>CM038795.1:173476005-173848198 GCA_021764765.1 Vicia sativa
GTTTCATCATGTTTTCCTCAAATATTCTAGACACTTATATTCATTTCAAATTTCATCACATTTTCTAAAGACTTATATTCACTTTAAATATCATTGTTTTTTCTTAAGATTTGTTTTCACTTCGTATATCTTTAAAATTTCTTAAGATTTATATTCACTTCAAATTTCTTTAGATCTATGTTCACTTCAGATTCCATCAGATATTCTTAAGATTTATGTTCATTTCGTATTTATTCATAATTTCTTAAGAGTTATATTCACTTTATATTTCTTCAGATCTATATTCACTTCAGATTCCATCCTATTTTCTTAAGATTTATGTTCCATCCTGTTTTCCTCAATTTTTCTAGAGACTTATATTCAGTTCAAATATCCTTGATTTTTTAGATTTGTGTTCCTCGTATTTCTTCATAATATTTTAAAATATATTCACTTAATTTCTGGATATATATTTCTTGATTCCATACATTTTCTTAAGATCTATATTCCACGTTTGTTTTTATCCTATTTTTCCTCAAATTTTCTAGAACTTAATCATTTCAAATTTCATAGCATTTCTAACATATTCACTTAAAATTTCATCCACATTTCTTAAGATTTATGTTCACTACGTGTTTCTTCAGTTTCTTTGAGTTTATATTCACTTCAAATTTCTACATATCATGTTTTACTTGAGTCCATTTGATTTTCTTAGTTTATTTCGTCAAGTTTCATATGGTTTTCCTCAAATTTCTGAGACTTATATTCATTTCAAATTTCATCACATTTTCTAATTTATATTCACTGAATATCATCAGTTTCTTTAAATATATTCACTTTGTATTTCTTAAAATTCCTTAGATTTATATTCACTTCAATTTTCTTGGATCTAAGTTCCTTGATTCCATAGTATTTTCTTAGATTTATATCATCAAGTTTCATGAGTTTTCCTCAAATTTTCTAGAGACTTATATTCATTTAAATTTCATCATTTCTAAAGACTTATATTCATGAATATCATCGGTTCTTAAGATTTATGTTCACTTCATATATCTTCAAAATTTCTTAAGATTTATATTCACTTCAAATTTCTTCAAATCTTTGTTCATGTCATATTTCATCTTTTTTTCTTAAGATTTATGTTCACGTCAAGATTCATCAAGTTTTCCTCAAATTTTATAGAGACTTATATTCATTTCGAATTTCATCACATTTTATAAAGACTTATATTCACTTTAAATATCATCAGATTTTCTTAAGAGTTGTGTTCACTTCGTATATCTTTAGAATTTCTTAAGATTTACATTCACTTAGAATTTCTTAAGATCTATGTTCACTTCAGATTCCATCAGATATTCTTAAGATTTATGTTCACGTCAAGTTTTATCAAGTTTTCCTCAAAATTTCTAGAGACTTATATTCATTTCAAATTTCATACATTTTCAAAACTTATAATTAAACAGAATTATTGATTTCTTAAGATTTATATTCCTTCGTATTTCTTAGGTTATTAAGATTATATTCACTTCAAATTTCACATATCTATATTTTTCTTGAATCCATTAGATTTTATTAAGATTTATGTTCACGTCAAGTTTCATCAGATTTTCCTCAAAGTTTCTAGAGACTTATGTTCATTTCAAATTTCATCGCATTTTCCAAAGACTTATATTCACTTTGAATATCATCAGGTTTCTTTAAATATATGTTCACTTTGTATATCTTTAGAATTCCTTAAGATTTATATTCACTTCAATTTTCTTCAGATCTAAGTTCACTTCAGATTCCAAAGTATTTTCTTAAGATTTATGTTCACGTCAAGTTTTATCCGGTTTTCCTCAAATTTTCTGAGAGACTTATATTTATTTCAAATTTCATCACATTTTCTAAAGACTTATATTCACTTCAAATATCATCAGGTTTCTAAAGATTTATGTTCACTACATTATATCTTCAAAATTTCTTAAGATTTATATTCACTTCAAATTTCTTCAAATCTTTGTTCATTTCATATTCCATCTTTTTTTCTTAAGATTTATGTTCACGTCAAGATTCATCAAGTTTTCCTCAAATTTTCTAAAGACTTATATTCATTTCAAATTTCATCGCATTTTCAAAAGACTTATATTCACTAAAAATTTCATCAGATTTCTTAAAATTTATGTTCACTTCGTATTTCTTCATAATTTCTTAAGATTTATATTCACTTCAAATTTCTACATATCTATGTGTCTTCAGAATCCATTAGATTTTATTAAGATTTATGTTCACGTCAAGTTTCATTTGGTTTTCCTCAAAGTTTCTTGAGACTTATGTTCATTTCAAATTTCATCGCATTTTCTAAAGACTTATATTCACTTCGAATATCATCAGGTTTCTTTAAATTTATATTTCACTGTATATCTTTAGAATTTCTTAAGATTTATATTCCTTCAATTTTCTTGGATCTAAGTTCATGATTCAAGTATTTTCTTAAGATTTATGTTCCGTCAAGTTTTATCCGGTTTTCCTCAAATTTTCGTAAGACTTATATTTATTTCAAATTTCATCACATTTTCTAAAGACTTATATTCACTTCAAATATCATCAGGTTTCTAAAGATTTATCTTTACTTCGTATATCTTCAAAATTTCTTAAGATTTATGTTCACATCAAATTTCTTCAAATCTTTGCTCATTTCATATTCCATCTTTTTTTCTTAAGATTTATGTTCACGTCAAGATTCATCAAGTTTTCCTCAAATTTTCTAGAGACTTATATTCATTTCAAATTTCATCACATTTAATAAAGACTTATATTCACTTTAAATATCATCATATTTTCTTAAGAGTTGTGTTCACTTCGTATATCTTTATATTTCTTAAGATTTATATTCACTTCAAATTCTTAAGATCTATGCTAACTTCAGATTCCATCAGATATTCTTAAGATTTATGTTCACGTCAACTTTTATCATGTTTTCCCCAAATTTTCTAGAGACTTATATTCATTTCAAATTTCATGACATTTTTAAACACTTATATTCACTTCAAATATAATTATATTTTCTTAAGATTATGTTATAATATTTCTTGAAATTTCTTAAGATTTATATTCATTAAATTTCTTGGATCTATGTTCACTTGAGATTCCATCATATTTTCTTAAGATTTATATTCACGTCAAGTTTCATCAGTTTCCTCAAATTTCTAGAGACTTATATTCATTTCAAATTTCATCACATTTTCAAAGACTTATTCACTTCAAATATCATCGATTTCTCTGTTTATGTTCATTCGTATATCTTCAAAATTTCTTAAGATTTATATTCACTTCAAATTTCTTGGATCTATGTTCACTTAAGATTCCATCGTATTTTCTTAAGATTTATGTTCATCGAATTTCATCGGGTTTTCTCAAATTTTCTAGAGACTTATATTCATTTCAAATTTCATCACATTTTTAAAGACTTATTCATTTCAAATATCATTAGATTTTCTTAAGATTTATGTTCACTCCATTTTCTTGAATTCTTAAATTTATATTACTTCAAATTTCTTGGATCTATGTTGACTTGATTCCATCATGTTTTCTTAAGATTATGTTCATCAAGTTTCATCGGGTTTCCTCAAATTTTCTAGAGACTTATATTCATTTCAAATTTCATCACATTTTAAAAGACTTATATTACTTCAAATATCATCAGTTCTTAAGATTTATGTTCACTTATTTCTTGAAAAAATTAGATTTATATTCATTCATTTCTTGGATCTATGTTACTTGATTCCATCATTTTCTTAAGATTTATATTCACGTCAAGTTTCATCGGGTTTTCCTCAAATTTTCTAGAGACTTATATTCATCAAATTTCATCACATTTTCTAAAGATTATATTCACAAATATCATTAGATTTTTAAGATTTATGTTACTCATATTTCTTCCAATTTCTTAAGATTTATATTCACTCAAATTCCTTACATATCTATGTTCACTTTAGAATCTATCAGTTTTCTTAAGATTTATGTTCGTGGGTTTCATCAAGTTTTCCAATTTATAGTGACTTATATTCATTTCAAATTTCATCACATTTTCTAGGACTTATTCACTCAAATATCATTAGATTTTCTTAAGATTTATATTTCGCCATTATATCTTCATGAATTTCTTAAGATTTATATTCACTAAATTTTTAGGATCATGTTCACCAGATTCCATGATATTCTTAATATTTATGTTACGTCAAGTTTCATCAGGTTTTCTTAAAATTTTCTAGAGACTTATATTTCACTTCATTCCATCATGTTTCTTAAGATTTATGTTCGTCAAGTTTCATAAGGTTTCCTCAAATTTTCTAGAGACTTATATTCATTTCAAATTTCATCACATTTTCAAAAGTATATTCACTTGAATATCATCGGTTTTTAAGATTTATATTCATGTTATTCATAATTTCTTAAGTTTATATTCACTTTATTTCTTGGATCTATATTCACTTGATTCCATCCTTTTCTTAAGATTATGTTCACGTCGGTTTCATCGGGTTTTCCTCAAATTTTAAGACATAAATTCATTTAAATTTCATCACATTTCTAAGACTTATATTTACTTCAAATATCATCTGATTTTCTTAAGATTTGTGTTCACTTGATATATTTAGAATTTCTTAAGATTTATATTGACTTCATTTCTTGGATCTATATTACTCTGATTCCATCCTATTTTCTTAGATTTATGTTCACGTCAAGTTTCATCAGTTTTCCTCAAATTTTCTAGAGACTTATATTCATTTAAATTTATCACATTTTCTAAGACTTATATTAACCCAAATATCATGATTTTCTTAAGATTTTTGTTCACTTTGTATATCTTGATTTCTTAGATTTATATCACATCAAATTTCTTGGATCTATGTTCCATAAATTCATCCTATTTGAATTTATATTCTTTCAAATTTCATCGCATTTTCTTAAGACTTATATTCTTTCAAATATCATCAAATTTTCTTAAGATTTGTGTTACATCCGTATTCTTAATTTCTTAAGATTTATATTCACCAAATTTCTTGATTCTGTAATCACTTGATTCCATATGTTTCTTAAGTTTAGTTCCTTCAGTTTTATCCAGTTTTTCAAATTTTCTAAGAGACTTATATTCATTTCAAATTTCATCACATTTTCTAAAACTTATATTCACTTAAATATCATCGGATTTCTTAAGATTTATGTTATTGTATTCTTAAGTATTTCTTAAGATTTATATTCACTTTAAATTTATTCACATCTATGGTCATCTCAAATTCCATCAGATATTCTTAAGATTTATGTTCACGTCAAGTATCATCAGGTTTACTCAAATTTTCTAGAGACTTATGTTTATTTAAAATTTCATCTCATTTTCTTAACTTATATTCACTTCGAATATCATCTGATTTTCTTAAGAGTTGTGTTCACTCCGAATTTCTTCTGAATTTTTTAAGATTTATATTCACTTCAAAATTCTACATATCTATGTTCACTTCAGAATCCATCAGATTTTCTTAAGATTTATATTCACGTCATGTTTCATCAGGTTTTCCTCAAATTTTCTAGAGACTTATATGCATTTCAAATTAAATCACATTTTCAAAAGGCTTATATTCACTTCAAATATCATATGATTTCTTAGATTATATTATCTCTTCTTCAAATTTCTTAAATTTATATTCACTTCAAATTTCTTGGATCTATGTTCATGAGATTCATCTTATTTTCTTAAATTTATGTTCATCGGAGTTTCAATCGAGGTTTCCTCAAATTTTTAGAGACTTATATTCATTTCAAATTTCATCAGCTTTTCTTAAGACTTATATTCACTTCAAATATCATTAGATTTCTTAAGATTTATGTTCACATCATATTTCTTAAGAATTTCTTAAGATTTATATTCACTTTAAATTTCTTCAAATGTATGTTCACCTCAAATTCCATGATATTCTTAAGATTTATGTTCACGTCAAGTTTCATTAGGTTTCCTCAAATTTTCTAGAGACTTATGTTCATTTCAAATTACATCACATTTTCTATAGACTTATATTCACTTTAAATATTATCAGATTTTCTTAGATTTGTGTTCACTTCGTAAATCTTTAAAATTTCTTAAGATTTATATTCACTTAATTTCTTGATCTATGTTCATGATTCCATCAGATATTCTTAAGATTTATGTTCATGTCAAGTTTCATCAGGTTTTCCTCAAATTTTCTAAAGAGTTATATTAGTTTCAAATTTCATCACATTTTTTAAAAACTTATATTCACTTCAAATATAATCATATTTTCTTAACATTTGTGTTCACTTCGTATTTCTATAGAATTTCTTGAGGTTTATATTCACTTTAAATTTCTTGAGATCTATGTTCACTTGATTCCATTGTATTTTCTTAGATTTATGTTAGTCAGTTTCATCAGTTTCCTCAAATTTTCAAGAGACTTATATTCATTTCAAATTTCATCCCTTTTCAAAAGACTTATATTCACTTCAATATCATCGATTTCTTAAGATTTATATTCTCCAAGTATTTCTTGAATTTCTTAATTCATCAAATTTCTACATATCTATATTCCTCCAAGATCCATCATATTTTCTTAAGATTTATGTTCACGTCAAGTTTCATCGAGGTTTTCCTCAAATTTTCTAAGACTTATATTCATTTCAAATTTCTCACATTTCTAAAGACTTATATTCACTTCAAATATCATCAGTTTTCTTAAATTTGTATTCACTCGATTTTCTTGAATTTCTTAAGATTTATATTCATAATTTCGGATCTGGTCACTTCAGATTCCATCGTGTTTTCTTAAGATTGTTGTTCACGTCAAGTATAATCCGGTTTTCGTCAAATTTTCTAAAGACATATTCAGTTCAAATTTATTCACATTTTAAAAAGACTTATATTCACTTCAAATATCATCAGGGTACTTAGAATTTATGATCACATCGTATATCTTCAGAATTTCTTAAGATTCATATTCACTTCAAATTTCTTCGGATCTATGTTCATTTAATATTTCATTCTATTTTCTTAAGATTTATGTTCACGTCAAGTTTCATCAGGTTTTCCTCAAATTTTCTAGAGACTTATGTTCATTTAAAATTTCGACGCATTTTCTAAAGACTTATATTCAAATATCATCATAATTTCTTAAATTTGTGTTCACTCAGTATTTCTTGAGAATTCTTAAGATTTATATTCACTTCATTTCTTCATTATATATGTTCACCAGTTCATCATGTTTTCTTAGATTTATGTTCATGTCAAGTTTCCTCAGGTTTTCCTCAAATTTTCTAGAGACTTATATTCATTTCAAATATCATCACATTTTCTAAAGACTTATATTCACTTCAAATATCATCGGGTTTCTTAAGATTTATGATCACCCATTATATCTTGATATTTCTTAGATTTATATTCACTTTAAATTTTTTCAGATATATTCATTTCAAATTCCACCTTATTTTCTTAAGATTTATGTTCACGTCAAGATTCCTCAGGTTTTCCTCAAACTTTCTAAAGACTTATATTCATTTCATATTTCATCACATTTTCTTAAGACTTATATTCATTTCAAATATCATCAGATTTCTTAAAATTTATGTTCACCATTATTTCTTGAATTTCTTAATTTATATTCACCAATTTCTTCAGATCTATGTTCACTTGAATCCATCAGATTTTCTTAAGATTTATGTTCACCTCAAGTTTCATTACGTTTTCTTCAAATTTTCTAGAGACCTATGTTCATTTCAAATTTCATTGCATTTTCTATAGACTAATACTCACTTCAAATATCATCATATTTTCTTAAGATTTGTGTTCACTCTGTATTTCTTCAGAATTTCTTAAGATTTATATTCAATTCAAATTTCTTCAGATCTAAGTACACTTCTGATTCCATTGTGTTTTCTTAAGATTTATGTTCACGTCAAGTTTAATTAGGTTTTCGTCAAATTCTCTAGAGACATATATTCATTTCAAATTTCGTCACATTTTCTAAAGACTTATATTCAATTCAAATATCATAAGATTTTCTTAAGGTTTTTGATCACTACGTATATCTTCAGAATTTCTTAAGATTTATATTCAATTCAAATTTCTTCAGATCTATGTTTACTTCAGATTCCATCCTATTTTCTTAAGACTTATGTTCATGTCAAGTTTCATTAGGATTTCTTCAAATTTTGTAGAGACTTATGTTCATTTCAAATTTCATCGGATTTTCTAAAGACTTATATTCACTTCAAATATCATTGGATTTTCTTAAGATTTGTGTTCACTCTGTATTTCTTCAGAATTTCTTAAGATTTATATTCACTTCAATTTCTTAGATCTATGTTCCTTGATTCCATCGTATTTTCTTAAGATTTACGTTCACATCAAGTTTTATGTGGTTTTCCTCAAATTTTTTAGAGACTTATATTCATTTCAAATTTCATCACATTTTTAAAAGACTTATATTCACTTCAAATATCGTCAGGTATCTTAAGATTTATGTTCACTTCGTATATCTACAAAATTTCTTAAGATTTATATTCATTCAATTTCTTGAATCTATTTCCTTGATTCCATCGTATTTTATTAACGTTTATGTTAATGTCATGTTTCATCAGGTTTTCCTCAAATTTTCTAGAGACTTATGTTCGTTTCAAATTTCGTCGCATTTTCTAAACACTTATATTCATTTCAATTATCATAAGATCTTCTTATGATTTTGGTTCCCTCCGTATATCTTCATAATTTCCTAAGATTTATATTCACTTCAAATTTCTTCAGATCTATGTTCACTTCAGATTCTATTGACTTATATTCACTTCAAATATCATCAGATTTCTTAAGGTTTATGTTAGTCAAAACGCATCTTGAATTTCTTGAATTTATATTCCTTCAAATTTCTTAGGATATGTTCTTGAGTCCATCAGATATTCTTAAGATTTATGTTCCCATCAAGTTTCATCAGGTTTTCCTCAAATTTTCTAGAGACTTATATTCATTTCAAATTTCATCACAATTTTTTAAAGACTTATATTCACTTCAAAAATAATCATATTTCTTAAGATTAATGTTCACTTCGTATTTCTTCAGAATTTCTTAAGATTTACATTCACTTTAAAATTCTTCAGACCTATTTTCACTTCAGATTCCATAATATATTCTTAAGATTTATGTTCATGTCAAGTTTCATCAGGTTTTCCATCAATTTTCTAGAAACTTATGTTCATTTCAAATTTCGACGCATTTTCTAATGACTTACATTCAGTTCAAATATCAACAGATTTTCTTAAGATTTGTGTTCACTCCGTATACCTTCAAAATTTCTTAAGATTTATATTCACTTCAAATTTCTTTAGATCTAATTTCTTCGGATCTATTTTCACTTCAGATTCCATCGTGTTTTCTAAAAATTTATGTTCACGTCAAGTTTCATCAGTTTTCCTCAAATTTTCTAGAGACTTATATTCATTTCAAATTTCATCACATTTTATAGACTTATATTCACAAATATCATCGAGGTTCTTTAGATTTATGTTCACTCCGTATATCTTCAGAATTTCATAAGATTTATATTCTCTTCAAATTTCTTCTGATCTACGTTCACTTCAGATTCCATCCTATTTTCTTAAGATTTTTGTTCACGTCTAGTTTCATCAAGTTTTACTCAACTTTTCTAAAGACTTATATTCATTTCAAATTTCATCACATTTTCTAAAGACTTATATTCACTTCAAATATCATCATATTTCTTAAGGATTATGTTCACCACGTATATCTTCAAAGTTTCTTAAGATTTATATTCACTTCAAATTTTTTCAAATCTATGTTCATTTCAGATTCCATCAAATTTTTTAAGATTAATGTTCACCTCAAGTTTCATCAAGTTTTCCTCTAATTTTCTATATACTTGAATTCATATCAAATTTCATCACATATTCTAAAGACTTATATTCACTTCAAATATCATCAGTTTCTTAAGATTATGTTCATTTATTATCTTCATAATTTCTTAAGATTTATATTCACTTCAATTTCTTAGATCTATACCATCAGTTCCATCATATTTTTAAGATTATGTTCACGTCATGTTTCATCGGTTTCCTAAATTTTCTAAGACTTATATTCATTTCAAATTTCATCACATTTCTAAAGACTTATATTCACTTCAAATATCATAGTTTCTTATGATTATATTCCTCCGTATTCTTGAATTTTTTAAATTTATATTCACTTCAATTTCTTGATCTATGTTCAATTCAGATTCCATCAGATTTTCTTAGATTTATGTTCACATCAAGTTTCATTATGTTTGCCTAAATTTTTAAGAGACTTATGTTCATTTCTAATTTCATTGCATTTTCTAAGATTGGTGTTTTCCCCGTATATCTTCAAAATTTCTTAAGATTTATATTCACTTCAAATTTCTTCTGATCCATGTTCAGTTCAGATTCCATCGTGTTTTGTTAAGATTTATGTTTTTGTCATGTTTCCTTAAGGTTTCCTCAAATTTTCTAGAGACTTATATTCATCTCAAATTTCATCACATTTTCGTAAAATTTTATTCAGTTTAAATAGCTTCGGATCTATGTTCATAGATTCCATCAGATATTCTTAAGATTTATATTCGTAAGTTTTATAAGTTTCTCAAATTTTCTAGAGACTTATATTCGTTCAAATTTCATCATTTCTTAAGACTATATTCACTTCAAATATCATCATATTTCTTAGATTTATGTCCATACGTATATCTTGAATTTCTTGAATTTATATCACTTCATTTCTTCAGATCTATGTTCATAAGATTCCATCAGGATATTCTGATTTATGTTCGTCAAGTTTTATCAAGTTTTCCTCAAATTTTTGAGACTTATATTCATTTCAATTTCATCACATTTCTAAAGACTTATATTCTCTCAAATATTTTCATATTTCTTAAGATTTCGTTCACTTATTTCTTCATAATTTCTTAGATTTATATTCATTCAATTTCTTGAATCTATGTTCACATTGATTCCCGGATATTCTTAAGATTTATGTTCCGTCAAATTCATCATGTTTCCTCAAATTTTATTGAGACTAATATTCATTTAAAATTTCATCGCATTTCCTAAAGACTTATATTCACTGCAAATATCATCATATTTCTTAATATTTGTGTTCACTTCGTAGTTTTTCAGTTATTCTTAAGATATACGTTCACGTCAACTTTCATCAGGTTTTCCTAAAATTTCCTAGATACTTATGTTCATTTAAAATTTCATCGCATTTTCTGAACACTTATATTCACCTCAAATATCATCAGATCTTCTTAAGATTTTTGTTCCCTCAGTATATCTTCAGAATTTCCTAAGATTTATATTCACTTCAAATTTCTTCAGCTATATGTTCACTTCAGGTTCCATTGTGTTTTCTTAAGATTTATGCTCACGTCAAGTTTCATCAAATTTTAATGAAATTTTCTAGAGACTTATATTCATTTCAAATTTCATCACATTTTCTAAAGACTTCTATTCACTTCAAAGATCATCAGATTTCTCAAGATTTATGTTCACTTCATATATCTTTAGAATTTCTTAAGATTTATATTCACTTCAAATTTCTTTAGATCTGTGTTCACTTCAGATTCCATCAGATATTCTAAAGATTTATCTTCTCGCCAAGTTTCATCAGGTTTTCATCAAATTTTCTAGAGACTTATGTTCAATTCCAATTTCATCGCATTTTGTAAAGACTTATATTCACTTCAAATATCATCAGATTTTCTTCAGATTTGTGTTCACTCCGTATATCTTCAAAATTTCTGAAGATTTATATTCACTTCAAATTTCTTCAGATCTATGTTCACTTCAGATTCCATTGTGTTTTCTTAAGATTTATGTTCATGTCAAGTTTCATCAGTTTTTCCACTAATTTTCTAGAGACTTAAATTCATTTCAAATTTCATCACATATTCTAAAGACTTATATTCACTTCAAATATCATCAGATTTTTTAAGATTTATGTTCACTTCGTATATCTTCAAAATTTTATAAAATTTATATTCTCTTCAAATTTCCTCAAATCTATGTTCACGTCACATTCCATCCTATTTTCTTGAGATTTATGTTCACGTCAAATTTCACCAAGTTTTCCTTACATTTTCTAAAGACTTATATTCATTTCAAACTTCATCACATTTTCTAAATACTTATATTCACTTCAAATATCATCTAATTTACTAAGGTTTATATTCACTCCGTATATCTTCAGAATTTCTTATGATTTATATTCACTTCAAATTTCTTCAGATCTATGTTCACTTCAGATTCCATCATATATTTTTAAGATTTATGTTCATGTCAAGTTTCATCAAGTATTACTCAAATTTTCTAGGGACTAATATTCAGTTCTTAAGATTTATGTTCACTTCGTATTTCTTCAGAATTTCTTAAGATTTATATTCACTTTAAATTTCTTCAGATCTATGTTCACGTTAGATTCCATCAGATATTCCTAAGATTTATTTTCACGTTAAGTTTCATCACGTTTTCCTTAAATTTTCTAGAGACTTGTATTCATTTCAACTTTCATCGCATTATTTAAAGAACTATATTCACTTCAAATATCATCATATTTTCTTAAGATTTGTGTTCACTCCGTCTATCTTAAAAAAAATTTAAAATTTATATTCACTTCAAATTTCTTCAGATCTATGTTCACTTCAGATTCTCTCATGTTTTTTTAAGATTTATGTTCATGTCAAGTTTAATCAGGTTTTCGTCAAATTTTCTAGTGACTTATATTCATTTCAAATATCATCGCATATTCTAAAGACTTATATTCACTTCAAATAACATCATATTTCTTAAGATTTATGTTCACTTCGTATATCTTTAGAATTTTTTAAGAATTATATTCACTTCAAATTTCTTCAAATCTATGTTCACATTCATATTCCTTCAGATATTCTTAAGATTTATGTTCACGTCACGTTTCATCAGGTTTTCCTCAAATTTTCTAGAGACTAATATTTATTTAAAATTTCATCTCATTTTCTAAAGACTTATATTCACTTCAAATATCATCATATTTCTTAAGATTTGTTTTCAATTCGTATTTCCTCAGAATTTCTGAAAATTTATATTCACTTCAAATTTCTTCAGATCTATGTTCACTACAGATTCCATCGTGTTTTTTTTAAGATTTATGTTCATGTTAAGTTTCATCAGGTTTTCCTCTAATTTTATAGAACTTAATTATTTCAAATTTCATCACATTTTAAAGACTTATATTCACTTCAAATATCATCATATTTCTAAAGATTTATGTTCACTTCATATATCTTCAAAATTTAATAAATTTATATTCACTTCAAATATATTGAGATTATGTTCACTTCACATTCCATCCATTTTCTTAAGATTTATGATCACGTCAAGTTTCATCAAGTTTTCCTCAAATTTTCTAGAGACTTATATTCATTTCAAATTTCATCACATTTTCTAAAGACTTATATTCACTTCAAATATCATCAGGTTTCTTAAGATTTATGTTCACTCCGTATATCTTAAAATTTCTTAAGATTTATATTCACTTCAAATTTCTTCAAATCTATGTTCGTTTGATTCCATTTTATTTTTTAAGATTTATATTCACGTCAAGTTTCATCAAGTTTTACTCAAATTTTCTAGGGACTATATTCATTTCAATTTCATCACATTTTCTAAAGACTTATATTCACTTCAAATATCATCAGTTTTCTTATGATTTATGTTTAATCCGTATTCCTTCAGAATCTCTTAAGATTTATATTCACTTCAAATTTCTTCATATCTATGTTCACTTCAGATTCCATCAGATATTCTTAAGATTTATGTTCACGTCAAGTTTCATCTGGTTTTCCTCAAATTTTCTAGAGACTTATGTTCATTTCAAATTTCATCAAATTTTCTAAAGACTTATATTCACTCAAATATTTTCATATTTCTTAAGATTTACGTTCACTTCGTATTTCTTCATAATTTCTAAAGATTTATATTCACTTCACATTTCTTCAGATCTATGTTCACTTCAGATTCCATCCTATTTTCTTAAGATTTATGTTCACGTCAAGTTTCATTAGGTTTTCCTCAAACTTTCTAGAGAATTATTTTCATTTCAAATTTCGTCACATTTGCTAAGAACTTATATTCACTTCAATTATCATCATATTTCATAAGATTTATGTTCACTTCGTATTTCTTCAGAATTTTTTAGATTTATATTCACTTCAAATTTCTTCAGATCTATGTTCACTTCAGATTCCAACATGTTTTCTTCAGATTTATGTTCACGTCAAGTTTCATCCGATTTTCCTAAATTTTCTAGAGTCTTATATTCATTTCATATTTCATCACATTTTCGAAAGACTTATATTCACTTCAATATCATCGATTTCTTATGATTTATGTTCACTTATATTTCTTGAATTTCTTAGATTTATATTCACTTAAATTTTCTTGGATCTATGTTCACTTCAAATTCCATCGTGTTTCTTAAGATTTATGTTCACCAAGTTTCATCGAGTTTTCCTCAAATTTTCAAGACTTATATTCATTTCAAATTTCATCACATTTTCTAAAGACTATATTCATTAAATCATCATTTCTTAAGATTTATGTTCATCGTATGTCTTTAAAATTTCTTGGATTTATATTCACTCAAATTTCTTTAGGCTATGCACACTTGATTCCATCGATATTCTTAAGATTTATGTTCCATCAAGTTTCATCAAGTTTTCCTCAAATTTTCTAGAGACTTATATTCATTTCAAATTTCATCACATTTTTAAGACTTATATTGACTTCAAACATAATCATATTTCTTAAGATTTTATGTTCACTTCCTATTTCTTCAAAATTTCTTAAGATTTATATTAACTTTAAATTTCTTGATCTATGTTCACTTTTGATTCCATCGGATATTCTTAAGATTTATTTTCACGTTAAGTTTCATCAGTTTTCCTTAAATTTTTAGAGACTTATATTCATTTCAAATTTCATTGCATTATCTAAAGACTTATATTCACTTCAAATATCATCATATTTTCTTAAGATTTGTGTTCATCTGTCTATCTTCAAAAAATTTAAAATTTATATTCACTATAAATTTCTTGGATCTATGTTCACTTGATTCCATCGTGTTTTAAGATTTATGTTCATGTCAAGTTTAATCGGTTTTCCTCAATTTTCTAGTGACTTATATTCATTTCAAATTTCATCATATTCTAAAGACTTATATTCACTTCAAATATCATCATTTCTTAAGATTTATGTTCACTTCATATATCTTTAGAATTTTTAAAAATTATATTCACTTCAAATTTCTTCAAATCTATGTTCACATTCATATTCCATCGATATTCTTAAGATTTATGTTCACGTCACGTTTCATCGTTTCCTCAAATTTTCTAAGACTAATATTCATTTAAATTTCATCTCAATTTCTAAAGACTTATATTCACTTCAAATATCATCATATTTCTTAAGATTTGTTTTCAATTGTATTTCTTGAATTTCAAAATTTATATTCACTTCAATTTCTTGGATCTATGTTCACTTGATTCCATCGTGTTTTTAAGATTTATGTTCATGTTAAGTTTCATCGTGTTTTCCTCTAATTTTATAGACACTTAAATTCATTTCAAATTTCATCGATATTCTAAAGACTTATATTCACTTCAAATATCATCATATTTCTAAAGATTTATGTTCACTTCATATATCTTCAAATTTCTTAAATTTATATTCACTTCAAATATATTCAGATCTATGTTCACTTCACATTCCATCCTGTTTTCTTAAGATTTATGATCACGTCATGTTTCACCAAGTTTTCCTCAAATTTTCTAGAGACTTATATTCATTTCAAATTTCATCACATTTTCTAAAGACTTATATTCACTTTAAATATCATCAGGTTTCTTAAGATTTATGTTCACTCCATTATTTAAAATTTCATAAGATTATATTCACTTCAATTTCTTCAAATCTATGTTCATTTGATTCCATTCTATTTTTTAAGATTTATATTCACGTCAAGTTTCATCAAGTATTACTCAAATTTTCTAGGGACTAATATTCATTTCCAATTTCATCACATTTTCTAAAGACTTATATTCACTTCAAATATCATCAGTTTTCTTATGATTTATGTTTAATCCGTATTCCTTCAGAATCTCTTAAGATTTATATTCACTTCAAATTTCTTCATATCTATGTTCACTTCAGATTCCATCAGATATTCTTAAGATTTATGTTCACGTCAAGTTTCATCTGGTTTTCCTCAAATTTTCTAGAGACTTATGTTCATTTCAAATTTCATCAAATTTTCTAAAGACTTATATTCACTCAAATATTTTCATATTCTTAAGATTTACGTTCACTTCAGATTTCTTCAATTTCTAAGATTTATATTCACTTCACATTTCTTGATCTATGTTCACTTGATTCCATCCTATTTTCTTAAGATTTATGTTCACGTCAAGTTTCATTAGGTTTCCTCAAACTTTCTAGAAATTATTTCATTTCAAATTCATCACATTTGCTAAGAACTTATATTCACTTCAATTATCATCATATTTCTTAAGATTTATTTCACTTGTTTCTTGAATTTTTAGATTTATATTCACTTCAAATTTCTTCAGATCTATGTTCACTTCAGATTCCAACATGTTTTCTTCAGATTTATGTTCACGTCAAGTTTCATCCGATTTTCCTAAATTTTCTAGAGTCTTATATTCATTTCATATTTCATCACATTTTCGAAAGACTTATATTCACTTCAAATATCGTCTGATTTCTTATGATTTATGTTCACTTCGTATTTCTTCAGAATTTCTTAAGATTTATATTCACTTAAATTTTCTTCAGATCTATGTTCACTTCAAATTCCATCGTGTTTTCTTAAGATTTATGTTCACATCAAGTTTCATCAGGTTTTCCTCAAATTTTCAAGAGACTTATATTCATTTCAAATTTCATCACATTTTCTAAAGACTTATATTCAGTTAAAAGCTCATCAGATTTCTTAAGATTTATGTTCACTTCGTATGTCTTTAAAATTTCTTAGGATTTATATTCACATCAAATTTCTTTAGAACTGTGCACAGTTCAGATTCCATCTGATATTCTTAAGATTTATGTTCACGTCAAGTTTCATCAAGTTTTCCTCAAATTTTCTAGAGACTTATATTCATTTCAAATTTCATCACATTTTTTAAAGACTTGTATTGACTTCAAACATAATCATATTTCTTAAGATTTTATGTTCACTTCCTATTTCTTCAAAATTTCTTAAGATTTATATTAACTTTAAATTTCTTCAGATCTATGTTCACTTTTGATTCCATCAGATATTCTTAAGATTTATTTTCACGTTAAGTTTCATCACGTTTTCCTTAAATTTTTTAGAGACTTATGTTCATTTTAACTTTCATTGCATTATCTAAAGACTTATATTCACTTCAAATATCATCATATTTTCTTAAGATTTGTGTTCACTTCGTCTATCTTCAAAAAAATTTAAAATTTATATTCACTATAAATTTCTTCAGATCTATGTTCACTTCAGATTCCATCGTGTTTTTTTAAGATTTATGTTCATGTCAAGTTTAATCAGGTTTTCCTCAATTTTCTAGTGACTTATATTCATTTCAAATTTCATCGCATATTCTAAAGACTTATATTCACTTCAAATAACATCATATTTCTTAAGATTTATGTTCACTTCATATATCTTTAGAATTTTTTAAGAATTATATTCACTTCAAATTTCTTCAAATCTATGTTCACATTCATATTCCATCAGATATTCTTAAGATTTATGTTCACGTCACGTTTCATCAAGTTTTCCTCAAATTTTCTAAAGACTAATATTCATTTAAAATTTCATCTCAATTTCTAAAGACTTATATTCACTTCAAATATCATCATATTTCTTAAGATTTGTTTTCAATTCGTATTTCTTCAGAATTTCTGAAAATTTATATTCACTTCAAATTTCTTCAGATCTATGTTCACTACAGATTCCATCGTGTTTTTTTTAAGATTTATGTTCATGTTAAGTTTCATCAGGTTTTCCTCTAATTTTATAGACACTTAAATTCGTATCAAATTTCATCAGATATTCTAAAGACTTATATTCACTTCAAATATCATCATATTTCTAAAGATTTATGTTCACTTCATATATCTTCAAAATTTAATAGAATTTATATTCACTTCAAATATATTCAGATCTATGTTCACTTCACATTCCATCCTGTTTTCTTAAGATTTATGATCACGTCATGTTTCACCAAGTTTTCCTCAAATTTTCTAGAGACTTATATTCATTTCAAATTTCATCACATTTTCTAAAGACTTATATTCACTTTAAATATCATCAGGTTTCTTAAGATTTATGTTCACTCCGTATATCTTAAGAATTTCATAAGATTTATATTCACTTCAAATTTCTTCAAATCTATGTTCGTTTCAGATTCCAGCCTATTTTTTTAAGATTTATATTCACGTCAAGTTTCATCAAGTATTACTCAAATTTTCTAGGGACTAATATTCATTTCCAATTTCATCACATTTTCTAAAGACTTATATTCATTCAATTATTTTCATATTTCTTAAGATTTATGTTCACTTCGTATTTCTTCATAATTTCTTAAGATTTATATTCACTTCACATTTCTTCAGATCTATGTTCACTTCAGATTCCATCCTATTTTCTTAAGATTTATGTTCACGTCAAGTTTCATTAGGTTTTCCTCAAACTTTCTAGAGAATTATTTTCATTTCAAATTTCGTCACATTTGCTAAGAACTTATATTCACTTCAATTATCATCATATTTCATAAGATTTATGTTCACTTCGTATTTCTTCAGAATTTTTTAGATTTATATTCACTTCAAATTTCTTCAGATCTATGTTCACTTCAGATTCCAACATGTTTTCTTCAGATTTATGTTCACGTCAAGTTTCATCCGATTTTCCTAAATTTTCTAGAGTCTTATATTCATTTCATATTTCATCACATTTTCGAAAGACTTATATTCACTTCAAATATCGTCTGATTTCTTATGATTTATGTTCACTTCGTATTTCTTCAGAATTTCTTAAGATTTATATTCACTTAAAATTTCTTCAGATCTATGTTCACTTCAAATTCCATCGTGTTTTCTTAAGATTTATGTTCACATCAAGTTTCATCAGGTTTTCCTCAAATTTTCAAGAGACTTATATTCATTTCAAATTTCATCACATTTTCTAAAGACTTATATTCACTTAAAAGATCATCAGATTTCTTAAGATTTATGTTCACTTCGTATGTCTTTAAAATTTCTTAGGATTTATATTCACATCAAATTTCTTTAGAACTGTGCACACTTCAGATTCCATCTGATATTCTTAAGATTTATGTTCACGTCAAGTTTCATCAAGTTTTCCTCAAATTTTCTAGAGACTTATATTCATTTCAAATTTCATCACATTTTTTAAAGACTTGTATTGACTTCAAACATAATCATATTTCTTAATATTTTATGTTCACTTCCTATTTCTTCAAAATTTCTTAAGATTTATATTCACTTTAAATTTCTTCACATCTATGTTCACTTTAGATTCCATCAGATATTCTTAAGATTTATTTTCACGTTAAGTTTCATCACGTTTTCCTTAAATTTTTTAGAGACTTATGTTCATTTTAACTTTCATTGCATTATCTAAAGACTTATATTCACTTCAAATATCATCATATTTTCTTAAGATTTGTGTTCACTTCGTCTATCTTCAAAAAATTTTAAAATTTATATTCACTTCAAATTTCTTCAGATCTATGTTCACTTCATATTCCATCGTGTTTTTTTAAGATTTATGTTCATGTCAAGTTTAATCAGGTTTCCTCAAATTTTCTAGTGACTTATATTCATTTCAAATTTCATCGCATATTCTAAAGACTTATATTCACTTCAAATAACATCATATTTCTTAAGATTTATGTTCACTTCGTATATCTTTAGAGTTTTTTAAGAATTATATTCACTTCAAATTTCTTCAAATCTATGTTCACATTCATATTCCATCAGATATTCTTAAGATTTATGTTCACGTAACGTTTCATCAGGTTTTCCTCAAATTTTCTAGAGACTAATATTCATTTAAAATTTCATCTCATTTTCTAAAGACTTATATTCACTTCAAATATCATCATATTACTTAAGATTTGTTTTCAATTCGTATTTCTTCAGAATTTCTTAAAATTTATATTTACTTCAAATTTCTTCAGATCTATGTTCACTACAGATTCCATCGTGTTTTTTTAAGATTTATGTTCATGTTAAGTTTCATCAGGTTTTCCTCTAATTTTATAGACACTTAAATTCATATCAAATTTCATCAGATATTCTAAAGACTTATATTCACTTTAAATATCATCATATTTATAAAGATTTATGTTCACTTCGTATATCATCAAAATTTAATAAAATTTATATTCACTTCAAATTTCTTCAGATCTATGTTCACTTCACATTCCATCCTATTTTCTTAAGATTTATGATCACGTCAAGTTTCACCAAGTTTTCCTCAAATTTTCTAGAGACTTATATTCTTTTCAAATTTCATCACATTTTCTAAAGACTTACATTCACTTCAAATATCATCAGGTTTCCTAAGATTTATGTTCACTCCGTATATCTTAAGAATTTCATAAGATTCATATTCACTTCAAATTTCTTCAAATCTATGTTCACTTCAGATTCCATCCTATTTCCTTAAGATTTATATTCACGTCAAGTTTCATCAAGTATTACTCAAATTTTCTAGAGACTAATATTCATTTCCAATTTCATCACATTTTCTAAAGACTTATATTCACTTCAAATATCATCAGTTTTCTTATGATTTATGTTTACTCCGTATTTCTTCAGAACCTCTTAAAATTTATATTCACTTCAAATTTCATCATGTCTATGCTCACTTCAGATTCCATCAGATATTCTAAAGATTTATGTTCACGTCAAGTTTCATCTTGTTTTCCTCAAATTTTATAGAGACTTATGTTCATTTCCAATTTCATCAAATTTTCTAAAGACTTATATTAACTCAAACATTTTCATATTTCTTAAGATTTATGTTCACTTCGTATATCTTCATAATTTCTTAAGATTTATATTCACTTAACATTTCTTCAGATCTATGTTCACTTCAGATTCCATCCTATTTTCTTAAGATTTATTTTCACGTCAAGTTTCATCAGGTTTTCCTCAAACTTTCTAGAGAATTATATTCACTTCAAATTTCGTCACATTTTTAAATGACTTATATTCACTTCAATTATCATCATATTTTATTAAGATTTATGTTCACTTCGTATTTCTTCAGAATTTCTTAAGATTTATATTCACTTCAAATTTCTTCAGATCTATGTTCACTTCAAACTCCATCTTATTTTCTGAAGATTTATGTTCACGTCAAGTTTCATCCGGTTTTCCTCAAATTTTCAAGAGACTTATATTCATTTCAAATTATATCACATTTTCTAAAGACTTATGTTCACTTAAAAGATCATCAGATTTCTTAAGATTTATGTTCACTTCGTATGTCTTTTGAATTTCTTAGGATTTATATTCACTTCAAATTTGTTTAGAACTATGTTCACTTCAGATTCCATCTGATATTCTTAAGATTTATGTTCTCATCAAGTTTCATCAAGTTTTCCTCAAATTTTCTAGAGACTTATACTCATTTCAAATTTCATCACATTTTTTAAAGACTTGTATTCACTTCAAACATAATCATATTTCTTAAGATTTATGTTCACTTTGTATTTTTTCAGAATTTCTTAAGATTTATATTCACTTTAAATTTCTTCAGATCTATGTTCACGTTAGATTCCATCAGATATTCTTAAGATTTATTTCCACGTTAAGTTTCAACACGTTTTCCTTAAATTTTCTAGAGACTTATGTTCATTTCAACTTTCATCGCATTATCTAAAGACTTATTGAAATTCCTAGCAGCAGATACGTGATGTCACAGAGAATGTTATGACACAGTATCTGACACTCTGTTAACAATTCACATAGTAAATTTAAACAACAGTAAAGAACACAATAGATTGTTCACCCAGTTCAGTGTATAACAACACCTACATCTGGGGGCTACAAGCCAGGGAGGAAATTCACTTTTAGTAGAATTAATTCAGGAATAAACCAACCAGTTTATCTTCTTCACTTAAAACCTACCCAATGCAACTTCAATCTAAGTTCTACTTAGACTTGAGTTCTACTCCCCTCAATCCACGGTATGATTTCAACCTATTGATTAATTGAATTGTGAAGACACACTTCAATAAACTATCTTGATTTTGCTTCAAAGCTTTAATCAAGAGACAAAACACTCATGCTTCAAAGCTTTGAGTGATAAACTACCCTTACAAACAAATCCTAGACCAAGGCACTTATCAATTGATAATTTCTTGGCTCACAAGAGTAACTAGAATTACACAAATTACAACTGCTAAATCTTGATCACGATCCGGGCGGCAGAGTAAGGGTTCTTTTCCTATTATAGAAGCGGTCACGAAACTTGGTTTTGGGCTTCCATAATAATATCTAGGTTCACTTAATTAATCCTAAAACTTGGTCTTTCAACAACCAATTTAGGTTTAACTAAGATTAACCTAACATCCACGTGAGCATGCAATCTAATAACGAAAGACATAATAAAGCAACAACAAACTTCACGAAAAATCTCGGGAAAATAGATTCGAGCAGAATCACCAGGATGTCATGACATCATTATGACATCAATCAAACTTCTGCAAATTTCCGGCTAATGCTTCTAGGATCTGAGTTGTACTTAAACATCCTTGTCAAGTAGGATTTATCTTCAATCTCTAAATGTCATGACATTTATCAAGACATTGCTATAGTCTAGTTTTACCAAAAATTGATGCCAACTTAAAACACTAATAAACTCCCCGTTGGCACATTTTTGGCTAAAACAACTTAAGTCACCAGAGTACCTATGCAGCAGAAGAAAAACAGACTAGTTTTAAGCTATCCTAAGCTTAAAAAACCAGAACCTAGAGAAGATAAATTCTACCCATGATTTTTCATACAATTTCCCAATTGCCCACATTTGCCCACATATAAATCTCCATACAGATTCCCCAATTGTCACACATATACTTCTCCCCCTTTTTAGCCTCAAAGGGGCCAAAGGAACCAGTACAAATACCCCAACATTCATCAAATATTGTAGAAAGTACCAACACAATGAAGTTTACAACTCTGTCAAAAGATTACAATCATCCAAAACAAAATAGGGAAAATGCAGAACAAAGTTAACAATAAAACAACAAAACAGAAACACCATAGCAACAGGTTATCAGATCAAGTGCTCTCCTCTCGAAGAAGCCTTTGAAAAAGCATCTTGAAACTTTCTTGACTCAGTCATCGAACTTCATCATTTCATCACCAACAACATCATTACCATTAACCCTTCATCCTCAATCTCAAAAGTCTTGATCGAGACTACGAAGGTTGTGCCTTCTTCTTATCAATTGGTGTCCTCTTGGGTCTAGAGCCACCACAAACAGTTTTTACTCTACACTTCTTTGTAAAGGATCCAGCCTTGGTCTTCTTCTCATCCTTAGAGACATCGTCACCAACCTTTTCTTTGTGAGGGAATCAGCGAGTTTCGATGTCGGGAACCACGGGGTTTTCTTGACATGATCATCGATGTCTTGACATTCTGACATCTGGATCACCGCTAAACTAGGGCTAGCGACTTTTGGTTTAGAGGGACGAAACTCCAGTCTGAGTGGTTTTCGTTTAGGATCCCGGTTACTATCCTAGCAATGGCTTCTTGCACATACCTAGAACCTTCTCTTTGCTATTTCGGAGTCGGATGAGGATGGTTCGGTGGTCTTACCGTGAAGCTAGTGACCTTTGTGCATTCCTTGTGCGGTTTCTTGACTTTCTCGGGTCGGTTGCCATTGTACGGAGGAGTGACCTTCATGAGTTCAACATGCATAGCTTGCCATAATCTCCCATGGTAGGAGATGAAAAGCGGAATCTTGGGATGATGAAGAGGATGAAGACATATTTTCTTGAGATATTTTGAGGAATGAGCGAGAATGAGAGAGTTTGAGTATCTTTTGGATGAAGAGAATATGATACTTTCAAATGAAGAAACTATTATCTGGAGTCTCTTCCTATTTTTGAATCTTTTAAAATAAGAGAAAATAATTAAATGACCCACTTATAATTAATTGAAATAAAAGGTCTCTTCCATTCCTTGTTGTAAGCAATTTTAATTGCTACAATTCCTCATATTGACAAATACCCGGTTTGCCTTAAATTCTCAAACGATTAGCATCAACAGTTTAGTAAAAATGTCACCATTGAAGTTCGTTGGCTACATGTTCCAATTTAATCACTTTCTCTTCCACAGGTCTCGATGAAGTGATGTCTAATGTCAATGTGCTTAGTCCCTTGTTGTATAGGATTCTTTGAAATATTAATAGCACTTTCGAGTTGTCACAAATGACATCACATGTGACATTGTTCGATCAAGATCCTTCATCCGACCATTTGAGAACAAGCTACCGGTGCTATGTATTCGACTTTGGTGGATAAGGACACATTTTGCTTCTTCTTTGAACCAAGAAACAAGATAGTTTCCCAAGAAGAAACATCCTCGGAAGTGCTTTTCTATCATATTTTCCATTGATCGACATCACAATAACGAGATGAATTGGTTCACATCCATGAGAATACAATATACCATAATTGCAAGTTCCATTCACATACTTGAATTCTCTTTACCGATTGATGTGACTTACTTTAGGTTCGACTTGGTATCTTGCACACACCCCACAAATGCAATGTCGTATCTTGGTGTTAAGTATAGCAGCTTCCTATCATGCTTCTATACAAGCTTTGATCAACATTTTCTCCACTTGTGTCCTTGGACAACTTCAAATGTGTAGGAGCGGAGTCCTTTTATATTGGCATTCTCCATTCCAAACTTCTTGACAATATTCCTTGCATACTTTCTCAGTGAAAGGAATGTTGAGTCTTCCATCTGTGTGACTTGCAGTCCAAGAAAATAAGTCAACTCTCCCATGAGGCTCATTTCAAACTCAGCTTGCATTTGGTTGGCAAAATGTCTCACCATTGTGTCTGACATTCCTCCAAATACTATGTCATCAACATAAATTTGAGCCACCATTATCTTTCCTCTTTCATTCTTGACAAAGAGAGTTTTATCCAAGGCTCCTTTCCTATATCCTTTGTCAGTAAGGAACTTGGTCAGCCTGTCATACCAGGCCCTAGGAGCTTACTTCAGTCCATATAGGGCTTTCCTCAACTTGTAGACATGATCAGGAAAACATGGATCCACAAATCCTTTAGGTTGTTCTACATGTACCTCCTCATTCAAATAGCCATTTAGGAAAGCACTCTTCACATCCATCTGAAACAATTTGAATTTCAGAATGCAAGCAACCCCTAGTAGTAGCCTGATTGATTCCAGTCTAGCCACAGGAGCAAAAGTCTCATCAAAATCAATCCCTTCAACTTGAGTGTATCCCTGAGCAACAAGTCTTGCTTTATTTATGGTGACAACCCCTTCTGCATCAGACTTGTTCTTGTAGATCCATTTTGTGCCAATGATGTTTGTTCCTTCTGGTCTAGGAACTAACTCCCACACTTCATGTTGCTTGAACTGGTTCAATTCATCTTGCATTGCTCCAATCCAGTATTCATCAGTTAGAGCCTCTTTGACATTCTTTGGCTCAATTTTTGACACAAAGCAAGAGTTTGAGACAGTTTCTCTGGATCTTGTAATGACACCACAGTTTGGATCTCCAATGATGAGTTCCTTTGGATGATCTTTCTGAATTCTGATGGAAGGATCTTTGTTAGCTTCCTCTGGTTCAGATTTTGGAGAAGTAGGGACAGGCATATTATCCTTATCAGACACTTGTGGTGATGTCTCAAACAATGTCTCAACATCATCTGTGACATTGTTTTCCTGATGGTGATCATCAACTATGACATTAATTGACTCCATCATAACTTTAGTCCTGGAGTTGAATACTCTATATGCTCTGCTGTTTGTAGAGTATCCCAGAAAAATGCCTTCATCACTTTTAGAGTCCATCTTTCTCCTTTGATCACGATCTGTCAGAATATAACATTTGCTGCCAAAAACATGGAAATATTTCACAGTAGATTTTCTTCCTTTCCATATTTCATACAGGGTGGAAGATGTTCCCTTTCTTAAGGTGACCCTGTTGTGAACATAGCAAGTTGTGTTCATTGCTTCAGCCCAAAAATGAATAGGAAGTTTCTTAGCATGATTCATTGCTCTGGCAGATTCCTGTATAGTCCTATTCTTCCTTTCCACAACCCCATTTTGTTGAGGAGTTATAGGAGAAGAAAACTCATGATTGATTCCTTCTGAGGAACAGAATTCATCAAACTTGATGTTCTCAAATTCCTTTCGATGATCACTTCTTATTCTGACAATGCAGCTCTCTTTCTCTCTTTGAAGTCTTTTGCACAATTCTTTGAAGACATCAAACACATCAGATTTTTCTTTGAAGAAGTTTATCCTGGTAAATCTTGAAAAATCATCCACAACAACATAAGCATATCTTTTTCCACCAAGACTTTCAACCTGCATAGGCCCCATCAAGTCCATGTGTAACAGCTCCAGTACCTTGGAGGTGGTCAGATGTCTTGACATTGGATGTGACACTCTGGTTTGCTTTCCAACCTGACATTTGTGACACCCCGATTTAATTAAAATATTAAATAAGTGGGAGTTTAATTATTTATTTAATTAGAGTCTTACGTATTTATAATAATGGATTAATTGGATTAATTAAAGAGAAGAAGAGATGGAGGTGTGAGGTGTAATTAGGGGTGTGAGGAGTAAATTACTCTACTCTTTCTAATTACCATTTATTTTATTTTATTGGAATAAATAAAGGAACATTAAAAGGAATATAAAAAGGAAAAGAAAGAAAAATAGGTTTTTTTGGAGAAAAAGCTATTATACGTAGAATTGGAGAAGAGAATAGAAGAGAGGAAAAGCTGACGCCGAGAGAAACCGAAGATCATCGCGAGGTAAGGGGTGATTTCGTTCGGTTAATATGTTTTATGGGTTTTGGGAATCAAATGGATAATTGGGTATGCTAGGAAGTTTGAATTTTGATGATTATAAGTTATAGAATAAAACCCTATTTTGTGTCGGTGTTTGGAATTAGGATCGTTGGTATGTCAAATGGATAGTATGGATGAGTAAACTATGTTGTTTGATGTTATAATGGTGTGAAATGATCATAATTTGGTGTTCCTAATGTCACAAATCGTATTTGAAAGTTTAGAAATGATAAAGGATGCATAATGCTGTCAAAAAGTAGCAGAAATGCTGTTATAGGTCGTGGGAACCGGTTCCTTGTGGGAAGGAACCGAGTTCCCAGTGTTAAATTGGCCAAAACTGGGATTTTTAACTTCAGGAACCGGTTCCTGTATAGGTAGGAACCGGGTTCCCATACAAAAACCAGGGAGCGAGATTTTCAAAATACTCAAAACTTCAAAAACTCATATTTTCCAAACCATAACTCCGATTCGAGTGCCGTTTTCGGCGTTATTTCTTAAATTTAAAATACTACCTTTTGAAAAGAGAAAAATATTATTTTGCTAAAATTATTTTAAAAATAGTTGAGCTTCCAATTTTTGAAAAAGTGATTAATTAAGGATAATGAGAAATTAATATGAATGGCCCGAGTTATCGGATGAGGACTAATGCTTACAATATTGTGTTGATTATTCATTATGATTGAATGCGATACATTGGTGATTGGAAATAAGTGAATTATGTTGAGATCGTAATCTATGAATTGGTTTAGATTGTTTGACAAGTTGAATGGAGATTGACGTTCATGTGATGTTTCTTTCCCTTGTGGTTATTCATGATTGTATTGGTATCATGTGTTATTGTTATTATATCTTGGTGATAGTCTTCTTGATTGAAGAAGCGTTTGGCATATTTATGCTTTGTGATAATCTAATTTATGATTATGTTGTTATCATGTGATAGATTGGTATTGGTATTTATGTGGAATTATGTTGTTATCATATTCCGTTGAATTGATGTGCATGCTTTTATGATGCATGCATGAGCATTTGTTAAATTGGTTCATTCCATTGTGCGGTGGCGAGAGCCAATAGACTTACAGTGCGGTGGTGAGGCTAGATTCTTGACCGGTGGTTATGGGCGAATCGAGTTAGATTCTTGACTCGGTGTTCGGCGAATCATGGATATACATGTCTTTCCACATGTAAGCGGAGGTGGGTGAACTCGGTTCACGTTTGGTACCACATGCATAGAGTCTGCATTGCATATGGGATTGTAACATGCTAGGATGGATTCCATGTTGCAATTTCCATTGTTTGTTATATACATGTTCATTGTGTGAGCTTGTGAATCGATTATGATTTGTGTTTGGATAAAGGATTAACGTATCCGATTATTCATTGCATTTAAAAGCGTATAATGCATGTTATATTGAATTGAAATCTCACCCTTACTTTAACAATTTCGATCCGGTGATTAAGCTGCTTGGTTGGTGAGGATAGCTCTAGAGTCGAGTTAGTTAATTAGTCCGCGTGTCAGTGTCGTGCTCTGGTAGATGTAACACTGGGGAAAAGCTTGTTTGAATCCTTTAATGGATATTTTAATGGTTTTGAATCATGTTTTGATGTTATGTCCTGGAATAAATATGGAGGTTGTATTCGGGATCCGTTATGTTTCATTTCCGCTGTTAAACATAACCTTAAGTATGTTTCATTTAATGAATTTTCTTCAGTGAAAGCATGACAACTGTTTTGAATTATTTTAAAAATTGTGATGCCTCTTGATATGTGTTATATACTCTGATTATTATTTATAAAATCGCGGGTAATTAGAAGGGGTGTTACAACATTCACCACATACTCTCCCTTCATCAATATGTAGTCTTGGAATCTCTCTAACAGCCTCCATGGAAATGATCTTTTTCATCCCTCTAAGGTGCAAATGACCAAGCTTTTGGTGCCACAGTTTTACCTCTTTTTCATCATTGGCTGTAGAACACACAGTGGACAGTTAGTGTTCTCGGGCTCCCACAATAACTTGTCCTTTGATCTGACTCCTCTCATTACAACCTCTTGTTTTTCATTAGACACAATACATTCAGACTTGGTAAAGTTGACCTTGAATCCAGAATCACACAGTTGACTGATACTTATGAGATTGGCAGTCAAACCCTTTACTAGCAGTACCTCATTTAGGTTTGGAACTCCGAGCGGTCCAAGTTTCCAACACCTTTTATTTCACCTTTAGCTCCATCTCAAAAGTGACATAACGGTAGTATGAGGTCCGACTTCATTTAGGAGGTTCTTGATTCGGTCGTATGCCTAGAGCAGCCAGTCAAAGTACCGTCTTCCTTGGCGGAAACTCTAAGGAAGTGTGAGCTATCAATCTGCGATCCTCTTCTTCCTTTGTTGAGTGTAGGGTACCTTGGTGTTCTTAGGCTTGACATAAGGAGTCTGATTAGGGTATCCATGTAGTCTATAGCAGAAGGGTTTTATGTGCCCAAACCTTCCACAATGATGACATCTCCATCTTTGAAACTTTTTATTCATGTTTCTCGATCTTGATGTTGAACCCAATGTTGTGACATCCTTTGACATTGGCTTATTAGGTCTGTTTTCTTCTTGTTATCGAAATTTCTTTGCACCACACCACAGGCGGACACATTTCTGTTTATGTTGTGACATCTGCTTTGACATTAGTTTCCCATGCCTCTTCTTCTTCTTGTCACTAACAGGTTTCTTTTCAGCCACATATCCTAGACCATGCTTATTTCCTGCATTTTGTCCAAGTGAAGGATTTCTTCCATCGGTCATTGTCGACATCTTGACAAATTTAGTCATCTGATCAAGCTTGGAATTCAACACTATAATTTCACTGTTGAGATGACTTATAGTGACTGTATTTTCCTTCTTCTCAGCTTCCAACTTCACATTTTGCCTCTAACTTCTCGATCGACTTTTACATTTTTCATTACGTTGACATACTTCACCACTGATACGACTTCTTGTAAGTATCGAAGTTCTTCAAAGGTCACTTCCTCATCACTAGAGTCATTATCAGAATTACAAACTCCAGAAAGTACAGTGACAAGTTTGGTTGATTCCTCTTCAGAGTCACAACTTGAATCACCATCAGACCAAGTGACAACCATTCCTTTCTTTTGTTTCTTAAGAAAGGTAGGACATTCAGCTCTAATATGCCCATATCCTTCACATCCATGACATTTGGATTCCTCGCCTTGACTCCTTTCTTGACTTGGGTCTTCTCGAGTCATAAGATCGCTAATGTCAGATGGAATGTTCTTGACATTTGACCTTGACTTAGGATCAATCCTCTTGATGAGCTTGTTGAACTGTCTTCCAAGCATAGCTATGGCTTCAGATATCTTCTCATCATCATCCTTCTTGCACTCCTCTTCAGTATTGGATACAAGGGATATGCTTTTATTCTTCTTATCAGCATTTTCACTGATTCCCATCTCAAAAGTCATAAGAGATCCAATAATTTCTTCAACCTTCAAGGTACTGATGTCCTGAGCCTCCTCTATTGCAGTCACTTTCATTGCAAATCTTTTAGGCAAGGATCTGAGAATTTTTCTCACCAACTTTTCTTCTGACATCTTTTCTCCTAAAGCTCCTGAGGTGTTGGCAATCTCCAAGATATTCATGTGAAACTCATGAGTGGTCTCATCTTCCTTCATCTTCAGATTCTCAAATTTGGTAGTGAGCATCTGAAGTCTTGACATTTTTACCTTGGATGTCCCTTCATGAGTAGTCTTGAGAGTGTCCCAAACATCTTTGGCCAGTTCACACTGATGAACTAGTCTGAAGATATTTCTGTCAATTCCATTGAATAATGCATTCAATGCTTTAGAGTTGCCTAGTGCAAGCTCTTCTTCTTCCTTGCTCTATTCTTCCTCAGGTTTCAGACTAGCAGTCCCATCTTTCTCAAGCTTGGTAGGATGTTTCCATCCTTTGTCAGCAGCTCTCCAAGCCTTAATGTCCAGTGACCTCAAAAAGGAAATCATACGAGGTTTCCAGTAATCATAGTTAGATCCATCCGAATAGGTGGTCTACCTCAAATCCTCCTTCCTTGTCCATAACGCGAAACTATTATCCTAGATCTCACCCGAAATAACGAGGCGGTGCCCGATGCCAATTGAAATTCACGGCGGATCGTGATGTCACGAGAATGTTATGACATAGTATCGACACTCTAACAATTCACACGTAAATTTAAACAATAAAGAACACAATAGATTGTTCACCGATTCGGTGTATAACAACACCTACATCCGGGGCTACCAAGCCAGGAGGAAATTCACTATTAGTAGAATTAATTCGGGAATAAACCACCGGTTTATCTCCTTCACTTAAAACCTACCAAATGCAACTTCAATCTAAGTTCTACTTAGACACGAGTTCTACTCTCCCCTCAATCACAGCGTGATTTCAACCTATTGATTAATTGAATTGTGAAGACACACTTCAATAAACTATCTTGATTTTGCTAGCTTTAATCAAGAGACAAAACACTCGTGCTTCAAAGCTTTGAGTGATAAACTACCCTTACAAATAAATCCTAGTCCAAGGCACTTATCAATTGATAATTGCTTGGCTTACAAATAACTAAATTACACAAATTACAACTGCTAAATCTTCAATACGGTCCAGGCGATGAAGTAAGGTTCTTTTCCTATTATAGAAGCGATCCGAAACTTCGTTTTGGCTTCCATAATAATAGCTAGGGTTCACTTAATTAATCCTAAAAACTTGGTCTTTTCAACAACCAATTTAGGTTTAACTAAGATTAACCTAACATCCACGTGAGCATGCAATCTAATAACAGAAAGACATAATAAAGCAGCTCAACAAACTTCACGAAAATCTCGGAAAAGCAGTTACGAGCAGAATGTCACAGGATGTCATGACATCTGTTATGACATCAATCAAACTTCTGCAGAATTTCCAGCACAGTACTTGCATCTAGGATCTGAGTTGTACTTAAACATCCTGGTCAAGTAGGATAGATCTTCAATCTCTGAATGTCATGACATTTATCAAGACATTGCTATAGTCTAGTTTTACCAAAAATTGAAGCCAACTTAAAACACTAACACTTATATTCACTTCAAATATCATCATATATTCTTAAGATTTGTGTTCACTCCGTCTATCTTCAAAATAATTTAAAATTTATATTCACTTCAAATTTCGTCAGATCTATGTTCACTTCAGATTCCATCGTGTTTTTTTAAGATTTATGTTCATGTCAAGTTTCATCAGGTTTTCCTCAAATTTTCTAGAGACTTATATTCATTTCAAATTTCATCACATATTCTAAAGACTTATATTCACTTCAAATAACATCAAATTTCTTAAGATTTATTTTCACTTTGTATATCTTTAGCATTTTTTAAGATTTATATTCACTTCAAATTTCTTCAACTCTATGTTCACATTCATATTCCATCAAATATTCTTAAGATTTATGTTCACGTCAAGTTTCATCAGGTTTTCCTCAAATTTTCTAGAGCCTAATATTCATTTAACATTTCATCGCATTTTCTAAAGACTTATATTCACTTCAAATATCATCATATTTCTTAAGATTTGTTTTCACTTCGTATTTCTTCAGAATTTCTTAACATTTATATTCACTTCAAATTTCCTCAGATCTATGTTCACTTCAGATTCCATCGTGTTTTTTTAAGATTTATGTACATGTCAAGTTTCATCAGGATTTCCTCTAATTTTATAGAGACTTAAATTTATATCAAATTTCATCACATATTCTAAAGACTTATATTCACTTCAAATATCATCATATTTCTAAATATTTATGTTCACTTCGTATATCTTCAAAATTTAATAAAATTTATATTCACTTCAAATTACTTCAGATCTATGTTCACTTCACATTCCATCCTATTTTCTTAAGATTTATGATCACGTCAAGTTTCACCAAGTTTTCCTCAAATTTTCTAGAGACTTATATTCATTTCAAATTTCATCACAATTTCTAAAGACTTATATTCACTTCAAATATCATCAGGTTTCTTAAGGATTATGTTCACTCCGTATATCTTAAGAATTTCATAAGATTTTTATTCCCTTCAAGTTTCTTCAAATCTATGTTCACTTCAGATTCCATCCTATTTTCTTAAGATTTATATTCACGTCAAGTTTCATCAAGTATTACTCAAATTGTCTAGAGACTAATATTCATTTCCAATTTCATCACATTTTCTAAAGACTTATATTCATTCAATTATTTTCATATTTCTTAAGATTTATGTTCACTTCGTATTTCTTCATAATTTCTTAAGATTTATATTCACTTCACATTTCTTCAGATCTATGTTCACTTCAGATTCCATCCTATTTTCTTAAGATTTATTTTCACGTCAAGTTTCATCAGGTTTTCCTCAAACTTTCTAGAGAATTATATTCATTTCAAATTTCGTCACATTTTCAAATGACTTATATTCACTTCAATTATCATCATATTTTATTAAGATTTATGTTCACTTCGTATTTCTTTAGAATTTTTAAGATTTATATTCACTTCAAATTTCTTCAGATCTATGTTCACTTCAAATTCCATTTTATTTTCTTAAGATTTATGTTCACGTCAAGTTTCATCCGGCTTTCGTCACATTTTCAAGAGACTTATATTTGATTACACGAATTTATATAACATATTTGACGTGATTTTCATAAACAATGTTACTATTTTTATTTAATTATATTACTTTATTTCTGTATTACGCTAGTATTTGTTTATTTTGCAGATATTTAATTAAATGAAGAATTTTCGAGAAAAGAAGTAAAATGGAGGAGACATGAAGAAAATGCTCAAAATATAAAAGAAAGATAAAAGGCCCAATTACGAAGCAAAGCTAGGCCCATCACCAAACTTCCATTATCACCCCATGATCTTTTCAACTTCCCACTTTTCCACTTCTTTCTCCATTTTCTCCATTATCATCACTACTTCTCTCATGATAACTTCCACAATTTCTCACTATATAAACTAGTTAGCATTCATTTTAGAGACATCCAAGTTTGTCCATGGGCGTTATTCATAGTTTTAAAATCATATTTGTAAAAGTGGTAGTTTCTCATATCGGGAACTACCACACCATTAGTTTTAGGCCTACAATCTATGTACTCTTGGATCACAATCTTGTCATCATAATAGAAGTTTATTTCAAGTTCTTCATTTCTCATTCTGGGTTCTTTATTGTATTGCTATTATTATCATTATTATTATTATTATTATTATTATTATTGTTGTTATTATTATCATTTACTACTTTTAATTTAATTATCATGTTGCTCTTAATTTTTATCTTCATGTTTAGTTTGTTTATGCTAAATTCTATGTTTGGCTAAATCGTTTTGATATTGGTATGTAAATTAATCGAACCAAAGGAATCGAAAATAAAGGCATAATGTTACGTTGTTAAAAATATTCTTTCGATTTAGATATCTAATTTAATTTATTAAAAGGTTTAGAAACCAACAGGAAGTTTGAGGTTAATAAACTGGATTAAGGTTAGAAACCAACAAGCGACAGTTTGAGGTTTAGAACCGGATAGTGGATACTAGGTATTAATTTTAAAGATGACTGTTTTAAAGAGATTAAACTTTATTTATTTTCAAAAGTGTTTTTATATTCGGGATAGCGAGCATACGTTAGGATTTAATTACATGATCCGATTCAACAGTGAAAGTTTGAGAGAGGATCTTTAGATGAGTCTTGTTCTTTGAAATAAGATTTCTATCAACTTAAGTAACAAGCCGGTGGAAATTGGATCCCTTAGGTTAGGCAATTACATCGATATCTGTTTATTTATTATATTTTCCTTAACCAAAAATCTTAAAGAATTATTCGCCTTAGCTATATAGTAACTTAGGATAACGATAGATCGATTTATAGTCTCTGTGGGTTCGATATCTTTTAAAACTACGCGATAGGATTTGCACTTGATCGCTAATTAATAGATGATAAAGTCGCGATCAAGTTTTTGGCGCCATTGCCGGGGACTATTTAAGTCGATATTGTAACTCTGGTGTTACACCGTATAGACTAAGGCATTTTTATTTTATTTACCATGTATGACCCAAATTTTTCCTACGCCCATTATCAGTATTATGAGGAACCACAAGAATCCCATAGATCCGAACTTGAAATACTCATGGAAAACTTTAATGCTTCACAAACCTACTCCTACCCCAACTACCTCCAAAACTACCAATCCCCATATTTTGAAGAACCACAAGAACTTTATAATTTCAACCAAACCTTTCCTCAACCAAATTCTTCCTATAATTATCACGCACAATATTTTGACGAATCACCAAAACCATATAAATCTGATCTCGAAATAGTAATGGAAGAATTTATTGAATCATCTAGGATGATAAGTCGCTTCGGGGAAACACAAAAAGAGACTTTAACTTACTCTGACGAATCGCAAGATTTTAATTTTGAAACATCAATAGAGGATTCAGATGAGATGATAACTAACTCTAGGTTAGAGTCTATGATTGAGCACTTTGTAGAGACACAATTTATCCAAAATGAAGCGCAAATTATCCAAAATGAAGAAGTGCGAAAACAAAATCTTCAAATTAATGAAACCCTTAGCCAACTAACCAATATGGTTGAATCCCTCGCGTCTCACACCATTGGCTTAGAGACTAAAATCTCCCAACTCAAACAAAACCTTCTAGAACCTCAACCCGAGGAAGATGTGGATGTTGAGACAACCATTATGGAAATTCTACTTGGAAATCTAGAAAGCGATGATGAGTTTGAGGAGAATGATATTGTGGCCGAGGAAAGTTCTGACGAGAAAATAGTGGAGATTGAGAAAAATGAACCAATAATGTTCAAAAAGGAGGTTGTAAAAGAGGCAGAAAAGGAAGCATCTATTGTAATCCCGAATCACTACATCCCACTGATTCCCTTCCCGAAAATTTTTATGGAAACTCCGGTAGACTCCCAATCTAAAACGTATGTTGCGGTATTGAAAAATATTCATACTAATTCACCACTATTGGAAGTCTTGCCTAAAAAGCGAAAATTAGAGGACCATAAAATTAGGGATATAATTACTTTTAAAAGGGTGAGGTTAACTTATGAGGCGATGGATGAGATCACTAAGCCCGAAATTGAAAAACTTATACTTAGGATAAATCCAGGACCACTACCAAAATGTCGAAAGAATAACCCGCTCTACAGACGTAAGAAAAGAAAAGGTGAGGGATATGTGAGATGGCTTGATAAGTGGCCATGGAAAATCAACGAGTAGTCATTCAAATTTTAAATTTTCTTTTTCGTATTTTCCATTTTTCTATTTTATGTTAAATTTTAAATTTTTAGTCGGTTATCTATTGCACCCTTTCTTCTGATGCGCTTGAACTATTTCCCCGTAATACCGATAATTAAACTCAATAAAAATTTCACGTTAATATTTATAATTATAATTGAGTATTATTTTAATTATCGTATTTTTCCTATTAATATACCGAATCAATTTTTCCCAATATTTATTATATTAATTAAAAAGCATTATATACTAGTATTATATATATATCCTATTAATTAAAAAATTCTAAATCATCTATATATATATACAAGTATGTAGTATGTATGCATGTGGTCTACAAAATTGTTCCTTATCTCTTTTGCCTAAGTCACATGTATTACTAAAAAGGCATGCAAATTAAGATTCCACCTTTTCAATTATTAGTGCCATGCCTTCATGATTCCACCGAGATGACCACCTTTCTCCTTCGATTTCTCTGGTTTTATCGCATTGAGGACAATGCTTATTTTAAGTTTGGGAGTCGAACATTTCTTAGTTCATTTTTATTTTTCTTTGCTCTATTTAGTTTTCCTTTTAGTTTCCTTTTTCTATGTATTAAAATTTCCATTCAATAAAATACATGTTTATGTAATTTTAGTCTTTTATGTTTAATTCTCGCATATTCGAATTCCTCCTTTTCTTGAGCCATAACGACAAATTTTAACAAAAATTAAAACGCATTTATTGACGTATTCAACTAGTATTAAGGTTGCTTATTTTTATAAATAAGAATTGAGCGACATAGCAAAATTGTTATCGTCCTAACACTTTAAAACCCCAATGTGTTAGATTGATTTAAGTACTTATTATACCAACACCTTAAGACTTAGTTTTAAAGTAATCCCGAGTAGTTTATTAAGCGATCGGCACTTAAACGACAAACTACGTGGAGAATCGATGAATATAAGTGATTGATCAAGATTTTTAAAATTTTTTATTAGAAGATGCACTTATTAAGTTAGATGGTCCTTACGGATCATTTAATTCAACGATCATGAAACTATAAAATATTTATGCAAACATCCATTATGAATTGGTTCGGTGGTCCTGGTCTTTGAACTTGGTAGGCGGATGACGATCGATCCCCATAATTTGTAATTGGATAAAGGAGTACCAAATATAAGTACCGGACTCTATTGGATTATAAAGATCAAAGTCACTAACCGGTTACTCCACTATATGCGCGTAAGGTAAAGGGCTTAATGTGATTGCAAGAATGAAAACGGTGAAACAAAGCGAAAGTATTAGGTCGAGCTATAATTCATGACTTAAATTGGTGCAAAAATGGGGTTATCTAGTGTTATTACGGTAATTTTGGTGTCAAAGTCTAAACTCGAGTTATCCAACAAAGAAGTGAATTTCAACCAAGTACAAATTGAATTGTGTTTTATATCTGCGTTTAACCTATCTTTGAGTGATTTTTCATTTTACTTTTGCTTGAGGACAAGCAAAGGTTTAAGTATAGGGAGTTTGATAACACAATTTATATAACATATTTGACGTGATTTTCATAAACAATGTTACTATTTTTATTTAATTATATTACTTTATTTCTGTATTACGCTAGTATTTGTTTATTTTGCAGATATTTAATTAAATGAAGAATTTTCGAGAAAAGAAGTAAAATGGAGGAGACATGAAGAAAAATGCTCAAAATATAAAAGAAAAGATAAAAGGCCCAATTACAGAAGCAAAGCTAGGCCCATCAGCCAAACTTCCCATTATCACCCCATGATCTTTTCAACTTCCCACTTTTCCACTTCTTTCTCCATTTTCTCCATTATCATCACTACTTCTCTCATGATAACTTCCACAATTTCTCACTATATAAACTAGTTAGCATTCATTTTAGAGACATCCAAGTTTGTCCGGGCGTTATTCATAGTTTTAAGCGAAAATCATATTTGTAAAAGTGGTAGTTTCTCATATCGGGAACTACCACACCATTAGTTTTAGGCCTACAATCTATGTACTCTTGGATCACAATCTTGTCATCATAATAGAAGTTTATTTCAAGTTCTTCATTTCGCATTTACGTTCTTTATTGTATTGCTATTATTATCATTATTATTATTATTATTATTATTATTATTGTTGCTATTATTATCATTTACTACTTTTAATTTAATTATCATGTTGCTCTTAATTTTTATCTTCATGTTTAGTTTGTTTATGCTAAATTCTATGTTTGGCTAAATCGTTTTGATATTGGTATGTAAATTAATCGAACCAAAGGAATCTGAAAATAAACTGGCATAATGTTACGTTGTTAAAAATATTCTTTCGATTTAGATATCTAATTTAATTTATTAAAAGGTTTAGAAACCAACAGCGAAAGTTTGAGGTTAATAAATTGGATTAAGGTTAGAAACCAACAGAGCGACAGTTTGAGGTTTAGAACCAGATAGTGGATACTAGGTATTAATTTTAAAGACTACGACAGCGTTTTAAAAGAGATTAAACTTTATTTATTTTCAAAAAGTGTTTTTATATTCGGTAGGGATAGCGAGAGCATACGTTAGGATTTAATTACATGATCCGATTCAACAGCGAAAGTTTGAGAGAGGATCTTTAGATGAGTCTTGTTCTTTGAAATAAGATTTCTATCAACTTAAGTAACAAGCGGTGGAAATTCGGATCCCTTAGGTTAGACGAATTACATACTGATATCTGTTTATTTATTATATTTTCCTTAACCAAAAATCTTAAAGAATTATTCGCCTTAGCTATATACCGTAACTCAGGATAACGATAGATCGATTTATAGTCTCTGTGGGTTCGATATCTTTTAAAACTACGCGATAGGACTGTGCACTTGCAGTCTGCTAATTAATAGACGATAAAGTCGCGATCAATATTCATTTCAAATTATATCACATTTTCTAAAGACTTATATTCACGTAAAAGATCATCAGATTTCTTAAGCTTTATGTTCACTTCGTATGTCTTTAGAATTTCTTAGGATTTATATTCACTTCAAATTTCTTTAGAACTGTGTTCACTTCAGATTCCATCTGATATTCTTAAGATTTATGTTCACGTCAAGTTTCATCAAGTTTTCCTCAAATTTTCTAGAGACTTATACTCATTTCAAATTTCATCACATTTTTAAAGACTTGTATTCACTTCAAACATAATCATATTTCTTAAGATTTATGTTCACTTCGTATTTTTTCAGAATTTCTTAAGATTTATATTCACTTTAAATTTCTTCAGATCTATGTTCACGTTAGATTCCATCAGATATTCCTAAGATTTATTTTCACGTTAAGTTTCATCACGTTTTCCTTAAATTTTCTAGAGACTTATGTTCATTTCAACTTTAATCGCATTACCTAAAGACTTATCTTAACTTCAAATATCATCATATTTTCTTAAAATTTATATTCACTTCAAAGTTCTTCAGATCTATGTTCACTTCAGATTCCATCGTGTTTTTTTAAGATTTATGTTAATGTCAAGTTTCATCAGGTTTTCCTCAAATTTTCTAGAGACTTATATTCATTTCAAATTTCTTTACATATTCTAAAGACTTATATTCACTTAAAAAAACATCAGATTTCTTAAGATTTATTTTCACTTTGTATATCTTTAGAATTTTTTAAGATTTATATTCACTTCAATTTTCTTCAAATCTATGTTCACATTCATATTCCATCAGATATTTTTAACATTTATGTTCACGTCAAGTTTCATCAGGTTTTCCTCAAATTTTCTAGAGACTAATATTCATTTAAAATTTCATCGCATTTTCTAAAGACTTAGATTCACTTCAAATATCATCATATTTCTTAAGATTTGTTTTCACTTCGTATTTCTTCAGAATTTCTTAAAATTTATATTCACTTCAAATTTCTTCAGATCTATGTTCACTTCAGATTCCATCGTGTTTTTTTAAGATTTATGTTCATGTCAAGTTTCATCAGGTTTTCCTCTAATTTTATAGAGACTTAAATTCATATCAAATTTCATCACATATTCTAAAGACTTATATTCACTTCAAATATCATCATATTTCTAAAGATTTATGTTCACTTCGTATATCTTAAGAATTTCATAAGATTTATATTCACTTCAAATTTCTTCAAATCTATGTTCATTTCAAATTCCATCCTATTTTCTTAAGATTTATATTCACGTCAAGTGTCATCAAGTTTTCCTCAAATTTTCTAGAGAATAATAATCATTTCGAATTTTATCACATTTCTAAAGACTTATATACACTCAATTATTTTCAAATTTCTTAAGATTTATGTTCACTTCGTATTTCTTCATAATTTCTTAAGATTTATATTCACTTCACATTTCTTCAGATCTATGTTCACTTCAGATTCCATCCTATTTTCTTAAGATTTATGTTCACGTCAAGTTTCATTATATTTTCCTGAAACTTTCTAGAGAATTATATTCATTTCAAATTTCGTCACATTTTCTAAGGACTTATATTCACTTCAATTATCATCATATTTCTTAAGGTTTATGTTCACTTCGTATTTCTTCAGAATTTTTTAGATTTATAGTCACTTCAAATTTCTTCAGATTTATGTTCACTTAAGATTCCATCGTGTTTTCTTCAGATTTATGTTCACGTCAAGTTTCATCTGGTTTTCCTCAAATTTTCTAGAGTCTTCTATTCATTTCATATTTCACCAAATTTTCTAAAGACTTATATTCACTTCAAAAATCGTCAGATTTCTTATGATTTATGTTCACTTCGTATTTCTTCAGAATTTCTTAAGCTTTATATTCACTTCAAATTTCTTCAGATCTATGTTCACTTCAAATTCCATCCTATTTTCTTAAGATCTATATTCATGTCAAGCGTCATCAAGTTTTACTCAAATTCTCTAGAGAATAATAATCATTTCAAATTTTATCACATTTTCTAAAGACTTATATACACTCAATTATTTTTATATTTCTTAAGATTTATGTTCACTTCATATTTCTTCATAATTTCTTAAGATTTATATTCACTTCACATTTCTTCTGATCTATGTTCACTTCAGATTCCATCCTATTTTCTTAAGATTTATGTTCACGTCATGTTTCATCATGTTTTCCTCAAACTTTCTAGAGAATTATATTCATTTCAAATTTCGTCACATTTTCTAAGGACTTATATTTACTTCAATTATCATCATATTTCTTAAGATTTATGTTCACTTCGTATTTTTTCAGAATTTTTTAGATTTATATTCACTTCAAATTTCTTCAGATCTATGTTCACTTCAGATTCCAACGTGTTTTCTTCAGATTTATGTTCACGTCAAGTTTCATCGGGTTTTCCTCAAATTTTCTAGAGTATTATATTCATTTCATATTTCATCACATTTTCTATAGACTTATATTCACTTCAAACATCGTCAGATTTCTTATGATTTATGTTCACCTCGTATTTCTTCAGAATTTCTTAAGCTTTATATTCACTTTAAATTTCTTCAGATCTATGTTCACTTCAAATTCCATCCTATTTTCTTAAGATTTATATTCACGTCAATTGTCATCAAGTTTTCCTCAAATTTTCTAGAGAATAATAATCATTTCAAATTTTATCACATTTTCTAAAGACTTATATACACTCAATTATTTTCATATTTCTTAAGATTTATGTTCACTTCGTATTTCTTCATAATTTCTTAAGATTTATATTCACTTCACATTACTTCAGATCTATGTTCACTTCAGATTCCATCTTATTTTCTTAAGATTTATGTTCACGTCAAGTTTCATCATATTTTCCTCAAACTTTCTAGAGAATTATATTCATTTCAAATTTCATCACATTTTCTAAGGACTTATATTCACTTCAATTATCATCATATTTCTTAAGATTTATGTTCACTTCGTATTTCTTCAGAATTTTTTAGATTTATATTCACTTCAAATTTCTTCAGATTTATGTTCACTTCAGATTCCAATGTGTTTTCTTCAGATTTATGTTCACGTCAAGTTTCATCAGGTTTTCCTCAAATTTTCTAGAGTCTTATATTCATTTCATATTTCGTCACATTTTCTAAAGACTTATATTCACTTCAAAAATCGTCAGATTTCTTATGATTTATGTTCACTTCGTATTTCTTCAGAATTTCTTAAGCTTTATATTCACTTCAAATTTCTTCAGATCTATGTTCACTTCAAATTTCATCCTATTTTCTTAAGATTTATATTCACGTCAATTGTCATCAAGTTTTCCTCAAATTTTCTAGAAAATAATAATCATTTCAAATTTTATCACATTTCTAAAGACTTATATACACTCAATTATTTTCATATTTCTTAAGATTTATGTTCACTTCGTATTTCTTCATAATTTCTTAAGATTTATATTCACCTCACATTTCTTCAGATCTATGTTCACTTCAGATTCCATCTTATTTTCTTAAGATTTATGTTCACGTCAAGTTTCATCATGTTTTCCTCAAACTTTCTAGAGAATTATATTCATTTCAAATTTCGTCACATTTTCTAAGGACTTATATTCACTTCAATTATCATCATATTTCTTAAGATTTATGTTCACTACGTATTTCTTCAGAATTTTTTAGATTTATATTCACTTCAAATTTCTTCAGATTTATGTTCACTTCAGATTCCAACGTGTTTTCTTCAGATTTATGTTCACGTCAAGTTTTATCCCGTTTTCCTCAAATTTTCTAGAGTCTTATATTCATTTCATAATGCATCACATTTTATAAAGACTTATACTCACTTCAAATATCGTCAGATTTCTTATGATTTATGTTCACTTCGTATTTCTTCAGAATTTCTTAAGATTTATATTCACTTCAAATTTCTTCAGATCTATGTTCACTTCAAATTCCATCTTATTTTCTTAAGATTTATGTTCACGTCAAGTTTCATCAGGTTTTCTTCAAATTTTCAAGAGACTTATATCCATTTCAAATTTCATCACATTTTCTAAAGACTTATATTCACTTAAAAGATCATTAGATTTCTTAAGATTTATGTTCACTTCGTATGTCTTTAGAATTTCTTATGATTTATGTTCACTTCAAATTTTTTAGAACTGTGTTCACTTCAAATTCCATATGGTATTCTTAAGATTTATGTTCACGTCAAGTTTCATCAAGTTTTCCTCAAATTTTCTAGAGACTTATATTCATTTCAAATTTCATCACATTTTTTAAGACTTGTATTCACGTCAAACATAATCATATTTCTTAAGATTTATGTTCACTTCGTATTTCTTCAGAATTTCTTAAGATTTATATTCACTTTAAATTTCTTCAGATCTATGTTCACGTTAGATTCCATCAGATATTCTTAAGTTATATTTTCACGTTAAGTTTCATCACGTTTTCCTTAAATTTTCTAAAGACTTATGTTCATTTCAACTTTCATCGCATTATCTAAAGACTTATATTCACTTCAAATATCATCATATTTTCTTAAGATTTGTGTCCACTCCGTCTATCTTCAAAAAAAATTAAAATTTATATTCACTTCAAATTTCTTTAGATCTATGTTCACTTCAGATTCCATCGTGTTTTTTTAAGATTTATGTTCACGTCAAGTTTCATCAGGTTTTCCTCAAAAAATTTAGAGGTTTATGTTCATTTCAAATTTCATCGCATTTTCTAAAGACTTATATTCACTTCAAATATCATCAGATTTGCTTATGAGTTGTGTACCCTCCGAATATCTTCAAAATTTCCTAACATTTATATTCACTTCAAATTTCTACATATCTATGTTCACTTCAGAACCCATCAGATTTTCTTAAAATTTATGTTCACATCAAGTTTTATCTGGTTTTCCTCAAATTTTCTAGAGTATATTCATTTCAAATTTCATCACATTTTCAAAAGACTTATATTCACTTCAAATATCATCAGGTTTCTTAAGATTTATGTTCACTTCGTATCTCTTCAAAATTTCAAAAGATTTATATTCACTTCAAATTTCTTCAGATCTACGTTCACTTCAAATTCCATCCTATTTTCTTAAGATTTATGTTCACATCAAGTTTCATCATGTTTTCCTCAAATTTTCTAGAGAATAATAATCATTTCAAATTTTATCACATTTTCTAAAGACTTATATTCACCTCAAATAACGTCAGATTTTTTAAGATTTATGTTCACTTCGTATATCTTCATAATTTCTTAAGATTTATATTCACTTAAAATTTCTTCAAATCTATGTTCACTTCAGATTACATCCTATTTTCTAAAGATTTATGTTCACATCAAGTTTCATCAGGTTTTCCTCAAATTTTCAAGAGACTTATATTCATTTCAAATTTCATCACATTTTCAAAAGACTTATATTCCCTTCAAATATCATCAAGTTCCTTAAGATTTATGTTCACTTCGTATATCTTCAAAATTACAAAAGATTTATATTCATTTCAAATTTCTTCAGATCTATGTTCACTTCAAATTCGATCCTATTTTCTTAAGATTTATATTCACGTCAAGTGTCATCAAGTTTTCCACAAATTTTCTAGAGAATTATAATCATTTCAAATTTTATCACATTTTCTAAAGACTTATATTCACTTCAAATATCGTCAGATTTATTAAGATTTATGTTCACTTCGTATATCTTCATAATTTCTTAAGATTTATATTCACTTCAAATTTCTTCAGATCTATGTTAACTTCAGATTACATCCTATTTACTTAAGATTTATGTTCATATCAAGTTTCATCAGGTTTTCCTCAAATTTTATAGAGACTTATATTTATTTCAAATTTCGTCATATTTTCTAAAGACTTATATTCACTTACATTATGATCATATTTCTTAAGATTTATGTTCACTTCGGATTTCTTCAGAATTTCTTGAGTTTTATATTCACTTAAAAATTTCTTTAGATCTATGTTCACTTCAAATTTCATCGTGTTTTCTTAAGATTTTTACGTTCACGTCAAGTTTCTTCTGGTTTTCCTCAAATTTTCTAGAGTCTTATATTCATTTCAAATTTCATCACATTTTCAAAAGACTTATATTCACTTCAAATATCATCAAGTTTCTTAAAATTTATGTTCACTTTGTATATCTTCAGAATTTCTTAAGATTTATATCCACTTCAAATTTCTTCAGATCTATGTTCACTTCAGATTCCATCCTATTTTCTTAAGATTTATGTTCACGTCCAGTTTCATCAGGTTTTCCTCAAATTTTGTGGAGACTTATATTCATTTCAGATTTCATCACATTTTCTAAAGACTTATATTCACATCAAATTTCATCAGATTTCTTAGGATTTATGTTCAGTTCGTATTTTTTAAGATTTATATTCACTTCAAATTTCTTCATATCCGTGTTCACTTCAGATTCCATTGTATTTTCTTAATATATATGTTCACGTCAAGTTTCAACTGGGTTTCCTCAAATTTTCTAGTGTGTTATATTCATTTCAAATTTCATCACATTTTCAAAAGACTTCTTTTTTCTTCAAATATCATCAGGTTTCTTAGGATTTATGTTCACTTCATATATCTTCAAAATTTCATAAGATTTATATTCACTTCATTTTTCTTCAAATCAATGTTCACTTGAGATTCCATAAGATTTTCTTAAGATTTATGTTCACGTCAAGTTAAATCAAGTTTTCCTCAAATTTTCTAAAGACTTATATTCATTTCAAATTTCATCACATTTTCTAAAGACTTACATTCACTTCAAACATCATCAGATTTCTTAAGATTTTTGTTCACTTCGTATTTCTTCTTAATTTCTTAAGATTTATATTCACTTCAAATTTCTACATATCTATGTGACTTCAGATTCCATCATAATTTTTTTAAGATTTATGTTCACGTCAAGATTCATCAGGTTTTCCTCAAATTTTCTAGAGATTTATGATCATTTCAATTTTCATCACATTTTCTTAAGAATTATATTCACTTCAAATATCATCAGATTTCTTAATATTTATGTTCACTTCGTATTTCTTCAGAATTTCATAAGATTTAGATTCACCTCAAGTTTCTTCAGATCTATGTTCACTTCAGATTCCATCGTGTTTTCTTACGATTTATGTTCACGTCAAGCTTCATCCGGATTTCCTCAAATTTTCTAGAGACTTATATTCATTTAAAATTTCATGACATTTTCAAAAGACTTATATTCACTTAAAATATCATTAGTTTTCTTAAGATTTATGTTCACTTCGTATATCTACAAAATTTCTAAAGATTTTTTACTTCAAATTTCTACAGATCTATGTTCACTTCAGATTCCATCGTATTTTCTTAAGAATTTTGTTCGTGTCAAGTTGTATCCGGTTTTTCTTAAATTTTCTAGAGACTTAAATTCATTTCAAATTTCATCACATTTTCTAAAGACTTATATTCACTTCAAATATCATCAGATTTCTTATGATTTATGTTCAGTTCGTATTTCTTCAGAATTTCTTAAGATTTATATTGACTTTAAATTTCTTTAGAGCCATGTTCACTACAGATTCCATTGTATTTTCTTATGATTTATATTCACGTCAAGTTTCATCTAGGTTTCCTCAAATTTTCTAGAGTCTTATATTCATTTCAAATTTCATCACATTTTCAAAAGACTTCTATTTTCTTCAAATATCATCATGTTTCTTAAGATTTATGTTCACTTCGTATATCTTCAAAATTTCATAAGATTTATATTCACTTCAAATTTCTTCAGATCAATGTTCACTTGAGATTCCATAAGATTTTCTTAAGATTTATGTTCATGTCAAGTTTCATCAAGTATTCGTCAAATTTTCTAGAGACTTATATTCATTTCAAATTTCATCACATTTTCTAAAGACTTACATTCACTTTAAATTTCATCAGATTTCTTAAGATTTTTGTTCACTTCGTATTTCTTCATAATTTCTTCAGATTTATATTCACTTCAAATTTCTACATATCTATGTCACTTCAGATTCCATCATATTTTTTGAAAGATTTATGTCGACGTCAAGATTCATCAGGTTTTCCTCAAATTTTCTAGAGATTTATGATCATTTCAATTTTCATCACATTTTCTTAAGAATTATATTCACTTCAAATATCATCAGATTTCTTCATATTTATGTTCACTTCATATTTCTTAAGAATTTCTTAAGAATTTCTTAAGATTTATATTCACTTCAAGTTTCTTCAGATCTATGTTCACTTCAGATTCCATCGTGTTTTCGTATGATTTATGTTCACATCAAGCTTCATCCGGTTTTCCTCAAATTTTCTAGAGACTTATATTCATTTAAAATTTTATCACATTTTCTAAAGACTTATATTCACTTCAAATATCATCAGATTTCTTATGATTTATGTTCAGTTCGTATTTCTTCAGAATATCTTTAAATTTATATTCACTTCAAATTTCTTCAGATCCATGTTCACTTCAGATTCCTATGTAGTTTCTTAATATTTATTTTCACGTCAAGTTTCATCTGGTTTTCCTCAAATTTTCTAGAGTCTTATATTCATTTCATATTTCATCACATTTTCTAAAGACTTATATTAACTTCAAATATCATTAGATTTCTGATGATTTTTGTTCACTTCTTATTTCTTCAGAATTTCTTAAGATTTATATTTACTACTAATTTCTTCAGATCTATTCTCACTTCAGAATCCATCCTATTTTCTTAAGATTTATGTTCACGTCAAGTTTCATCAGATTTTCCTCAAATTTTGTGGAGACTTACATTCATTTCAAATTTCATCACATTTTCAAATGAGTTATATTCACTTCAAATATAATCATATTTCTTAATATTTATGTTCACTTCGTATTTCTTCATAATTTCTTAAGATTTATATTCACTTAAAAATTCTACATTTCTATGTTCTCTTCAGATTCCATCCTTTTTTTTTTAAGATTTATGTTTACGTCAAGATTCATCAGGGTTTCCTCAAATTTTCTAGAGATTTCTGATCATTTCAAATTTCATCACATTTTCTTAAGAATTATATTCACTTCAAATATCATCAGATTTCTTAATATTTATGTTCACTTCATATTTCTTCAGATTTATGTTCACTTCAAATGTAATCATATTTCTTAAGATTTATGTTCACTTCGTATTTCTTCAGAATTTCTTAAGATTTATATTCACGTCAAATTTCTTCAGATCTATGTTCACTTCAGATTCCATCAGATATTCTTAAGATTTATGTTCAAGTCAAGTTTCATCAGGTTTTCCTCAAATTTTCTAGATACTTATGTTCATTTCAAATTTCCTCGCATTTTCTAAAGACTAATAATCACTTCAAATATCATCAGATTTTCTTAAGATTTGTGTTCACTCCGTATTTCTTCAAAATTTCTTAAGATTTATATGCACTTCAAATTTCTACATATTTATGTTCACTTCAGAATCCGTCAGATTTTCTAAAGATTTATGTTCACATCAAGTTCCATCAGGTTTTCCTCAAAGTTTCTAGAGACTTATATTCATTTCAAATTTCATCACATTTTCTGAAGACTTATATTTACTTCAAATATCATCAGATTTCTTATGATTTGTGTTCACTTAGTATTTATTCATAATTTATTAAGATTTATATTCACTTCAAATTTCTTCAGGTCTATGTTCACTTTAGATTCCATCGTGTTTTCTTAAGATTTATGTTCACGTCAAGTTTCATCAGGTTTTCCTCAAATTTTCTAGAGACTTATATTCATTTCAAATTTCATCACATTTTCTTAAGACTTATATTCACTTTAAATATCATCATATTTCTTATGATTTATGTTCACTTTGTATTTCTCCAGAATTTCTTAAGATTCATATTCACTTCAAATTTCTTCAGATCTATGTTCACTTCAGATTCCATCGTATTTTCTTAAGATTTATGTTCACGTCAAGTTTCATCCGGTTTTTCTCAAATTTTCTAGAGACTTGTAGTCATTTCAAATTTCATCACATTTTCTAAAGACTTATATTCACTTCAAATATCATCAGGTTTCTTAAGATTTATGTTTACTTCGTATATCTTCAAAATTTCTTAAGATTTATATTCACTTCAAATTTCTTCAAATCTATGTTCACTTCAGATTCCATCCTATTTTCTTAAGATTTATGTTCACGTCAAGTTTCATCAAGTTTTCCTCAAATTTTGTAGAGACTTATATTCATTTCAAATTTCATCACATTTTCCAAAGACTTATATTCACTTCAAATATCATCATATTTCTTAAGATTTATCTTCACTTCGTATTTCTTCAGAATTTCCTAAGATTTATATTCACTTCAAATTTCTTCAGATCTATGTTCACTTCAGATTCCATCGTGTATTTTAAAGACCTTCGTTAGATTCTGAGTACGGGAGGCAGTTATGAAAAGGGAAGGTATTAGCACCCTTTCCATCCGTAGTTCTCTACGGGCTCTTAAATGCTTAGTTCAATTTGAAATATGCTTTCTGTGTGTCTGTTTGAAAAGATATTTTGAAAAGGCATTTCTCTTTGACTTCGTAATGATTCTTGCTGGAATGTATACGAAGTGTTTGGAAATGTTTTGTTTTGGACATAAAGGGACGTTCGAAGGGTCATCGTATGGTCATAGAAGAAAATATGTAGGGATACCTTAGCATATTCGTAGGGACAATCATCACTTTTCATAGGCAACAATCGAGGGACGATATCATATATTCGTAGGCAACATCGATGGTCATCGAGGGACTATGATCTTTGTATCGAAGGGACTATGATGATATTATTCGCGAGCGTCTTAGCTAAAATATCCCTACATTCGAGGGACATGACCATGTTCCTAAAGGAAACAACAGAGGACACCCTAAGGGGTGTGCAAGTGTGAAGAGTGTGTTGTATTCAAATATTTATCTTGTATTTAGAAGTGATCTATGTTGTTTTTAATCTTACCATACACGCCTAATTACTAGCATTTAAATATGTACGAAAATTAAAGTGCGGAAAGTAAATCCTACACTATTACATGGCTTTGGGGAGGATACATAATAGGAGTGGGGAAAGTAAAGGCAGAAAATGTAAATTTACGCTATTACATGATAAAAATGTGCGACCTATACAACCTTTCTAGAATTGTAAATGCGAAATAAGAAATAGATAATCAGAATAATAAGAAAATGTTAGTAAAATGTTTTGAAAATTAGTAGAAAAAAGGTTTTAGGTTATTAATCCTAATTACTAGAGAAGAAAATATTTTTGGGAATTATTTGAATTAGTTTTAATGGGGAAAAATAATTAAAGGTTAATTTAATGGTTAATTAACAATTAATTAAAATATGAATGAAAAATATTATTTTTTTATGTTAAAAATTAAATAAGTATTTTTCTAACCTAAATGCAAAAAAAGAAAAAACATTGTGATTTTTGTGGTGTTAAAAAAAATGTTTGAAAAGAAATTAAATTGGAAAAGAAAAATATGAAAATAGTGGAAAAAAAAAGGTTAGTTTGCAAAGTGTTAAAAAATAGGTTAGGGGCATTGTGTGACACCCCAATTAATTTGAATATTAAATAATTATAATTTTTAATTATTAATTTAATTAGGAAATGTAATTATTAATATTTTGGAATTAATGGAAGTAATTAAATTAAAAGGAAGTGGAATTAGTGGTGGTGTGAAGGGTAAGTGAGGGTGTGAGGAGTAAAAGGCTCTACTCACATTAATTATGTTATTTTTATTATGTTAGAATAATAAAAGGAATAAAAGAAGGAAAAGAGGAAAAAAGGATCTTTTCGGAGAAAACTCACAGTACGTGGAATTGAGAAGAGGAAAAGGAAGGAGAAAAGCCAATTCGTGTCGGAAGTTGAAGAACCCACAAGGTAAGGGGTGATTTCGATTAATTATTTCGTATTATCGGTTTTGAATTCGACCGTATAGATCATAGCATGTTAGGAAATCTCAGTTTAGGAATTTCTAGGTTTCCATGGATGTATACCTATTTGTGTCGGTTGTGTCGGATTGTAGGGAATCCATTGATTCGTAAGATAGAGGGTCAATAATGATGAATAAAACATGTTATATTGTATGTTATTGGTGATGATGATTGATTTTATGGTGTCGGAACGTGTGGGTACGTTTTGGAAAGAGTAAGAAAATGATTTTGGGAACTATTCTCAAACGCATTTTGGGTGGGTCGTGGGCTGGTTCCCATGGGAGAACCGGGTTCCGGCATGTAAAACTTTAAAGCGGGCATTTTGAACTCAAGAAGGTTACTCTGGGAGGAACCGGTTCCATGTTATTTTCCAAAGAAATCTATTTTCTTAAGGGAACGGTTCCTACACAGGAACCGGGTTCCCCATTTTCAGGCGTGTTATTTTTGAATTGTGGAACCGGTTACTCGAGGAGGAAGGTTCCATGGCTTTGAAAATTTTAAAACTTTGAAAATTCATAACTTTCAAACCGTAAGTCCGTTTTGGCGCCGTTTTGGACGTTGTTTCTTAAATTTAATGCTCTATCTTATAAAATGAAAAGATTTTCTAAAACTTGAACTTATTTTGAAAAGGTCGAATTTGAAATAGAGTATTGGTAGCATTGAGGTGTATGTTGTGGTGATTAGGGATGTCATGGGCGGGCGGGGCGGGGACCCCATCTTTTTCCCGCCATCAAATTCATTCCCGTCCCGATCTCCGTCACGGGAATTTCTATCTCCATCCCGTTCCGGATCCCGTTCCCAGGATCCCATATCCTACATTTATTCATTAATATTTTATTTTTTAAAATGTTTATATTTTCTATAAAATAAAAAGCACAAAGAATTCACATATTTATTATGTTATTAAAAAATACTAGTATTTGACATTTATTATTTTTTATTAAAAATACTAATGGATGATACCGTGATAGCATGATATATTGATTCATTTAAAAAGTAATATTTTTTTGTTTAATATAGAAAATTAAATTATAGTGTGATATATTAATAAAAATAGGAAAAGTATATTTTAATATTTTTAAGGAAAAAGCGACATTATTTTAATTACAAATGCATAGTATAGATAAAAAATGAACACAAAAATATTTAAAAGGAGATAAAAATGAGTAATTTTTTGATTATTTTATATTTTTTTAATATGCAAATGATTTGATAACTCTAAAATTTCTAAACAATTTAATTTAAATTTAATCAAAATAATCAACTTTTCCTATAAGCAATTACATGAACAGGTTTATGAGAATCAAGGAGAAACAATCTACTTTTTCTATAAACAATAATATAAACATTTATGAGAATCAAAGAGAAATAATCTATTTTTTCCTATAAATAATTACATGAACAAATTTATGAAAATCAAACCTTATTGATGAAATTGTAAGAGCATGAATAATGGAAGCACACCAAATAGAGAAGATGGAATTGGAAGAGGAAGATGAATGGAGATTTGTTGGAGAAGAAAAAAAGTCTAACGTGTGAGACTCTAAATGTCTGCGAAGAAAATGAAACGCTTCAACTTTTTAGGGTCTAATATTTACATTTCTCTCTTAATAAATACATGAATATTTATTTATTTATTTTTATAAATAAACATAAAGGAAATGACTAAAAACCTAATCTAAAATATATATATTAAATTAACTATATTAAAATAATAAGTAGGCGGGGTCCCATCCCAGGGGTGTATTCCCGTCCCGTCCCCGAAATGCTCTGGGAATTTTCTCCCATCCCGGGAAAATTCCCCATCTTTGGGCCCCGACAGGCGTTCCCATGAGGATCCCCATTAATCCGACATCCCTAGTGGTGATGGACGTATTAGTGTTGTGTGAATATAAAGCATGTTTATGCTGTGGTTATTTGTATGCATGATGGTGGGAATATCATGTTTTTTTGGTTTTTATTTAGTTATGATAATTTGGTGTATTTCATAGACTGATTTGATGTTGCATGCTGGTGATGTGCGTGCATATGCATTGTTTTGGTGAAGTTAATTCCCATTGTGTGGAATTTGACTTGTATTGCCGTAACCGATACCGGGTGATGATGGGTGGTTAGGCTGGATTCGTGTCCGGGTGTTTATGGACGAATCGAAGATTACTGTATCCGGTTGATGATGGATCAGTGTTGGGTGACTTGGTCACGTGTTGGTACCACATGCATTGAGTCTGCATTGTATTTGCATGGAATTGTAACATGTTAGGATGTCTTCCAATGTTACAATTCTCTGATTGTTAGTTGTGGTGCATGATGATTGTATGGTTATAACTGTGTATTGAATCTGAAGTTATGCTATAATGGGTGAATTAATATGCTTGTGATATATTGTTGATTGAGAAGCTTATAATGTGTTTTAATTATGAGAAGTCTCACCCTTACTTTAACAATTTCAGATTAAAGTTAGCAGCTCAGGAGTTGGTGAGGATGGCTCTAGAGCTTATCATTTAAGTCCGCGTGTCAGTGTCATGCTCTGATTAGGTTGTAACACTGGGGAACGTTAGTTGAGGAATTAGTTATTGTTCAATTGTTTCTTTGAATTTCATTGGGAATAATTTATGTTTTGGTTTATCCCGTTGTGGTTATGGTATTTTTCCGCTGTGTAAGACATGGTCTTAATTTGCTTGAATTATTTGAATAATGATCCTCAGTGTAGCATGACAACTGTTTATTGGAAGTTTTATTTTATTTCATAATTGTGACATCCCTTGTTCCGTGTTAACTCTGATGGAATGTGTCGTTAATCATTGATATAGTTAGTATTATTCGGGGTATTTTAGAAGGGGTGTTACACGTTGGGGTTCGAACCCCTGACCCTGAGATTAATGGCAAAACACGCTATCATCCAGGCTACCTGTCATTGGTGTTAGCAATATAGAATAATAATAATGTAAAGGAAATTAATTTCTGAAAAATAATTCAAAATAGAAAACGCTCGCAGGGGGTCATCGTTTTCACTGAGGTGGTAGGACTTTTACCTACAGATATAGTTCGTAACTAAAGCCTATAGTGACGGCTTTGTCCGTCACTATAACATGCAAGTTTCAAAAATTCAGAAAACGCAATATAAATTATAGGTAAGGCCATGGTTCTATTGGAAATTTGCTCCTGAGCATGATGGTACCCATGGTTTGGCCCAATTTTTCCTATTTTAGAAAACCCCAATTGGAGCTCGTGAATCCTAACAATGGCATCTTATGATTCCTGCGCTTAAAACTCAATCAAACAGTTTAGATAGTTTCGAAAAATCATCATGAACACAAATGTGTAATCAAATTGTATTAAAAATGCATGAATCAATGCAATCGATTTTGAAAATACAAAGGCAAACCGTGATCTGGATATTGCGTTTTTGGATGTGTTGCTTGCTTGCAGGGGTCTCAGAGAATCACCAGGAAGCGATTGGAATGCATGGAATGGACTGGAGCGATGCCAAAACAGGTCAGCCACTTGCTTGGAGGTCACAAATTTTTGAAGCTAGGTTAGGGTTCCTTGAGCATGAAATTATGTCCTCTTGGCATCTGGGACCAGTGTGTGTGTGTGTGTGTGTATATATATATATAATGGATGGTATTAGGTCAAGAATCAATGAGAAAATATATGTTCATCAATGCAAAAATATTTGATTGGAGTCAAACCAAAATTTGCCTTTTTTGAACCAATTTCAATCAAATCTCTTGCCAATCTCAATAATTTCGAAAATATCAGCTTATATGGCTTGCTTGGGCTTCAAGAATGTTGAAAAACAATCCTTGCACTTAATGTTTTGATTTTATATCTTTCATTTTAATTAAATTGGTTTTAAATGAATAAAAATGCAAAATAAATAAAACATAAAAGATAAAAGGCGTAGCTTGGGCTTGGAGGTTCTAATTCAGATAAGAAACAAGTTTGAACCAAGAAAAGTTAGGCCCATTTAGAAAAAAATTGATTTTTTCAAGTATTTCTCTTCATGCACCTCCTCAAAAATGTCAAACTTGCACAATTTGTATCTTGCTCAATTTTCTACATTTTTTAGTGTTCTTGGACTTTTTAGAAAGCTCAATATGTCCTCTAAACACTAATTTTGGTTTCATCTTCATTGAAGTTTCCATGTTCACGAACACTTCTTTGCATAAAGATGACTTTTTGTTGACTTTTTAAAAAGACATGTAATGTTTTGATCCATAACTTCCAAATGAAGCATTTTTGGCCAAAGCTTGTGAGGCATGAAGTTGTATAGAATTGAATTCCCTTAAAAATGATCTTTGGTGGTAAAATTTATGATAAAGTATGTGAAAGTTATGCTTGGTCAAAGTTTTGTTGACTTTTGTTTGAAAAACCCTAATTTAGAAACTTTGACTTTTGATCAAATCTTGACTTTCCTTGAGGAATCATGGTCAACCCTTAATCAAATGATAAATATTATTTCAAAATATTGATGTTGGCCAAAAATTATGAAGTTTGACTGTATGTTGACTACAGTTGACTTTTTGTCCAATATAGCTGATTTTCAACCATCTGAGCAATTGGATGAGCAAATTTGACTTGTAAGAATTGAAACTTGACATGGTGATCCCTTGAAGCATATGATGAGGTATGATAACCACTTGGAGTCTTGGAAATTCATTCTAACTTGAGAGAATCAAAACCCTAGTTTGGATTGATTGCTTAGAATAGGGTTTGTTTGGTCAACCCTTGTGAAGTCCTTAAGTATGGAGATGTTAATTGTCTTGAGAAGTAAGAGGGAAAAATTTTAGGTATAACAAGTTTGGTTCCCGAAAACTGAATGTCTGAGGTTCCGTTATTTCAAGCGTCATCTCAATGTGCAAGATGTGTATGTCTAAGGGTCTTGACTATCTCATGAGAATCAAGGTTTTGAGGTTCTGAACTTCTGTTGTGTGGATATTGATCGAGTATTTGAGCTCGGATTGATTCTACGGTCTTTTGTGAAGTCTTGAAATATCCGAATATGACTTACCGATCCACGCGATCCATCAGAAAATCAAGAGCAGTCGGATAAAAACATATTTGAGTGCGTGTATTGAAAAGTCAACAGGAAGTCTAAGTTTGACCTGGTGGAGTTTTGGTCAAAATTATTGTCAAAAGTCAATATTAGAGAAAATATGATCATTTTTTGAGAAAAGTCGGAAGAATTGGACAAAACCCAGATTTCTTGCAATTTAAGTAATCTTGGACTTAGAAATTTTTTCTAAGTTTTAAGAGCTTCATGATCCTGGAGCCATGTTGTCGACTTCGTATCTTGCTAGTCTATGGTCAAAAGTTTGTGAATTGGTAATCATTGGAAAGAGCGCATTTCATACTCTGAATTTGTTCTTGTGAAGATTTCTCCAAAAATTCCCAGATTTCAAGTTATGCGGCTCCAAAGTTTAATGTTCATAACTTTTGAAGTTCATACTTAGTGAAATTTTGAGTGTTTTTCAACATGTTCAAGTGCTCGACTATGGAGGTATTTTACACGTGTTTCCAAGTGTCGTTTTGTGTCGAGTTCGAAATCAAAGTTGTTCATCTCACGACAGTCTACAACTTTATTGAAGGAATCGAATCCATTCGGGACTCGGATCAAAAATTATGAGGCTCGGAAGTTATGAATCCATCATGTGTGCAAAGTCCAAGACTTAGTAAAATTTCGCTGAAGTTTTCACAAAGTCAGGTCGATGACTTCGGGTTCGATTTTCATATAGTTCGTGGCTCCATTTCAGAAAACGCTTGAAAAGAAGGTTGTTCATATCATGGTAGTCTACAACTTTGCTGAAGAAATCAAATCCATCCGGGATTTATATTAGAAGTTACAAAACTTGGAAGCTATGAGTTTGTCATGTTTACTATATTCAACACTTAGAAATTTTTTCTGAATGTTTGACTATATGGTCAGACCGACGACTTCAGGTTCGATATTTCTTAATTATCAGCTCTGAACTAAAAAATGCTCAACTGAAAAGTTGTTCGTCTCGTGGAAGTCTACAACCTTGTTGAAGGAATCAAATTCATTCGGGACTCGGATCGAAAGTTACAAAGCCTAGAAAATAGGAATTCATCAAGTTTACAATATTCAAACAGTTGAGGTGCGTACATTTGAGGTTATTTTTCTCATCGATTCGATCGCCGCATGGAAAAACTCTGAACATGAAGATTGGAGTTTGTTGTATCCTCTAAAAGTTTTGTTCAGGATTTGTTTCGTTTTGGATGTCGCTGAGAAACTTACGAAGCGCGAAAGTTATGAATTTATCATGTTTCAACATTCGACACTTAGAAATATTTTAGAATGTTTGGCGACATGGTCAAACTGACGATTTCAGGTTTAATTTTCTCATAGTTATGGACTCCGTATCGGAAAATGTTCAAAATCAAAGTTGTTCAGTTCGCGGAGATCTCGAACTTTGTAGAAGAAATTGAATTCATTCGGACCATAGATCGAGAGTTATAAGGCTGTAAAGTCCAAGGAAATTATTCGGTAAACTTTTGCCGACATTGCCGGTATTTTGTCAATTATGATTTCCAATCTTCGGGACCGATTTAAAGCATACTACGGACGTCGAATCGAAAAATTTCCAACATGAAAGTTGTTCATATAAGTACCCTCTACAACATTGATCTTGGGATTGAGGCTCGAAAAGGCTTATATTTCGAGTTATCTGGCCGAGAAATGATGCCACGGACCTGACGTCCACAACCATTCATGAGGACCATCTTGATCTTTCTTATCACGCCATAACTCTCTTTCTTTCTTCTCTCATGTCAATGTGGATTCTTCTTCCACCTCTCTTTCTTGCTTCTATGACTCACCTTTACCATAATTATAACCTTCTCTCCACTTTGATTCATAACAGCACCAATATTTTCTCCTCACTCTCTAACAATCATTCTTCTTTCTTCAATAACTGTCCATCACCATTCTTCCTCGCTGCAATTTCATCACCACCCAATAAACTCGTGACGACTGGCCATAACCAACGGCCGTAACAAAAACTCTCAACCACCATTCTCTCTCTGAACAAACAACAACCATCTCTAACAAACTTTCAACCATAACCAAAAACAAACAAAAAAACTCTTTCTTCTTCATCCTCACCTACTCATTTTCTTTCCTCTAATACCACTCCAAAAACAGTTACAACCACTGTAACTAACTTATCTCTCTCAAACCACCGTAACTAATTCTTCTCACCGCCATAACCACCTTCACCAACCTTCTTCCTTCTAATAAACTCCAAAAAAGTAGTTGCAGTAAGAAATGCGTAACTCATCCTCTCTCTAATCGTAACAGCCTTTTCTTACGTGTACACCTCATTTCCTCTTGCACAGCAAAGTCCAACGGAAAAAGCCATCACTTTCTTTCTCTTGCTTTCTTCTTCGCGATAACAAGAATGAGTTTCCTGCCGCCAACCTCTCTTTTCTCCGATAACCACGCTCAAACCAAAGCCATAACATCACAGTGCATCATCTTTGTTCACCTCTTCCTCTCTTCATTCTTGAACGAGAATTTCGTAACAAAAAAAGCAATTACGATTCAATCGAAGATGGCCATGGGATTTCAACCTCAGATCTGAGCTCCTTCCTCGTCTTCTGCACCATCGCGTCTCAGAGTTCGCGGAGATCTTCGAAGCATTCCGTAAGGTCTCTGAGAATTATATATGTATCTTACCTATAAGAAAGAGTCGTGGCACGTTCATGAGATGGTTCTGAAAATATCAAATTGAGGCTGCAATATTGTCGTCATCATCAAGAGCGTGAATTGATTACTGCAACATTGGCGAAGACTTGAAGGGTTATACAACTTCCTCCGTCGATATTGAGAGTTTCATGAGCAACATGTGAGTTTTCTCGGTAGCCGCCATTAAGAACAATGTGTAAAAGACTCACTCCGGCAAAATAAGTGAAGAAAACTGATCGAGAAGGTGGCGGTGGTGTTTAAGTGCCGGTTAACGTGGTCGTCGTCGCCGGCGAAGAGCGACCGGAGAGGGTGGACAGATTCCGTTTCCGGTGAGACATTCTCCTTTGTCATACTCTAAAGTCTAAACCCTATATGTGTCATCCTTTCATTGGCCATGTTCTATTTTATTATTTTAATTCTTTTTTTTTTAATCTTGAATAATTTAAGTTAACACTTGACCAATTGATATGCATGTAAAGGAAAAATCCAAACGTGACATGATCTATATTGTTTTTGGACAGTTAAGCTCAAGTGTAATAGTTTTTTTTTGTGAATGAGAGACTTTAGCGTTTTGGACTGGGCTCAATAGAATTAGTATGTAAATTTCACTTTGTACCCCCACATTTCAACCTGTACCCCCGCTACATTAATTTTTTGACGAAAATACTCTCATATAAAAAACATAAGATTTTAAAAAAAATTCATTTTTCACATCTATTCTAAAAGTGTTCCGAATTCTCTCAAAGTACATTGCATTCCGGAACAGTTTGGCCAAGTCTTCCGGTTCACAAAAAAGCACTCCGGAACACTTTTAGAAAGTGTTCCGAAAATTTTACCAAACCGGAACACTTTTAGAAAGTGTTCCGGTTTTATTTTTTTGTTGTCTTTTTGAACACTTTTAGGAAGTGTTCGGTTTGCAATATATGCATTCGAACACTTTTGGAAGTGTTCGGTTTGAAATTTCGAACACTTATTAGAAGTGTTCGGTTTGTTCTAATTTGGCATTCATTCCGGACACTTGCACAAAGTGTTCGGAATGGTTTTAATCCGAACACATTTAAAAGCTGTTCGGTTTGTATTTTACATCGGAATACTTCTTGGAAGTGTTCAAGTGTTTTCTGATTTAAATTTTGTCTTTTTCGTAAATAGTAAAAGTCAAATAGTAAAATAATTAAATTATATTTAGGGTAAAATTGTCATTTTTAAAAAAGTGTGGGGTACAGGATTAACTGTGGGGGGTACAAAGTACAGTTTTCAATTAGTATCCCTACCCCTCTTAAGCAGGCTCAGGCACCATTATTGTGGGTTCTGGTTTTAAAAAAACACAATTACTGATACACCCCCCCTTTGCCTATCATTCATAATTTCAATACAGGCTCAATTTCGCTCCCAATTTCGATTCTATCGACTTACCAAAAATACATAAAAATAAGTTCCTGAAATTTTAATGTTTTAGGATATTTTTTAAATTTTTTGTGAATTTTTAATAATTGATTTCCATTAATTTTTTATTGACTTTTGATAATACGTTTAGAAATGACCTTTTCTACAACACTTCGAATTTCTTTCCGCATACAGTGTTCAATACTTGTTCTAACCTTCAAATAACCTCTTGACTAACATGTTGACATGTTTAGGCAGTTGTCATCTTAACTTAGAACCCATAGTTGAACCATATGATTAGGGTACCATGAATATTAACTCGTAGAGCGACGATTGATCGTTTTGACTTAGTTTTATGCATAGCTTTGCTTCAATCATGATTTTTCTTGTGAATTTTGTTTGAGATAATTGAATGTGAATTAGCTACTGACTTGTAGAGTTTCATAATTAGTTTAATATAATAGGTTATTAATTCTCAAGTTTCGATTAGTTTGTGTTGTATGAAAGCATGTTTCTCTTTTGTCGTTTGAATCGACTAATTGTAGGAGTATAATGTCATTTGTTTCTTAGAAACTTTAGGAAATTTCTACCAACTTAATTGTAATCAAATGTAAACCTTACCATTGTGTTTTAAGTATAATTTTAAAGCTAACCTCTAGCGGTATAGATCTTAGGAACTAGTTTAATAATTGTATAGTTCTTCTAGGTTCCTCTTGCATGTTTAGTGTGCAATATATTCCTCTACTTTTAGAGATGTTTAAGTTAGCATTAGGATGTGTAGTTTCTTCCCCTACTAAGAAGTCACCCTTCATGCTTCGATTTCATTGTGAATAATCGCTTATGCACCTTCTGCTTTCTATAAAGCCTATTTCTGACACTTTGTTTCATGTGTGAGGTACGTGGAGCATTATACTTGTGATTCATATGTGTAAGATCCATATCTGTTGCTTGCACACATGTGTGCGCGCTCTTTTGTTTGATTGCTTGGTTTTTACCATTTCTTGTACGTTATACTTGAGATTCGGATGTGTAGTACCCATTATCTCGATCTTGCACACACGTGTGTGCACTCTTTGTCTGCTTTGTCTGGATTGTAATTTCTTGCAGGTTCATTGAATCTACGTCGAATGTGTATAGACACACGTTCTTGACCGTATATATCAATGCACATCCTTTGTCTGTATTTTCTAGATTGTAATTTTATACAAGTGTATTTGCTTCGGATGTGTATGACACACATTCCGATTATGCTTTTGATGCCTACGCGCATGTCTCACCAAATTTCTTTGTTGCGTGTCAGCAGTACTTGAAGTTTTCTGGAGTATTTCTAGCTTGCAGTGCTCTTCGGATTGTTATTCGTTTGGTATTTTCTATACCTTTTTATCACATTCTTTTATCGCTTTTCTAGAGAGCATGACAAGTGGGGTTTTATCGCTTTCCTTGCCATGAGAAGTAGGAATAGAGATGCATGATGGGGCTTCTGTAGTTGGAGCATGTTCAGGAACCCCTCTGGTTTATTTAAAGAACCGTTTAGGGCAATTCTATTTGCTACTTGTGTGTGGTTTGTTTAAAATCCTTCGTCGTGCATAGGGAGGTAATTCTCAGTAAGTGTTTACATTTGTGCTTGCATAGGTCAAGTGGTTAGGCAACCCGACGTGGCACCACTATGCAAACACCCATGTTGTTATTTTTCTTGCTATTTAGTCATGATATATGGGGCAAGCGAAAGGGGTCCGCAATCGACTCCCACAAAGTTCTAGTATGTGTCAGCATGCACACGTGAATCGTGTTGCTTCCTTTATCGAGTTAATAATAAAATGGAAAGAGTTCCCTATTCTGACTCCCCACGCTTTCCTGGGGTTCGCATTTATTGCATAGCTCGCATCATTTACTCTTCACACTTGACAATTCATGTCATACGGTGATAACATTCACGGGAATCAGAATGTGTTGGCTCCTGGTTGCTTCCGGCCCTCGGCTTGTTGTTGTAGGCTATGGGACTTTCTCCTTTTCATGCGCTTGTGTGACTTTTTTTTTAAATGCATTTTTTTGTGCTTCTACCAAAGCACTTGTTTGCTTCATCCTTTTTGTTGTCTTCGACTCTACCTTAGGTAGCGATTCGAGATGGACATAGATTTAGATTGTAAACCTTTTTCCACTCCCTTTTGTCGTCTTCGACTCTACCTTAGGTAGCGATTCGAGATGGACGTAGATCTAGGTTGTAAACCTTTGTCATGTTTCCTTAGGATTCTCTCGACTCTATCTTAGGTAGCGATTCGAGTTAGACCTTAGGTTGCAATCCATTTATGATAACATTAGGGATAGAACTATATAGTTTCCCTTTTGTTTTCTAGTTTCTTCTGCATCCTTGCCTGTAATAAAACTAAAACTTGTTTTCTTTTCTTTGAAAATAAAAACACTAAATAATGGTTTAACCAATGCAAACTCTTTTTCGCCTACGGGCGCATCTTTCCTTTTGTGTTTAAAACCTTTTTCATAAGTAAAAAACACAAAACCCACCAAAATAAGTGAGCCGAACTACGACGCTCTGACTTTCTCATTGCACGAGGGAATACGTAGGCATCTTGTCACGGGGCTCGATCGAGCAAAACTTTGTAAATACTTCCTTATTTTCCCCGTGTTTTCTTTATTTTCCTTTCTCTCACATGCATTCTCTTTTAACATACAAATATAGCGATAAAGTAGTAAATAGATATAAACACACCCATTAGATAGAAAATAGAAGTGGACACCGTAGAGTACTACGGGCGTGTGGGGTGTTAATATCTTCCCTTCGCGTAATAGACTCCCTTATCCTATCTCTTGGTCGCAAGACCGTCTCTTATCCCTTTCAGGTTTTCGCGATATGTTTAACTTTCTCCTTTTGAGAGATAAAAAAATGTTCGATGGAGACTTCATTGATATAGTTATCGGATGATGTTCAGCCGGTTGTTTCAACATCGTAATTAGGGGAGATGATGATGAACAAGTCAACTAGTTAAAGAAACTTCTAGCAAAACAATTTGAAGTCAAAGACTTAGGACAACTCAAGTATTTTCTAGGTATGGAAATTGCACGAACAAAGAATGGTATTTTAGTTTCTCAAAGGAAGTACACTCTGGATTTACTTCAAGAAACATGTATGCTTGGATGCAAATCTACCAATACTCCCATGAAACAAGTAAAAAGGAGTGAATATGAGAATGTACCAGCTAATAAAGATAGATATCAAAGTCTAGTCTGAAAACTAATCTATTTAACTCACACCAGACCAGACATTAGATTTGCTGTAAGCATGGCTAGTCGTTATATGTCAAATCCAACTGAAACTGACATGAGAAATGTGAACAGAATTCTCCAATACCTGAAAGGTACGCCAAGCCGAGGACTTTATTTTCAAAAGAACTCAAACAGAGGTATTGAAGTCTACACCGATTCTGATTTGGCAGGATGTTTATCTGACAGGAAATTGACTACAGGTTACTGCACATTTGTATGGGGTAATATGGTAACTTGGAGAATCAAGAAACAATCTGTCGTGGCTAGGAGTAGCGTAGAAACAAAATTCAGAGCTATGTCACAAGGTATTTGTGAAGGAATTTAAACCATTATTAAAACCTTTTGTGTTTAAAACCTTTTTCATAAGTAAAAAAACACAAAACCCACCAAAACAAGTGAGTCGAACTACGACGCTTTGACTTTCCCATTGCACGAGGGAATACGTAGACATCTTGTCACGGGGCTCGATCGAGCAAAACTTTGTAAATACTTCCTTCTTTTTCCCGTGTTTTCTTTATTTTCCTTTCTTTCACATGCATTCTCTTTTAGCATACAAATATAGCGATTAAGCAGTAAATAGATATAAACACACCCATTAGATAGAAAATAGAATTGGACACCGTAGAGTACTAAGGGTGTGTGGGGTGCTAGTACCTTCCCTTTGCATAATAGACTCCATTATCCTATCTCTCGGTTGCAAGACCGTGTCTTATCCCTTTTCAGGTTTTGCGATATGTTTACCTTTCTCCTTTTGTGAGATAAAAAACGTTCAATGGCGACTTCATTGATATAGTTATCGGATGATGTTCAGCCGGTTTTTTCAACATCATAATTAGGGGAGATGATGATGAACAAGTCAACCAGTTAAAGAAACTTCTAGCAAAATAGTTTGAAGTCAAAGACTTAGGACAACTCAAGTATTTTCTCAAAGGAAGTACACTCTGGATTTACTTCAAGAAACATGTATGCTTGGATGCAAAGCTGCCAATACTCCCATAGAACAAGTAAAAAGGAGTGAAGAAGAGAATGTACCAGCTAATAAAGATAGATATCAAAGTCTAGTCTGAAAACTAGTCTATTTAACTCACACCGGACCAAACATTGGATTTGCTGTAAGCATGGCTAGTCGTTATATGTCATATCCAACTGAAACTGACATGAGAAATGTGAACAAAATTCTCCAATACCTGAAAGGTACGCCAAGCCGAGGACTTTATTTTCAAAAGAACTCAAACAGAGGTATTGAAGTCTACACCGATTCTGATTTGGCAGGATGTTTATCTGAAAGGAAATCGACTACAGGCTACTGCACATTTGTATGGGGTAATATGGTAACTTGGAGAAGCAAGAAACAATTTGTCGTGGCTAGGAGTAGCGCAGAAGGAGAACTCAGAGCTATGTCACAAGGTATTTGTGAAGGAATTTGGCTTAAGAGAATGCTAAATGAGATCAAAATTCCTACCAATCACCCCATGAAGATATTATATGATAACAAGACTGCTATTAGCATTGCAAAGAACCGGTACAACATGATAGAACAAAGCATATGGAGATAGACCGACATTTCATCAAGGAGAAAATTGATCATGAAATTATAAGTGTTAACCATATTCCATCATGCCAACAAACTGCAGACATTCTAACAAAAGCCCTTCCAAGGAACATATACGAGAATATCAGATTCAATCTGGGTATGATAGACATCTACCACCCAGATTGAGTGGGAGTGTGGAATAATCAATACAAAATATTCTCTTTATACAACTCAATAAGTATTAAGATTAATGTAATTAGTTAGTTATTATTTTTTGTTCTTTTCTGTAATTAGAATTAACATTCATGGGAAATTAATTCTCCTGATTCTTAGGTCAGATTTCTCTTTCAAATTCTGTCTTATGTACTCTATAGATACAGCATATGTAATTCTCATAAGATACAAAGAAATATAAAATATATTTCTACAGTTTTTTTTCATCAACTTTATTTTTGATCATGAATATACACTTTTGTAGTTTCTGCAAAAAAAATGCTTGCAGTCTTTCATCAATAGATCTGGCCAAATACGCTTGGAATCTTTCATCCATGGGTCTGGCCAAAGGTGCCCTATATGCAGGAAATGGTTAAGGTAATCACAAAAATGATTTTAAAAATCACATATTTAAAACAACTTTTGTTCCATAAATGTGTATTGTTGTATTTTCAATAATTTCTGTTCTTTTGCGTTCTTTTGCAGAGGAGAATCGTATGATGTTAACATAGTTCTTTGGGACACAATACAACATATGTATCCGTGTGAAGTTGAAGCGAGGAAAGCAGCCCAGGCTTTAATTGTACAACCCTCTAACTGGCCCTTCTGTAGACAACGCATCTTTCATTTGTTATTACGATCTTTGGCAAATAGTTTTTTAAGGGTATTTATGAAAAAAGCATTTAATTTGAGCATTTAATTTCATAAAATTCGTTAGTGTCATATACCCATTCAAGCTAGGAATGATCCTTGTTTGAATAGTTTACCACTGTCTAGGAAAACATTGTTAACTATCTTTGTTATTTTTTGTGTTTATGACTACTACTTGCCCTGATAAAGCATTGTTAACTCTCTTTGTTATTTTTGTGTTTATGACTACTACTTGCCTTGATACATATATATCACTTTATGTAATTATGTTGGCTTAATATTGAACTCTTAACCAAATTATTAAAACTTTATTATTAATTAGCTAACGATTAACCTTTCATTCATTATGTTCAAGATGATCATTCCCTAAATTTTGAGAAATTTTCTCCCACAGGCTCAATATTTCAAGCTTGCATGCTTTAAGAATATATTATTTTCAACCTACAATTAGTTCTTTGTCATTGGAAATTTCTGGGGTTCATCCCAATAGGTATTTTAGCGTCCTCGGTTCACTAAGTGTATATAACTCCAAATTTTGCTTAATTAGATAGATTTTTAAATTTTAGGGAATCTACCATAAGAACAGAAAAACATGGCATCTTACGAACATAATACTCATATCATTGATCAACTAGAGATAGTTCCAGACAAGGATACAATATCCTAAGGCTTTCTACTTGAAGAGGTTGTCAAAGAAACTATTTATGCTATGCTTGAAATTGCTCCTAGAAAAGTTAGTCTAACTAGTACACATAAAATACAAATAGACTAAGTATAATGGAGATTTTTTATAGTTGAATATTTGTAATGAGGTGTTAAATAGAGTGATAAAAGTAAGGTGAATTAATTGTTGTTGAAAATATTCAATATGCTGAATGAGGAGGAAGTGTGGCACACAAAAAATATTTTATAAAATTTTATTGGTTGTTGTGAATGTTTAAATTTTTATTTCATGTTAATTATTTAGGTTCAATTATTTTATTGTAAATTAATTTTTTATTTATTTTTATTTTCATCAAAATTCATTATTTTTTGTCTATAAATAGAGACTTGCTTTATTTGATTTGACAAAAAAAAGTCGATTTTATTAAAAAAAAAAAATGAAATAAATGTGGTGGGTAGGGTGTTGAATTTTATTAAACAAAACCATTGTAGTGAATAAAAATTGAATGTGTGTTGAATTATTAGATGAAAAAAAGAGAAAATTATTAAAAATATATAAAATAAAATAAAAAAGAGGGTGTTGAATTTAGTTCTTTGCCTCACATGTTCATTAGCCAATACAAAATTATTATAAGATTAAAATTTGATATATTATCGATTTTTTGTACTACATGATATGATTATAGAACTCACATTTTTTTGATATTATAATACTTATTTGGTAGTATTAAATATTTTTTATTGGAATTAATTTTACTATGCTAAAAAATATAGAAAATAAAATAAAAAATAGTACTATAGATAAAAATATTATAGTAGAAATAACTTAAAGAAAAAAATAATACTATAATTAAAAAAAATTAGTAGATAACAATTTAAATAAAAATATATATTATAAAAACATAAAATAAAAATTAATAATGGTATAAATAGTTGTTAAATGTAAAAGTTAAATAATTAGCAGCTCGTTAAACTGTTACCAAATAGATTATATTTAAAATTCATAAATCAAATTTATGACGGCTTAAACGTCATAATATCACATTCACGTCAGTTTTAAACCATCACAATCAACAATGAAAATGAAAATCAAAAGAAAATTCATGACTGTATTTAACCGTCACCATTTCCAGTTTAGTCGAGTTCCCACCTATCGTGAATGAGAACGAAGGTTGGTGAGGCGGTTTTGGCAATTGTCGTTAGACAGCCTGAGGACACACGTTTTTGTGACGATATTGCAACATTCATATATTGAAATTTGTGGTTTTTTAACTATTTAACGTGCTAAAATAACAGTCGCAATCTGTGAATTTTCTTGTGGTGTACATCTCAAACTATTGAACATGGCAATGTCAGGACATTTGAATATCAGGTTTGAAATGACAATAAGGATGATGAGAGTAAAATTGGTTCTAAATTATGGTCATCTGGAAAGTTAGAAGTGTAATAGTTTTTCTTTTTGTTTAATGATCTATAGTTTGTTAACATGCGTGGCTATTCTATGTTTGTTTAATAGTCCTCTTGGCAGGATAATGGTTCCTTCTTCTACTCTAGGTTGGTTATATGTTTTTTCTTCTTTTTTGCTACTACTCTAAGTTTCTGCCCCTCCTCGGCATGAGCTTTTTTTACTTCTGGCCCCCTTTCCCAATTTGAGGCAAATAAGGGGAGAAAAAACAAATTTGATTGTTAAATCTAGTGACAAAAGACTTTTTCTAGTAAATTTTCTACTTTTTGGAATTAGGAAAGATTTCCTAAATAGACCAAAGATCAAGACAAAATCAGATAATAGGTATTTAATTTCAGATAAATTGCAAATCAAATTAAATCATATCTTAAAACTGCACTTTTTTAGTTTCTTCATCCGCGAGTATTCTAAACCTAAACACTAGTTGCAGCTGATTGTTTTGTTATTGAAGGATACTCTTCTCATATAAAAGACTTAGACCTTGAGAGATATTGCAAGACATTTTGTATTCGTTAAGTCTTTGAGTTTTCGCGTGTTTAACTTGTGAAACTCTATTCATTTGAACATTCATATCCTAATGAATAGAGTTTTGTTTATTGAGTTGTAATAGTTCCATCATTCCAACCTTTTGTAATATTTCCAACACTATAGATAATTGTTGAGAGAACGTGAGACGATGTTCATATTTAGGGGGAGTTCTAAATAGAAATTCACGGGTAGTATTAAGAAAAAAGGCATCGAACTAAAAGAGTTCATCTAAAACCAATTTGTATTTTTACTATTAAGAGCGAATTTCCTTTCTTAGGTTAACTCCCTCTAGATGTAGGTGATATTGTACCAAACTAGGTTACCAATTTCTTATGTTCTATTTAATTTATCTTCATTTTAATGTTTACTACATCCATCTTGTTATACACATTATCTGGCACACTGTGTTTGACGTCTTTCCAGAAGGAGAAAAATATTTCAATCATTATCTCCATTTAAGACTAGCTTTAAAAACCTACATTTTAACTATGAAAAAAATTGACCTTTTGCTTCAATCTAACTCCTTTAGATTATTTTTAAGATTATTCACATAACAATTCCTAATAACTTAGTGATCTACATGTATTATTGGCCTCTCAATTATGGATTTGTATAATGAGGTCCCTTCATCCACCAAGAATAATATCATCACTAACTTTAACTTGACGTCCTCTACATAGTCATAAGAATTTCTATGAACCCAATGACTTTATTATTATCTCTTGGGAATTCAACCAAATTATCATTGTATGGCTTCGTGGTAGATTAGGGTAAACTTATTAATAGTTCACTATTATTATAAAGTTGACCATCTTATTTTCCTATTGTTTCTATTTCTCCTTATAATCAATTTCTAAAAAATGTGATGGTTTGAAACAAAATTCCAATTTGTTTAAGAGTGCATATAGACTTTGAGGTCATGGGGTGTCTTTTTCTATCGACTTCAAGTATGAAATTGATCTATTAGAATGAGGTATGGATTACAATTTTTTCCTTCATCCTTAGTATGTTTGTTTTTATTACTCCTTGAATTCTTCAGAGGTTTAGTTGACAAAAGCTAACCCTTTAAGGCCGGGACATCTAAAGTCTCTTGGTTTATTATTGATTTCCAAATACTTTTATAGGTGATCTTTTCATACCAATTTCTCAATCAATATCTTTATTCCTTGAAAATTGTCATTGGAATTAACATGTATCATTTGGTATTCAGAGTACACTCATCTGCGTGTTGGGACTTGAATCCTTCTGGCAGGATAAATTGTATATGTTAGAGTTATACACATATCTAAAAATTATTTAGTGTTTTTTTAATCAAAAGAGTGAATTTGAAACTTTAATATAGGTTCTTAATATGGTATTTCTTAATGTTAAAGTAATCCATAAACTAGCTAGAGTTTAATCTAACCTATTTCTAAGATTGACTAAGCATATTTTACTTTTATGAGTTATCTGACTCATTGTGAACTTGAATATGAAAATCTTACCTAACTACTTCTATGACTTGCCATGTCTTTCTTGAAATATGTGAAAATAATAAAAGAGAAACCCTCTTTAAAGTACACGAAAAGATCTTTCACTTTGAAGTATTAGATCCTCTCTAAAGTGTCATCCTAGTGTTGAATGAGTTATGATGTTCTTGTGGATTCATCTTTCCATTACACTTTTGTGTTGTTGAAAGATGTAATCTTCTTTGATTTAGTTCATCTTAAATCTTACCAGGTTTATGAAATTGTGTTACATCGTCATTTATCCCATTTTTTCTTGGTCCACCCTGGAGGATACTTCACTCCATGCTTTCAAACTAGAAACATTGTTATAATCTTCCCTTATAAGAGGGTTATTATAAGTCTACAATCCTTCTCGATTTTTGCACCCTTCTCTTAAATCTTGCTATATGGTCCTCAATTTTTGTCCATGTTCATCGTTGTTATGACATGTTGTCAATAATGTCTCAACGCTTAGATCCATTACCTTTGTTGATAAATCTCTTTTGTGATTATGTTTAGAGGCATCTAGAGGCTCCATCGTTGTTGGTCTGTCTCTAAGGACATTCATTTACTACGTTTAAGTTATGATTTATTGAATGACTATAAAGATAATTTGATGCCAAAATAAGTCATTGTGCAAGCAACTATAAAATGGGTAAGATAAATATTCGAATTTAAACGAGTTCCTTGATGTGTGAATGGGTGAAAACATGTCAATACTTATAGAATCTCTATCCATTAAAACGCTTGTCAAAAGTAACTATCGTACAATACTAATCCCCTCTATATTAATACAATACTAATCCCCTCTATATTAATGTAAACTTTTTTTTAGATATTCAATTCAATTCATAAACTAAAACCTCCTTTTCTAGTGGGCGATAAAAGGGGCCTAGGCCCAATTTCATTTTCTTACAGTGTCGTGTAGAGTAAGTAAGTTGTATATAAAACGAATACAAAACATTCGTCGCGTAAATGGCATCATCACTATCCCCTTCCTCACTGTGATTCCCACTCAGTTGAAATTGTAAGTTTGTATTTACTCGTTCAACTTTTTTGTTGCCAATTCTGCTAGGGTTCCTAGAAAATGGTTGAGCATCACATTTCATTTGAGTTCATGTAGGTTTTGTTTTGAGGAGTTTCTAGATTGAGTACTCTTTTGTTAAATCTTATTCTGAACCCTAACCCTATATTTTTGTTGGTGTTGATGGTTTTCATGGAAAGTGGTTTGGAAATGTGATTGGAAATTGTTCTATGATGATTGAAAACTGAGTGAACCTAACATCCAATGATTAATGTTCTCTCTAACTTGCATAACCACGGTTACTATCTGCCGTTTTCAATATAGGTATTGAAGATTGGTTTCATCAACACTGAATTCCTTGAGATGAGTTCCAATTTGTCGTCTACTGATGAAAACAATGAGATGAGTTCCAATTTGTCGTCTAACAATGAAAACCATGAGATGAGTTCAAATTTGTCGGATATCACATCTCCTATTCCCCATAACAAAGAATTTGCCCAAATGTTTTCTTGCTCAGTAAGATCTTTCTGATGTTTTTACCAATGTTTCAAACTTTGTTGAGACACAGTACTGACTTTTTAATCATATTTGCAGATTTGCTTAGAGATATTCTTTGAGCCATGTACCACTAGTTGTGGTCACAGGTGTGTATGTTTTGATTTTACAGATTTCTAATTACAATCATATATGATTGTTTTTTTTTTCATCAACTTTATTTTTGATCCAGAATATATACAATTTTGTAGTTTCTGCAAAAAATGTTTGCAATTTGCCATCGACAAGTCTGGACAAAGATGCCCTATATGCAGGAAATGGATAAGGTAATCACAAAAAAAATTGAGTTTACCAAATAACATTCAAAACAACTTTTGTTCCATAAAATGTGTATGGTTGTCTTTTCAATTATTTCTATTTTTTTTGCAGAGGAGAATCTTCTGATGTGAACATAGTTCTTTGGAACACAATACAACTTATGTTTCCGAGTGAAGTTGAAGCTAGGAAAGCATCCAATGCTTTAAGTTCACAAGCATCTGAAAACTCTAACAGACCCTTCTTTGGACGACGCAACTTCCAAGTCTTATTAGGCATTTCAATGAGTGCAGTGAGTTTGCTGGTGATAGACAGAAGAGCTTTGGCAAGGAGTGTTTTAAGGGCATTGACTCAGGAGGCAAGGAGGGGAACATTTAATTTCCAAATAAAAACCGAAAATTTCGAATTTGGATACACCCATGCAACCTGACATTTATCTACTTCCTTTAACAATGCTCTAGAACACATGTTGGCTCCTTGGTTGAAACATTGTTAACTATCTTTGTTATTTTTGTGTTTATGACTACTACTTGCCTTGATACATATATCACTTGTTAGTTTGTTGGTGTTATGTAATTATGCTGGCTTGATATTGAACTCTTAATCTACTTATATTATGATATACTGAATTGCTTTATTTTATTTTGGTTTAATTGCAGTTTTAATTAAATTTTTGGATTTTGATTTTCATGTTTTTTAATGTTTGTTTAGATACTGTTATATGCTACCTGTTGTGATTTTTGAATGATAGTTATTGTAGTTGTTTGATCTTCTTTTATCTTGCCAAACTAGTGAAACAAATTGCTTCTTTGTAGAGTTTTATTCTCTTCAATATCTAACTGCTCCTTTAAATTGTGTTGGTGCCTTTTTAGTGGAGGTTATGGTAGCTTGGCTATATTCCCATTGACACTCATGTGCTACACCTAAACTCTTGTTTTTTATGTTGTATGATTTGGGCAATGTGTGATCGATTTGGCCCTTTATTAATATAGGAAGTTTAGGACATTGCTTTTTCCAGCCTAAGGGGTTATCAGCTACCTTTATAAAATTCAAAAATGCCATTTGCACGACCGAAGTTTAGAATTTGGACGTATCTATTTAAATACAAAATGACTTCATCAAAGAGACACCTCATTCTTTCTAAAATTTATTTGGATATTAATATTAATCCTTGGATAAATTCAAGGGTGAGTTTAGAGAACAATTTCTGAATTTAGACTCAGGATAGTAAATTATTATGCATTAGTTTCTTCAAATTTTGTATACAAAGTATGTTATTATATTTAACATTATTAAATCATATATCATTTCTTATCAAATAAGTGAACATCATTGTTTACAAAATAAACAAACTTCATTATTCACAAAATACAAACTATATTACAATTTATCAAAATGTTATGATCAAAATATTAAAAAAAATAAAAATTAACTACGGTGTATTAGGGTGTATTAGGGGTGTTCATGGTTGGTTATTTTTAATAATCAAATCATAATCATTTTTAAACCATTTAAATGGTTTGGATTTATAATCAAAATCACATTTTAATCAAAACTAGTTATAAAACCGGTTATAAATTTGGTTATGGTTATATAACCGAATTTTAAAGAAAAATTCAATTATATATATATATATATATATATATATATATATATATATATATATATATATATATATATATATATATATATATATATATATATATATATATATATATATATATATTCAATATTAAAAATTTGAATTTAGGATAATAACTGGATCCAAAAAAATTTAACCATTTAATTATATCCTGATTATATGAATGGATATCCAAAACCATTAAACACTAAACCGGTTAATAATCATTCAATTATATCTGGATATTTTAAACGGATTTGGATTTGGTTATGGATTTGGTCCTCACAACCGGATATTTTGCACACCCCTACTATGTATATGTGCCTAGGCATGACGTACCTTAGTTATCATGACCTGAACATTAGTCATCCCATGAGTGCCTTTATGAAACTCCCATTTGTCTATGTCCACTCTTCCAATGGCCATTATACGGTAAAAGATTGATTACATCAACGACATGATTCATCCTAGACTGCTCCTTTTCTAATATTTCTTGATGATCTGGCCTAGGTGGATATTCTTTTGCCTTTGGTGTCATGTAAAAATGTGACAATAATTATTGGATGTAATCGTATACCACACTCAATTGCTAAGGAGCTCGATCACGAAGTTCATCCGCAAAGATCAGATGATCATACAACGCTTCAAATATAGCATCAACATCTTTGCGAGTGATAGTGAGAGAAGAAGACACATTAGGAACTCAAGAAACACCCTGCATATACCTAAACTGCCATAAGACTCACTCAGGTAAATATGGATACATTAGTCGTGACCCACAAGACAACCAATTATAGTAAAAGGTTATGGCATCCAAGGGGCGTCTGATGGTGATCAACATATAACATGAAATAGATATCATCTTACACAATCCAATCAAGATAAACTCAAAACAATCAATTGCCTAATTCCTTCTAAGCGAGATGATGGCATAAGCACTTAGAGATTCCTCAAATTACTCTTTTGCACATGCCCACCCGAAGAGATGTGGAAAGTGTTGGTGGATCCATGCTTGAAAGTAGTTCAGATGAAATACTAGTTACGAAGTAGCTCAAGTATTATGAAGTATTACTAATAACAAAGGTGAAAAAATATTACCCTAAACAAATAGTTGTTTCCATCAACTATCTAGTCTTCTAGGTGCAAGCTTCACCTAGTTAGGAGTACATGTAAATCAAACAAGAGGTCCCTAATTGTACTAAAAAATCCTCTCTAAGTCAATGAAGTATCTAAGATAGATGACATCAACATATGTTACATTTTTTCCACAAATATGGACGTGCTAACAAAAAACACGAGGTATGCCTTCAATGCACATACTCTATGATACATAACTCGTGCATCATTACAATCAACCTTCACCATTGCAACCAAGTGGTATTTATACAATATCTTCAGGAATCAAAATTTGGCATGATATTTATTCTCGACCGAACAAATTCCCAAATAGTTGAGACCTAATTCATCTCAAATCCTCTTCACTTGACCTAAGGTATTATGTCAGTTCACACAGAAAAACAAGTTACTTTTTTTTTATGATATCTACTTTTTAGTACACAAATCTTAAATCTTGAATTGATTTGGGTGTTAGAGTGTTAACCTTGTAGGTCCACCCCTACGCCACCTTATCTGAGATCAGCATCGCCGGCTCAAGATCCCTAGTTTACCAACTGCATCCAATTCTAGTTCCATGACGAAACAATGGCTCCGTCAGTGGAAACGACTTATGATCCCACATTTTCCACAATTGTGTCCGATCTTCAAATATCCAGTTCGTAACCTTGGCAGATTTCCGAATTAAGAGCGATTAGAATCAAATGTGAATATACACTGTGTTTGACCCAATCGGTCACAGTTTCAACTACGATTCAATAAATTTCTAGATCCCTGATTCCCACAAAAACTCTACAAAGTAAAGGAACAAATGCTCATAGATCCAAATCCAAATCTATGATAAAATTACCAAGGAATCGAGGTATTTTCTTTCAAGATCATATTGAACATTCTTGATCAACTATTAGATCTCACCTCGCCTCAATCATTAGTTACTAACGCGATACTTCTCGTGATGACTTCGAATATACAATCATTTCTTAGCTACTGCTGGCATATATATGTTACTGGAGCACCTACTATAGGTAACAAAGTATCTCCAAACGATGAACGAATACCACCTTAGGCCAAATCTGATATATTGTGAGGAATCATGTATTGCTGATAATGATACATAATCACGACAAATTAAAGCGAGCTTCCAACACAATATTATTAGTGGTTGAAGTAGTAATCATTATGGATAGTGATACACATCTCCATGATACTAATTTTTAGACATTATAACTCTACTCTACTATGCCTTCTTATAACCACTTAGATTCAAAATATAGTTACTTTCAACGATGATCTACTGGTAAGATTCCTCCTCCATATGGAAGTTGAGCACTCCGTTAATAAATAAAGATACCCAGGTGTAAATATGCTTAAAGAACGAGAACATTAAGCAAATTAAATTTATGAGTTGTCTGACTATCACAACAATTTCTACTAATGCAGGAGTATGTACAAGATAACTCATAAGAAACATCATCTGATCCTTAATTCTTGGTCCAACGTGACTGAACTCTAGATCTTCATAGTTGGGCCTACACAGGAACAAAAATTCATTGAATACGCACAGGGAAACGACACCCCAAATTCTAGTATCAAGGAAGCAAAGTCTCATCTAAAGACACCTTTGGTCGGAATTTACATTTGATTCCTCTTCGGCCTCTCCGATTAATAAGGTGACTATTAGGTAAAGAATATGATCCAAACTCCATCCGCGAGGGTCAGGGTGGCAATCCTCTCAAGGAATCTAATCTTCGTTTGAACATACTCTTGGCCATAATAGATTTCAACTGTGCGTCAGGAGACAAACTACCACGTTTCCTATAAGCATATTATTTGTTACACCTCAAAGGATCACGATGAGTATCCACACCAAAGTAAGAGGAGTGTGGATTTTACAACTATGTAAGTCAGAAGGTATCCCATCGAGCTATTCGAAAATACAGTTTCGTGACTTCAGACTATCCGCGATCGTTAGCAAGCTACATCCTCTACGAAGTTAGCCATCCAATGATTCCTGTAACACCCCAATTTTAGCTCGATAGTTATTATAAAAAATCAGAGTTATAAAATTCTTTTCAACAAATAATTGGAGTATTACAATTCAACTTCAATAAAATCACGCTATCACAGATACATAACACATAAACTAGGATGAACCGACACAACACGAATCAACTTTATTACTACTAAGCAGCGAAACTACATTATTCAACTTGGATGACATAGCATCTTTTCAACTTAAAACCATTTTAAAATCAACAAATACTTTTCATGTGTCAACATAGTTATTCAACAATAAAACCAAAACAACTAAACAACTAGCGTTCATCCCCCGAGTGTTACGTATCAGAGAGACTACCCAACTCGAACTAACAACAACTAAATCTTCGTTCTTTTAATATCTGCACGTTACCCACGTAGAGGCAACATCACAATAGAATGAGTGGGATATCAACCAATATAAGCAGGTGTATGATAAACAATATATTAGATCAGACTCATACAAATTTCACCACTTCATAACAACAACTATACAACAACCAACAAACCACTTAGTAACAACAAGACACTTATTCAATCAACGTAACAACTTAATCAACACAACTTAATAACAACTGCAACTTATAACAACATCAACGTATAACAACAATAACTCACAATAATAACAACTTATAGCAACAACATCTTATAACAACAACTCACAACAATAACAACTTATAGTAACAACGGCTTATAACAACAACTCACAACAATAACAACTTATAACAACAACACAACGACAATCAATAAACAACGAATAATAACAACAACTTCAACACGCGACTCAATATGCAAATGCATGTGGTACCAACTTAAACATATGCCAGTTTATCAAGGCATTAACAAGGCATAAGCCTTCAATGTGGTGCCATCAAGGCCAAGGTATAAGCCTTCAACTTTCAATATGGTTCCATCAAGGCCAACATAATCATGCAATGTATGTCAAGCGACCTCAACTTCAACAAAAAATACACAACAATGCAACATCAAAAACAACAACAACTTAAAATATGCATCAATGGCATCAACTTAGATCAACTCTGGTCATTCGACCTTCAACTCAAACATATCCATAAATCGGGACAATTCAACTTAATCAATATTGGCCATAGGCCTACAACTTTATCAATGTATCAACAACAATTTATTAACAACAACAATTCAACAAGAATAATAGATTATCAACTGCAACCTTGCAGTTACTAGCAACACAAGGAACCAACAACAGCGATTACTACACAACTTAATAGTTACCAATCTACGCCTAAAACATCTTATTTACCACTACTATATCATTATTAAGCTTGCTTAATAAATTACTTAATTCAATCAACTGCTTAATTTTTCTATTATTAAACCACCGGCTACATTCATCATTCTCGACACAATTCCAATGCATCAGCCAACCAACAATAACTACAACCGTTTATGAATTATTTAACAAAATTGTAACTAATTTTTGTTAAACAAACTTACCAGTTAAACTACTAAATTTACTAATTTCATCGACCTTATCTACTATTAACTCCAGTGAGTCTATTTATTTCAATCAGTGTCATTAAACCTCAATTACTACTAATTTATACTCTATCGTTAACTTCATTTTTCCATTATTACTCTCGCTACTAATCATACTCTTCTTGCTTAAATTTCCAAGACTGCCACATCCAGATACTATTTTATTTACAACTACCAAAATACTGAATTATACTACTTCATAATTAAATTAAGCAATTATGTAACATTATAGATAACTACACGCATGGCAGAGGGAACAAAAAAAAAACAAAATTGTGCCTATGCACATGGGGTTGCCGAACGGCATAACCCCCCTCCACACCATGTGTCGATCGACACATGTCTTAAACAAACTCCCTGCCGCTCGACAGGGCTTCCCGTGACGAGCGTCACCGTTCACCTTCAGTGCAATTTTTCCAATTCCAGTTCTTGTGCGTCCTCGATTTCAAGATTTTACTTAGCAGAACAACATACTTTTAGCAACGACAATCCACATAGTAACAACAATTAACACAACAACCATTTATTTCCAGAAAAATCAACACAACACATAAACACAATTGATTTCCATGGCAAAAATCATACGTCCTAATCCCACATATAATTTATCATAAATTCAGTTATAGAGATTGAACCTCACTCTTACCTTGAATTAACGGTCTCTCCATAAATTTCTAATCAAATTCCGACTTGGCTTTCCGGTCTGCAATTCCTCTTCCGGCGGCTAACCTCCAAAGCCCTTGTTGCTCTTTTTCTTTCTCTTCCCACGTACTGGTTTTTTTCCTTTCTCTTCACAAAACCTTGTCTCTTATTGATACCAAACAAACGCCTAATTTCCTTATTTCTCTTATCGCTCCACTTAATCAATATTTTCTTATAACTCTTATTGGGCCTAATATATTCACACATTCACTCTACTACACACTACCACATACTTAAGCCCACATAAGTAAATCTCATAATTCTCTTAATATTATTTCTTATAATGTTCCACAACTTAAATAAATTTAGCACTTAAATAATGCCAACAATTCACAACTTCAACAATTCCAATAATTAAATCCTAGAATAATTTAGTTAAATAATTAAACGAATTTTCGGGCGTTACAATTTCCGTTAATTACAAAAACCTAAAGGCATTCAAGGAGAGCCATTGCCTCGCTAGGAAGACCAAGATAAGGTCGTCTAAAGCGACACCCAACCAACATAAGAAGATATGATGGAGTAAAGGGAGAACACTGGATTCTCATAACTTATTATATTAGTTAGATACTCTTTAAATGTAGTTGCAAAATTTCTATAATTGATATTCTAATTGTTAAATGCTGCAAACATGAAGAAATGTTGTGAGTTCCTTGCAGGATGTCATGTAACTAGCCACTCTAAGAGCATAGGAGATATATCCAGTATGTGTCCAACTCGAACAAGGTCATCCCTAGATGCACAGACGAGAACCTTACCTTTGGTTTGGGAAAATTTATAGTGACGTGGACTTAGCACAATAACTCTTCTCAATCGGGGTGAGTAATAACGAAACTTAGATTGAGACTATATAGTTCAAATAAAGCAAAGAAAAGTTTAAATAGCACATCAAGCACCTAGACTCAACGAGGCACCTCTTTTTCTCTTGAAGAAAAGTCGTAAGGGTTCTCACACTCAAAGTGGACAACACTTTGCAATAGTCACAACAAATACTCATCTTTTTGGGACAATTCATGGGTAGGATTAGTTCCCCTAAAAGAGAGGTTTCATAGGTTGTAACTTATTGATTGTAATCCTGGTAGAATAGTGGGAGAGGTGGTAAAACCTAAGGGGGTCGTTTGAGGTGGTATTTCCATTGGAGACAACCTTTCTTTATTCAGGACCTTTCCCTAGTGGATGACTATTTTTCTTCAACAGTAAGGAATCTCTTTTGTTGGTATCCTTTATGCTAGATACAATAATTATCCTTTTCTCCAGATACAATGATTCTGTTATTTCTTCTGGTTGATTTATAGATGGTTTGAACACCTATTTTTTGGACGATCCTTGGGTAGGACCAATCCCCCTAAAAGGGAGGTTTCATAGGTTGTACTTTATTGATCATAATCTTGATAGAAAGTGGGAATGCTTATGGAAATTAAAGGGGATCATTTTATGTGTAATTTATTTATTCGGGAACTTTCCCTAGTGGATAGCTTTTTTCTTGTGTTGCAAGGGATTACTATTTCGCCGAATAGTGATTATTGGTGGTGGAAGACAGAGAAGGATGTGATCTACTCAATTGCTTTAGCTAATATTTTTCCCATCCAGGATAAGCCCAGTCCCCTCCCATTTTCCTTTAATTATGAGGGATTGGGTTTTGACTATTATTTGATGTAGTAGGGTTCCTTCCAAAATAGTTGTCTTCTCTTGATAACTTCTTTTGGATAAGTTCTCGTTTAATTTGGCCAAGCGTGGGTTGATCTAGGAAAATGTAGAGGAGTCATGTAGTTTCTATGGAAGAGTTGTTGAGTCAGCTTCACTTTTTTTGTCGCCTCTGATACCATTTTGACTCTTTGATTTATGAGAGATATTTTGTCTCTTTTAAAGTCTTTTGGTGACTTAGCGGTAGCAACAAAACTAAGAAGGGATCATCTGATGGTTTGACGCACCGTGGTTTGGGTTATTTGAAAGTCTCAGAATGATTTGATTTTTTTAGGTAAACTTAAATGTGGAGGACTTGGAGGCTATAAGCATCTCTTTGATCTGGAAATGGTACCCAAAAAATTTTTTGAAGTCCTTTTCTCTTTCTCCGTTTGGTTGAAGAATCATACCATTATTATTAGCCAATAATGACAGTGAGTGTTTAGACCTGATTGAAGATGAAGTGTCTTTTCTTTTATGTGGAGATTATTATTTGTTCATTTCCTTCTTATCGTTGGATTATAATTATGTTGGTTGTAATTAGTCTTCTTTGTTGTTGTGATTGTTCTAGTGCTTCGTAGGCATCTAATTGTGTTGGTTGTGAATAGTCTTTGTTGTAGTGTTTTGTATATGAGAATTGATATTTTTACACTAAAAGTTGATATTTACACGGTATAAAATAAGATTTTGTTTTTTTTAAGTATTTAATTATTATATTTGTTTATTTCTCACACACAATAACACATGCACATCTTGTATAATCACACGGTGTAAAGGTAAAAACTTAGATTTTGGTGTAAAGATAACACCACTCTTAGGAGTATTTTTTTTTATTGTTGTATTATTGTAGTATTTTGTAGGCGGTTGATTTTGTTAGTTAGCCTTCCCTCTTTTGTTCGGGTTAGATTTGAGTAACTTTAAATTTTGGTGACTTTGTGACTTTGTCTTTATCTCTCTTCACTCATAATTCTCTCACATCAAAATATTATATTTCAATTTTTTTCCATCTTAAAAGTAACTAAAGTTACCAAAGTCAAACAATAACAAAGTCACTCTAGCCATTCCCCTTTTGTTATGTGTGATTTTTGAGTGAGCTTTGTCAATTACCTGTTATCTCATATATACATGTGGGTGTGGATCTCCTATTCCGTATGTATAAATCTGCTTGTGAGATATTGGATCGAACTCTATTGGGTCGAAGGATGCTAGGATTGTTAGCATCGAATTGGGCCTGTTTGTTATGTCCAATTGGTTAAGTTAGCTTGTACCCTAAGTTAGCTTGTAATGGGTATTTGTGATAAAAGCCCATTAGTTTAGTATGTTAGGTTTATTATAAATAGCATACTAGTCTCTCATCATTGTATACTGCAAATCCTAATTTAGGGTGAGAGGGTTATTTGTTATTCTTGTATACTTGTAATCTTTTTTAAGATAAAGAAAAGAATAGCAGTTAATAACCAATCCTTGTGTTCATCGTGTTCTTCATTCTTTTTCACTACCTTGAGCAACAAGCTTATATATATTTGTTTCAAGGCATCCAATTCACAATAAATTGGTGCGGTGAACATGGAGAAGATGCCTTCGACAAAGTATGAGTGAACGATTTTGGTATGTGCCGCTTGAAGATGAAAGCCCTATTGGTTCAGCAAGGTTGTTTGGAAGCGTTGAAGGGAGAGTCAGCCATGAACAAAGCGTTAACGGCAGCTGAGAAGAAGGCAATGATAGAGAAGGCCCACAACGCAATTTTGTTGAGCCTTGGTGATAAGGTTCTTCGATAGGTATCAAAGGAGACGACGGCGATAGGGTTACGGGTGAAACTTGAAAGTTTGTACATGACTAAATCGTTGGTGAATCGACTCTACCTGAAGCAAGCTTTGTATTCATTCAAGATGATTGAAGACAAAGTGTTGGCTGAGCAGTTGGATATGTTCAACAAGCTGATTCTTGATCTTGAAAATATTGATGTTAAGATCGATGATGAAGATCAAGCGTTGTTGTTGTTGTGCGCGTTGCCCAGATCACATGCCCACTTCAAAGAAACTCTCTTGTATGGAAGGGAGTCCCTGACCTTTGAAGAGGTTCAATCAGCCTTGTATTCGAAGGACTTGAATGAACGAAAGGAGCATAAACCTTCGACGGTTGGTGAAGGTTTGTCCTTTAAAGGAAAATTCTTGCGAAAGGATAATAAGTTCGACAAGAAGAAAGGTAAAAGTCAGCAGAAGTTTTACAGTGGTGAAGCATCTAGTATTCGATGCTATCATTGTAAGAAGGAGAGTCACACGAGAAAAGTGTGCCCTGAACGCCTGAAAAATCATGGAGAAAAGGATAATGGTAATGCAGCTATTGTTCAAGATGATTTCGACTCATCTGATGTTCTTGTGGTTTCGAAAGAACTCGTCGAAGGAATGGATTATGGATTCTGGGTGCACTTGGCACATGACTCCAAACAAAGACTTGTTCGAGGAATTATGTGATCAAGATGGTGGATCTGTATTGTTGGGAAACAACAAAGCTTGCAAGATTGCAGGTGTGGGATCTGTGAGATTCAAACTCCATGATGAGTCAATAAGGTTATTGACTGAAGTCAGGTATGTACCTGATTTGAAGAGAAATTTGATTTCTCTTGGTGAATTCGACAAGAAAGGATATGTTTTTCAAGGAGAGAAAAGTATCCTAAGAGTTATGAAGGGGTCGAAGGAAGTCTTGAGAGGTGTGAAGAAACAAGGCTTGTATACCCTTGTGGCTGAAGTTGTAAGTGGTTCGACAAATGTTGCATCCACGAAACCTTTGTCGAAGACAGAAATTTGGCACATGAGATTAGGCCATGTCAGTGAAAGGGGTTTGGTCGAATTGGGGAAACAAAATTTGCTTGGTGGAGACAAAGTCGAAAAGCTGAAGTTTTGTGAACCCTGTGTACTTGGAAAATCTTGCAGAGTGAAGTTCAACAAAGGCAAACAAAGAATGTAATGCCCTGTTTTTATTAATAATATATTATATTAATATTTTCGAATTACCGATCGATATTTATCTTGCGACGAGAATATTCATATTAATTAATATATCTATTAATATATTTGGCGACGTTCCGTTCGGTCCGGTAAAATATTATTTGGATCCGATATTTAATTCCCCGAATATTTTTTTTTAATTGATTGAATAAATAATATTAGTAGATATTATTAGTGTGTTAATTTATAAGAATAATTAGGAGTGTGAGGATTATTTGGGAAGAGTTGGGTTTACACCTTAGATTGCTAGTAAGGTTATCATAAAACCACTTTCCTCATTTTCTTTCCATCCAAACACTTTCCTTGGTTTTCTTCCAACATAACACACCAAAGCCAAACATGAGCAAGTGAGGAAGCTAGTAAGAAACATAACTTATATAAGCCATTTTCCTCATTTCTTCCCATTTGAAAAACAAAAGCCAAAAATAGAAACTTGGGAGAGAAAAGAGAGGGTTTTGGAGAAGAAGAAGAAGAAGAAGAAGAGCAAGAGTGCAAGAGAGGAAGTTTGGAGTTGGGCTTTGTAGAACCTTCATAGATCATCCAAGCTTTCTAGGTAAGGGGTTTGATTTCTTCCATTTCATTATAGTAAGGGTTTGATGATATATGTTGGATTTGGGGAAAATTGATAGTAGAGTTTTATGATTTTGTTGGTTGAATGTTGAAATGTTTAGAGGGGTTGAAAATTTGTGTTGAGGTTGTGAGTTGGGTGTTTGATGGTTTGATTTCCATTTCCCATTGTTAGGGTTTGGTGGATTTAGTTTGGATTGAGGGAAAAGTTGATAGTTGGGTTATAAGGTTTTGTTGGATGATTGTTGAAATTGTGTTAGAAAAGTTGAATTGTGTGTGGAGATTAGGAGTGTGTTGTTATTAGTATTGTGGTGTATAGATTATAGAATGAAAATGAAAATAGAAATGAAAATGAAAATTGAAATAGAAATGGAAATGGTGAAAAACTACCTGTAAAAACTAGAAAACAAGAAAATATAAAAAACTGTAAGAAAATGGCAACGCAGGGGAAATGGAAAATAAAACAATGGATGAAAAGCTTAAGGGAGGGGTGAGGCGCCCACCCCCAAGGTTGAGGCACCCGCCTCCCTTGTCCATTGAAGGGTGGGACGTCCGTCCCCATATAGTGTAGAGAAAACGGAATTGAAGAAAAGCCATGCGTTTTGCTGTTAATCAATTTTTTTTCTGTTTTCTGTCATGGAAATCTTCTGCATAATTTTCCATGGCATTTAGCTTCTGTTTTCTTCAAATATTCCAATACCACATAGTAATCTTTGGTATCTATAAAATATAATTAAGGGAAAAATTAGCCGATTAAATTTAGGACCCGATTATGTTCCGATTTTCCGATTTCGGTAAATTCGACGGCGGAGCAAGTTGCTCCGAATTCAACGGAAATTTACGTGCTAGCTAAGTTTGACGTGTAGAACGTAGTGATGAGGTTAGTTTTTAGAAATTATGAGTTTTTATGAGATGACCCGAAACAAGCCAATTTAAGGTAAAATTGAATGGGATGGTGTTTTAGTAGATTTAAGGCACGTATGGACAATCCGATTTCGACGTCGACGATTATGATTAATACCAGTTATTAGGAATGGATTTCGCGACGATTATAGGTGTTTGACTATTTTCCCGTTTTCGGAATTTAGTGAATTAATTGATGATGATACGGTGTGAATAAACGTAAGATTTGCGACGATGTATTTATTAATGAATACTTGCTGATATGCAATGCGATGATATATGTTTTGTACATGATGATGTGATGATTAAATTGATGTTGTTAATATATGCTTCCGATTTGTGAATGCATGACTTTTGGTGAATTTATTAGTGATGTTTGCATAATGCAATTATGATGCGATGATATATTTATCTTGTTTTGGATAAATTATGGCGATGTGGGCTTTATGCCAATTTGGATGAGCGATGATGATGTTTTTGTGTTGTGTTGTTTTATTGTCGAGTCACATACATTTCATAAGCGAAGAGGGCTTTTATGCCAAGCGATGATGGCTTTTATGCCGAGCGAAGATCGGCTTTATGCCAAGTGTCCCTAATTACGGACAAAGCGATGGGTACCACATGCATAACATAGTCGTGTCTCATGGAGTCGGTTATGTTTATGTTTGAGTTGTTTGGCGTTGGGTTTTTTCTTGATTGATGGATGATATTGAATGGCGATGATATATGATGTGATGATGTTGTGACGATGGGCTTTATGCCAAAAGCGAAGATGGGCTTTATGCCAAAAACGAAGATGGGCTTTAGCCAATTTATGATGATTTGTTATGTTGCTTATATTACTAGCATTATTTAATGTTGTTGGTTGATGTTGTTGTTTAAGACTACCGTGTTAATTAGCGATGTATTAGCTCGTGACGATTTCGTGGTGACGGAGGGTTATGTGTTGTTGCGACGTTTTATGCCGATGAGGTTATGGTGAGATAGTGTAGATTATACACATTAGGATGGCGAGTAAAGTAAGTGAGTTTTGATTATGTGTTGGAATTACACTTATTAATCCATACCCTTTATAATTCCGAAACTATATATGTATATATATTTTATCATGCCTTAATTATATGTTTTGGAGTATCTCACCCTTTACTTGTTTCGCCGTTACCTATATATTGGTAACGTGCAGGTTTTGAAGGCGGAGTCTATAGCTGCTGTTAGTCAAGTCGGTGTCGCTCTGATACGTAGCACTCGGGGGGAATTATTTATGTCGTCTTGTTGTTGTTGTTTTATTATTATTCCCTTTGTGAATAAGAACCATAATTTATAAAAACATGATTTTGATGAGGAAGTTTAATAAAGGAGATGTTTTGATTTCTATGAATCAATTTATGTTTTCCTGCGATGCTATGTATCCGAAATTTACACTTTAAAATAAACTGTTTTAAAGTGAGTTGTTTTTGATGGTGTAACGCCTCAGTATTTAATTTATGAAATTTTAAAATTACTCTGATTTTTGCATATAAAACTTTGGGTAGAATTGGGGTGTTACAATAGTGGTATCAGAGCCTGGTTGGTCTGTCGACCAAGTTATTAGTGTGTTTAATCCTGTTGTATGCGACATGTGTGTGAAACACTGTCGGTACTTGTTTGTTTCAAATTGTTTGTCTGCAGAGATGAGTTTGAAACAAGTGGGGGATAAGTTTTACTTCTTGGTGGCACTTGTGGCTGGGAGTTGGAGCCTCAAGCAGTGTTACGCTTTGGTAACTTGAAGTGTAAGTTTGATGACGCTGTTGTAGTTTGGTAGAGATGGTTTATGTCACCATCATGATTGTCGACTGTCTGTTGACAAATTGAGGGACTGATCATCCTTAATCTCTTGTTGATAGTAGTCGGGAATTGTGTTGGTTGGGATAGACTTGTCTTGCCAACTTAATAGTGTAGGAAGTTGATGTGTTGGCACAAGGTAGTGCATGGTTACTTGAGTTGTGAGCGAATTTGGATTTTGGTGAGAAACAAGATTTTGGTAAGCGAACTTCTTGTAGTGATTCTTCCGAAGCATGTTGTGAAGATGTGAGTGAAGTACCGCCTTAGTGCGAGGTGAAGTTTTGATGGGTTTAGTTTCTGGAACTAGTTGCGATTCGAAGTATCCTTAAGGGATGTTTGCTTCTGAAATTAGAGTTGAAGAGTCAACTTGAGGATTGGTTTGAGCAGAGTTGCTTATTCGAACGGGTCACCGTGGAGTGCTACTGTTGTGTTGTTCGAGAAGAGAAAAGGTTTCCCGAGTTGGTGTGTTGTTTGCAGTCTAGGAACGAAGTGGATATTGAGGACACGTATCTACTTCCGAGGATTGATATTTGGATGAACCAGTCATTTAGATTTTTGTGTTTAGTGGGATCGATGTGAAGTTTGGCTGTCTACGGGTTAGTGTGAGAACTGAAGACGTTTAGACTATGCTTTTCAAGATAGCGTATGGTCCTGGCGAGTATTTGTTGATGTCATTAGTGTGACTAATGCGTCAGGTGTGATTTTGGAATGTTCAGACAGTACTCTCATGAGTAACTGTAAGAGTTATTTCGTGTTCATGGATATTATTTGGTTCACATCAAGTTAAGAAATTGTGGCAGGCATCCGAGCTTTGCGTTATCAGTAGTGAGGTTAGACCAGTGTATGTCGAGTGTTCTAAAGATAGAGTTTCGAACTGTTGGACGTGAGTGCCTTAAGTAAGTGACTTAGACAGTGATATTTTGGACAGTTCCGTGGAGTTTTATTTTGTATCTTGTAGAAGACTTTAAGGGGTTATTTCAGAGCTTAGAAGTTCCTTTGTTTTGGATGGTTAACTTTGTGAGTTTGGCGGAAGATCCTTTTTATAAGTTGGTTTTGACCGTAAGTACTTTGACTTGAGATGGTTGAGTCGCTATTTGGACTTCACAGTAGGGAGCGAATTTGTTTAAGCCAGTGGAAAGTTTAGCGAATGCTTTGATTTTGGTTTTGTTTTGTACTGAAGAACCTTGTGCGGCGTATTGCGGATAAACCAAGAATGTCTGATTTGGGATTTATTATTTTGCAGAATGTTGCATGTTTGTTTTGGGACACTTGTTGAAATTTAAGTTAGAAGGTTATTAGGGATTTATTCGCTACTAACTTATGGATTTCGTTGTATACTAATAGCCGTGGTGGATTATTGGTTTGTGGCTAAGGTAAGCCTTGAGGGTAAGGAATTTTGTGATGGTTTGGTAGCCACGGGTACCTTAAGATAATTGACGTTTTATAAAGTAAGGTGTTCTATTGTGACTAAAGTCGGTCGCGACGGTGTTCATGTTGGACCCATAAAAAGGATGTTATGGTTCTAGGTCCGACCTGTGTTGTAAGTCTGGGGTATGAGACGACGTTGATGGGTTGAGTTCTTGAGAGAGTGTTTTGGTCTAAGTTACCACTTTGGAAGATTGAAAGTTGTGAAAGGTGTTTCGAATAATAAGCCCGTGTATTGATTGTTGCGATGGTGCAAGGATGGTGATTACTTAATGCAATTTTGGGAATTGAATTGTTATAAGGGACGACTTCGTTGAAGTCAAGTGTATACGTCGAAGTTTCACAAGTGAAATATTTGGACAAAATTTGAAAAGGTCAAACTATGTCATGTATTTAGAGGACCAATGGACATTGATCAATCGAGAATGGAAGAGTGATTCTTCGAGTTGATGAAGCTGATGTTGCGAGGTGTCTTGATGGGTGTACGCTTTGAACGTACCCATTCTGAGTAATTGTGAAGTTGAGGTTTAAGCAAGTTGTTTTACGGTTGGCATCTTATGCATATAAGTGAAGCACTGTGGTTTAGAGTTTGAGCATTGAATTGTTAGCAAGTATGCAAGATTGTTGGATTTGGACTAATGAGTTATAGTCACTAGTCGTCAGTATAAGCCCTAGGATGAGTAGTGTATCGCAGTTCAGTTATGTTTGGGTAACTTGTTATTGTTCAAGGGTTGTGCGTTGGTATTTTACGAGGACGACGTGATCTTGTGACTTCTGGTATGAGAACGGTAACTGCAAGTGTAATTCTTGAGTTTGTGCTTATGCGTGTATGAAGGCATCTTTTCATGTTTGTGTAGCACGCGTAGTTTTACCCTATTTTGACTGTTTCAGTTTTGGTCTATTTAACCATTTTGTTGTTTTCGTTTTAGCGATGGTGACGGTGTTGTGTTGTAGGACCTTATGTTCCTATCTTTGGTGACTTGTTTCCGAGGTGTCGGTTCGAGTGTGTGGCTAATTCTATGGTTGAGGCGTTAGGATAGTATCGATCTTGTTTGTTTGGTTCTCGAGTGAACCGGTGTGTTTACGGCTTGTTTAGTTGATTGGGTGTTAGTTGGTTGTCGAGTGCATTGTATGGGCTTTGCATCTCGGCATGGTTGTTCTTGTCTAGATGTTGTGGTTGGGGATATGCCCTTGTGTTTGGTGTATTTAGTATGTTGTTTAATTGACGCGAGGATTTGGTGGACGAATGCTTAGGCATGTCCGATTTGTTCATTTTGGTCGAAATTTCGAGGACGAAAAGTTTATAAGTGGGGGAGAGTTGTAACGCCCTGTTTTTATTAATAATATATTATATTAATATTTTCGAATTACCGATCAATATTTATCTTGCGACGAGAATATTCATATTAATTAATATATCTATTAATATATTTGGCGACGTTCCGTTCGGTCCGGTAAAATATTATTCGGATCCGATATTTAATTCCCCGAATATATTTTTTAATTGATTGAATAAATAATATTAGTAGATATTATTAGTGTGTTAATTTATAAGAATAATTAGGAGTGTGAGGATTATTTGGGAAGAGTTGGGTTTACATCTTAGATTGCTAGTAAGGTTATCATAAAACCACTTTCCTCATTTTCTTTCCATCCAAAGACTTTCCTTGTTTTTCTTCCAACATGACACACCAAAGCCAAACATGAGCAAGTGAGGAAGCTAGTAAGAAACATAACTTATATAAGCCATTTTCCTCATTTCTTCCCATTTGAAAAACAAAAGCCAAGAATAGACACTTGGGAGAGAAAAGAGAGGGTTTTGGAGAAGAAGAAGAAGAAGAAGAAGAAGAAGAAGAAGAGCAAGAGTGCAAGAGAGGAAGCTTGGAGTTGGGCTTTGTAGAACCTTCATGGATCATCCAAGCTTGCTAGGTAAGGGGTTTGATTTCTTCCATTTTATTATAGTAAGGGTTTGATGATATATGTTGGATTTGGGGAAAATTGATAGTAGAGTTTTATGATTTTGTTGGTTGAATGTTGAAATGTTTAGAGGGGTTGAAAATTTGTGTTGAGGTTGTGAGTTGGGTGTTTGATGGTTTGATTTCCATTTCCCATTGTTAGGGTTTGGTGGATTTAGTTTGGATTGAGGGAAAAGTTGATAGTTGGGTTATAAGGTTTTGTTGGATGATTGTTGAAATTGTGTTAGAAAAGTTGAATTGTGTGTGGAGATTAGGAGTGTGTTGTTATTAGTATTGTGGTGTATAGATTATAGAATGAAAATGAAAATAGAAATGAAAATGAAAATTGAAATAGAAATGGAAATGGTGAAAAACTACCTGTAAAAACTAGAAAACAAGAAAATATAAAAAACTGTAAGAAAATGGCAACGCAGGGGAAATGGAAAATAAAACAATGGATGAAAAGCTTAAGGGAGGGGTGAGGCGCCCACCCCCAAGGTTGAGGCACCCGCCTCCCTTGTCCATTGAAGGGTGGGACGTCCGTCCCCATATAGTGTAGAGAAAACGGAATTGAAGAAAAGCCATGCGTTTTGCTGTTAATCAATTTTTTTCTATTTTCTGTCATGGAAATCTTTTGCATAATTTTCCATGGCATTTAGCTTCTGTTTTCTTCAAAAATTCCAATACCACATAGTAATCTTTGGTATCTATAAAATATAATTAAGTGAAAAATTAGCCGATTAAATTTAGGATCCGATTATGTTCCGATTTTCCGATTTCGGTAAATTCGACGGCGGAGCAAGTTGCTCTGAATTCAACGGAAATTGACGTGCTAGCTAAGTTTGACGTGTAGAACGTAGTGGTGAGGTTAGTTTTTAGAAATTACGAGTTTTTACGAGACGACCCGAAACAAGCCAATTTACGGTAAAATTGAATCGGACGGTGTTTTAGTAGATTTAAGGCACGTATGGACAATCCGATTTCGACGTCGACGATTATGATTAATACCAGTTATTAGGAATGGATTTCGCGACGATTATAGGTGTTTGACTATTTTCCCGTTTTCGGAATTTAGTGAATTAATTGATGATGATACGGTGTGAATAAACGTAAGATTTGCGACGATGTATTTATTAATGAATACTTGCTGATATGCAATGCGATGATATATGTTTTGTACATGATGATGTGATGATTAAATTGATGTTGTTAATATATGCTTCTGATTTGTGAATGCATGACTTTTGGTGAATTTATTAGTGATGTTTGCATAATGCAATTATGATGCGATGATATATTTATCTTGTTTTGGATAAATTATGGCGATGTGGGCTTTATGCCAATTTGGATGAGCGATGATGATGTTTTTGTGTTGTGTTGTTTTATTGTCGAGTCACATACATTTCATAAGCGAAGAGGGCTTTTATGCCAAGCGATGATGGCTTTTATGCCGAGCGAAGATCGGCTTTATGCCAAGTGTCCCTAATTACGGACAAAGCGATGGGTACCACATGCATAACATAGTCGTGTCTCATGGAGTCGGTTATGTTTATGTTTGAGTTGTTTGGCGTTGGGTTTTTTGTTGATTGATGGATGATATTGAATGGCGATGATATATGATATGATGATGTTTGTGATGATGTTGTGACGATGGGCTTTATGCCAAAAGCGAAGATGAGCTTTTTGCCAAAAGCGAAGATGGGCTTTAGCCAATTTATGATGATTTGTTATGTTGCTTATATTACTAGCATTATTTAATGTTGTTGGTTGATGTTGTTGTTTAAGACTACCGTGTTAATTAGTGATGTATTAGCTCGTGACGATTTCGTGGTGACGGAGGGTTATGTGTTGTTGCGACGTTTTATGCCGATGAGGTTATGGTGAGATAGTGTAGATTATACATATTAGGATGGCGAGTAAAGTAAGTGAGTTTTGATTATGTGTTGGAATTACACTTATTAATCCATACCCTTTATAATTCCGAAACTATATATGTATATATATTTTATCATGCCTTAATTATATGTTTTGGAGTATCTCACCCTTTACTTGTTTCGCCGTTACCTATATATTGGTAACGTGCAGGTTTTGAAGGCGGAGTCTATAGCTGCTGTTAGTCAAGTCGGTGTCGCTCTGATACGTAGCACTCGGGGGGAATTATTTATGTCGTCTTGTTGTTGTTGTTTTATTATTATTCCCTTTGTGAATAAGAACCATAATTTATAAAAACATGATTTTGATGAGGAAGTTTAATAAAGGAGATGTTTTGATTTCTATGAATCAATTTATGTTTTCCTGCGATGCTATGTATCCGAAATTTACACTTTAAAATAAACTGTTTTAAAGTGAGTTGTTTTTGATGGTGTAACGCCTCAGTATTTAATTTATGAAATTTTAAAATTACTCTGATTTTTGCATATAAAACTTTGGGTAGAATTGGGGTGTTACAAAGAACACATGGATCCCTTGATTACATCCATGCTGATCTTTGGGGGCCTGCAAGGTGTCCATCACATTCAGGAGCAAGGTATTTTCTATCCATAGTAGATGACTATTCCAGAAAGTTATGGGTATTCATTCAGAAGACTAAGGATGAAACTTTTGAGAATTTCAAAGGTTGGAAGACTCGTCGAAAACCAAACCGCGTAAAGGTCAAGAGGTTGAGAATGACAATGGTCTTGAATTTTGCAATGAGGCATTCAACACTTTTGTCTGCCTCCGGTATTGCAAGGCACAAAACTCTGCAGCACTCCACAACAAAATGGTTTCACTGAAAGGTTTAATCGAACCATCTTGAGAGAGTTAGATGCATGTTGACTAGTGTTAGATTAAAGAAGGTGTTTTAATGAGGTCGCTTTCGACAACATATCCGATAAATAGATGTCCTTCGATCGCGTAGATATGAAGACACCAAGAAGTTTGGTCGGGACATCCACCAAATCTCGACAAACCGAGAGTATTTGGTCATAGCCTATGCTCACATTAGGCAAGACAAGGTCGAACCTAGAGCTCTTAAATGCATGTTCATGGGATATCCTGAAGGAGTCAAAGCTTATAGGCTATGGTGCCTAGAGTCAGGTCACAAAAGAATTATCACCAGTCGAGATGTTGTTTTCAATGAAGCTGAAATGGCTTTCAAGAAAATGGATGATGTTGGTCGAAGTGCAGAAGTATCTGACGAAGAGCTGGAACAGGTAGAGATTCCTGTTGAGATGGAGCATGTTAATGCTGAATTGCATATCCCAGATAAAGTCGAAGAAGCAGATGATGTTGATGAAGTTGAGGAAATTGTTGATGACTATCTATTAGCAAGAGATAGGACACAAAGAGTCATCAAACCACCTCAAAGGTTTGGGTATGCAGATCTCATAGCTTATGCCTTAATCTCTGCAAGTGAGGTTCTGGACGAAGAACCAAGAGACCATAAGGAAGTTATGAGGAGTCGAAATAAGACTGAATGGCTGAAGGCCATGGATGATGAGATGAAGTCTCTTCATGATAACAACACTTGGGAATTGATCAAGAAACCTGCTGGAGCCAGGTTAGTCAGCTGTAAATGGATTTTCAAAGTTAAGGAAGGAATCGAAGGAGTGGCGTCGAAAAGATAAAAGGCAAGGTTGGTTGCAAGGGGTTTCACTCAGAAAGAAGGTATAGATTTCAATTATTTGTTTTCTCCTGTTGTGAAGCATAGGTTCTCGAATGTTGCTTGCCATGGTGGCACAGTTCGATCTTGAACTGGAACAGATGGATGTGAAGACTGCGTTCTTGTATGGTGATCTAGATGAAACAATCCTGATGAGGCAACCTAAAGGGTATGTCGAAAAGGGAAAGGAAGGTTATGTGTGCAAGCTGAAAAGATCCTTATATGGGCTGAAACAATCTCCTCGACGGTGGAATAGGAGATTCGACAAATTCATGGCACGCATAAGTTTCGTTAGAAGTCAGTTCGACCACTGTGTTTACTTTAGATTTCGTCCTGGTAATTCATTTGTTATTTTGTTACTTTATGTTGATGATATTCTCATAGCAAGTAACAATGTCGAAGAGGTATTGAGGGTGAAGGCTGAACTCAATAAGGAGTTCGAAATGAAGGATCTAGGAGCAGCTTCCAGGATTCTTGGGATTGACGTTCGAAGAGATAGAAATCAGTCGAAATTATACTTATCTCAAGAGGCATATTTACGGAAGATTCTCGAAAAGTTTGGTATGTCGAATTCGAAGCCTGTTGTGACTCCAACAAACCCTCAATTCAAGTTGAGTATTGATCAATGTCCCAGTACTGAGGTCGAAAGAACTTATATGAATAGCATCCCATATGCTAATGTAGTAGGTTCTTTGATGTATGTTATGGTTTGTACTAGACCCGACATAGCATATGCAGTAAGTCTTGTAAGCAGGTACATGGCGAATCCTGGAAAGGCTCACTGGCAAGCATTGAAGTGGATTCTAAGGTACATAAATGGGTCTCTAAACAGAGTCTTAATTTATGGTGGAGCCTTTGGTGAAGATAGTAAAGCAGTAATCGAAGGATATGTCGACTCTGATTATGCAGATTGTATGGATTCCATAAAATCTATTTCTGAATATGTTTTCACTATGTTTGGTACAGCTATTAGTTGGAAAAGCAACACTTCAGAAGGTTGTTGCATTATCAACCACTGAAGCGAAATATATTGCTTTAACTAAAGCTGTGAAAGAAGCATTGTGGCTTGAAGGTTTTGCTAAGGAGCTGAAAATTCAAGGGAAAGTTATCATTGTTAAATGTGATAGTCAAAGTGCAATACACCTGTCGAAGAATTCAGCCTATCATGAGCGAACCAAGCACATTGATGTGAGGCTGCATTTCGTCAGAGGGATAATCGAGCGTGGAGAAGTCCAAGTGCTGAAGGTTTCGACAGATCATAATGCTGCTGATATGATCACCAAGACATTGCCTAGTTGCAAGTTTTTCCACTGTATGCAGTTGATAAAGCTGCATTCGTTAGTTGATAATAGAGTTTGTTCCAAGGTGGAGATTTGTGAGATATTGGATCGAACTCTATTGGGTCGAAGGATGCTAGGATTGTTAGCATCGAATTGGGCCTGTTTGTTATGTCCAATTGGTTAAGTTAGCTTGTACCCTAAGTTAGCTTGTAATGGGTATTTGTGATAAAAGCCCATTAGTTTAGTATGTTAGGTTTATTATAAATAGCATACTAGTCTCTCATCATTGTATACTGCAAATCCTAATTTAGGGTGAGAAGGTTATTTGTTATTCTTGTATACTTGTAATCTTTTTTAAGATAAAGAAAAGAATAGCAGTTAATAACCAATCCTTATGTTTATCGTGTTCTTCATTCTTTTTCACTACTTTAAACAACAAACTTATATATATTTGTTTCAAGGCATTCAATTCACAACACTGCTTTATTCTAATAATTTGTTTGACATTAAAAAAGTATATCATTTTGTCTGACCAAATACTAAATTGCGAACAGATAAATAGATAATATAATTTTCATATTATGCATTTTATGATGCTTACCAAACTTAGCTGTTCATTTTAAAAGAGTTTTGAGATAGTAAAACACACCACACGTGGAGACGTATTTGTTGCATTGACTATGTTGATTCTTCCATTTATAGTGGTCAATGTTTGACTGTAATGTTATTCAATCAATAATTCATTTCTTTGTTCTTCTAATATTGTTTTTTTTAGCATGTAGCAGTATAAATTTTTAAGCAAATTTTGTTATCTATTACGGTTCTATAAAGTTTGAAGAATTAATCTCTAATTGTGTATAAGATATTTGATTTCTATAAAAAAAATCTTCTTTTTTTAAAATTTTTAAAAAGACTCTGAGTAATTATAAACTAACAAAAATTATTGTTATTAAATTCAAAGAAAAAATGAGTGATGCAGTTTAAATTAATTTTATACCGTCAATTAATTCGTCTATTAAGACACATTTCTCTTTTATTTAATTTTTTTACTAATATAATAGACTGTTGATTTATTATTTAATGATCATGTAAAATACACCTCCATACATATCCATTGAACCCAAATTCAAATTTGAATTCCATTAAATAATATGTCACATTAACTAAAAGCCATTACTGTTCCTTGAATATGAGTCCAAAACTTGAGAATTTAGTCACTAATTATAAACATGCATATTCCTACATTTATTATTAAACTTAATAAATTTTATTTAAGAAAATTTTGAAACAAGAAAATAATTAGAGTCAAAATTTTGTTTGACTGAATAATTACTTAAAAAGAAATTATAAAACCAAGACGATGTGTCACTCTCCCATTTTTTCTCCATTTTTATAATTTTTTTTTTACACTAAACAAATGAATTTATTAATATCTCTATTAACCCTAATTGAAACGTAATCAAAAGGTAAGGAATGAAAATTTCTGGGAATACCAAATGTTGTTCCCTTCTCCATTGGCTATCATTATCTCTCTCTGAATCAAGATTCAAATTGCAATGGGAAACCAACAGTTCTTCTCTCTTCCTTCAATGCTTCCCCACTGTCTACTTCCATATAATCTCAAACCTTGCATCAAACCTAATCCTAAATTGCTTCACACATCCCTGTCAATTGCTTCACACAACCCTGTCTGATTTGTTACAAAACGCAGCTGGACGGAACAACCGATCTGTTGTTATTTTTTTTTGTTATTCTTTATCCTTTCATCTTTCTTCAATCTACCTAACTTGCTTTTCACTGATTCTTTACAGATACCCTATATCAATCGATGGCGCACCCTATCGAATTTATCAATAGCATCAACGATTCGAAGGATTTTGAGAATTAACTTGACATGGTTTGATGAGTTAGCTTCAGGTAAGAGGTTTGGATCCGGTTAATTGGTGAAAAGGAATTAAGTATAATCTGTTTTTGTTTTTTTTATTACTTTTTGAGTTTTTTTAATTTATGTGAGTCTCATTCGTTCTACATTCTCTACATTAAAATCTACTTAGTATTGATATTAGTCTGTATGTGTTGTAGGTTTTAATGTAGAAAAGGTTTAGTATAAGAATGTTGTTTTTACCGTTTGGGATGTTGGAGGCCAAGAGAAATTGAGGGCACTCTGGAGGCATTATTTTAACAACACAGATGGTCTGGTAAGCATTGATTTCTTTTTGTCAGTTGGTTTATAAAATTTTGTTTTTCCTACTACAAGCATTCGTGTATTCTATAGGACTGAAAAGACAGGATACAGGTCTAATGTATCAAGGTTGATACATATGTGCTTTTTTATGCAGATCTATGTTGTTGATAGTTTGGACCGCGCGAGAGAATTGGGAAAGCAAAGAAAGAATTTCGGTGATGAAGTAAAAACTTATGCATGGCACACACCATGTTATTACCAATGACTTTGAACTTATCTATGGATTACTTGCGAATATCATAAATGACCCATTTACGCCAACAGTGTCATCTTGGTGTTAGCCAACAAACAGACCGATATGTGTATCTTCTTGATATGTGTTCTACTTCTTTTTCGAGAAAAAAATTAAAATTGTGCTTTAGAAAGTAGTTGCTGAATTGTATTCTGCTGGTGCATCTAATCAGAATAATTAGATAAATGTTTATTGGCATGTTTGTTGGCATTTTGCATAGGCATAAGAATTGTTCGAATTGAAGTGTTTTTCATTTTGATGCTAAGTTCAGCTTAATTTTAACAATGTATACGTTTCTTATTTTTTTGTTATGGCCTGTTAGGTTTGGCATATCAATTGTACTCATGTGAAGAAAAGGTAGAGATAGTTGAGGATGAGATTGCAGAATAAATGAAAAACTAAAAGCGGAAAACACTGAGATAAATACCAATGAAGGTTTGATAAAACAACTTGATGCAGGTTTATGGTGAACTATTATGGCTTACTGTTTAACTACTTCTGTTTGGATTGTTTAATTTCTCTGATTTTTGGATAATTTTTGGACAGGGCTGCAGTACTGTTGATGCAGGTTTATGGTGAATTATTATGGCTTAATGTTTAACTACTTCTGTTTGGATTGTTTAATTTCTCTGATTTTTGGACAGGGCTGCAGTACTGTATAGGATGGAGTTTTGTAGAAAGATTTTAAGAATTAACTTTACATGGTTTGATGGAGTTTTGTAGCAAGATTTTAAGAATTAACTTTACATGGTTTGATGAGTTAGCTTCAGGTAAGAGGTTTGGATCCAGTTAATTGGTGAAAAGGAATTAAGTATAATCTATTTTTGTTTTTTTATTATCTTTTTGAGTTTTTTTAGTTTATGTGAGTCTCATTCGTTCTACATTGTCTTGGAAGAAAAAAAATTAAAATTGTGCTTTAGAAAGTAGCTCCTGAATTGTATTCTGCTGGTGCATCTAATCAGTGATTAGATAAATGTTTATTGGCATGTTTGTTGGCATTTTGCATAAGCATAAGAATTGTTCGAATTGAAGTGTTTTTCATTTTGATGCTAAGTTCAGCTTAATTTTAACAATGTATACGTTTCTTATTTTTCTGCTATGGCCTGTTAGGTTTGGCATATCAATTGTAGTCATGTGAATAAAAGGTAGAGATAGTTGAGGATGAGATTGCAGAATAAATGAAAAACTAAATGCGGAAAACACTGAGATAAATATCAATGCAGGTTTGATAAAACAACTTGATAAAGTAGCTGAAGATGATGTCTTGTGCATTGTTCTTTAATGTAAAAAAAAATTCCCTGCTAAAGGGCTTCTTTTTTAGCTAAAATTGTATTCAATTTCTGTAGGCTGGGAAAAGGCAGAAGCGGATCAATCACTCTTTCAAAACTTACTGTTGAGGAACAGACATCGCAATTAGATGGTGCTCTTATGTAGTGTATGCGACAAATAAGAAACATGAAAGAAGAACCTGTACTGAAAATACAGGATGTCATCCTTTTCAAAACCAAGCAACGGGACAAGATGAAAGCTGATCTTCCATAAAATTTATGATCAATAAAATTTAAATTCTATTTTATTTAGAATGAAAATTATAATTTAACAAATAAAATTTTCTACCGTTTCTTATGCATTTATTTTGTATGAAATTTAAATAAAAGTAGTATTTTGTATTGATATATTTTTATTTTAGTTGTTATAATTTTAGAAACAATTATTACAATTTCTTATAGTGTTTATGATTTATTTTTGTTTAACATTTTTTTAAGTATGACTAATTAATATGTTTTATCAAATATTAGAAACAAATATTTGAATTTTTTTTATCAAATAGTAGTATTTGAGTACCATTTAAATCGAACGGTACAAATATATCTTTTGAATGGAGAAATTAATATCATTTATTTTTATTATACTTATATGGAAATTATTTTGAATGATTACATTAATATATTTTATTTTTATGCATGATTTGATTCTATAAGATTTATGATCAATCTATTTTATTTATATGCATGGTTTGATTCCACAAAATATTATGATCAATAAAATTTGAATTCTATTTTAATATTATAAATTTGATGTTGTTTCATATTGTAAAAATGTTATAGACATTAGAATATATAAATCGAAATTTTACAAATATATCTTTTTAATGGAGGCATTAATATCATTTATTTTTATTATATAGCCAAATTATTTTGAATGGTGACATTAATAAATTTTATTTTGATGCATGATTTGATTCCATAAATTTATACTCATTTATATAAAAGGTATAAATTTATTCATACAATCCTTTTTATAAATTGAATAAGTTACATTTTGTTATGGTTTAAATAATATTTTGTTACTAAAAATATTTAAAATCATATATTTTTATAATAGATTAATAAAAATCATGTATTTTAAAGAAATATTTATTTAACTAATCATTTACTCGATTATATGTATAGTAACTTTATTAAAGAGTTAATTGATCAATTAATTCAATTAAATTATTTTCAAAATATTAGTTGATCCATTGAAAATCAATTTAATGTAAATAATGGAAATAAAATATATAATATTGGTATAATTTTAAATAGTATTTAGAAAGAAGTTTAAGAAAAAAAACTATATGATTTTGAATGTTATTGATATGTTTTTAAAAAAATGAAAGTCATGTCATATCCACAAACATTTCTATATGTTAAATTATTATTTAATATTTTAAGCGATTTTTCGATATTCTTAGATCTAATTTTTTATTTCTTTCCCTAAGGATATCTATAATAATAAATATTATATTATTATTTATAGTTGTACTTTTTTTAATTATCAATAATACATTTATATTAAAACAAAAATGATTATATTATTAAAATTATTATTCTCTTTTATTTCCATATTTATAACATAATAAAAGATAAATTATATTTTTATCCATAAAATTTTATAATATGATAAAAAATTATTTTTTATAAACAACAAAAAAGTTATAATAGTTTTTATAAACGGGAATAAGTTACAAATATTTTTATAATAAAAAAATTCAACTATTGATGCAATTGTTTTTAACATGAACTAGTAAATAACCCGTGCTGTCGCACGGGGCCGGTCGAGATTTCATATAATGTGGAACTAATCTTGTCATATAACAGAAAATTCGTTTTTAATTCGGCCAAATTTAATGTATCAAACTTATTTGAAACTGTCATTAACTTGTGTAACGTTTTACGAAATTATTTTTAATATTATAACTTATTTCCGTTAATAAAAATAATTATATAAATATAGATTTTTTTTGTTTATAAGTGTCATTAACCTGTGTAACGTTTACTTAAATTATTTTTAACTTATTCATGTTAAAAACAATTGCATCAATAGTTGAATGTTTTTATTATAAAAATATTTGTAACTTATTCCCGTTTATAAAAATTATAACTTCTTTTTTTGTTTATAAAAAATAATTTTTTATCATGTTATAAAATTTTATGGATAAAAATATAATTTATTTTTTATTATGTTATAAATATGGAAATAAAAAAGAATAATAATTTTAATAATATAATTATTTTTGTTTTAATATAAATGTATTATTGATAATTAAAAAAATTACAACTATAAATAATAATATAACATTTATTATTATAGATATTCGTAGGGAAAGAACTAAAAAATTAGATCTAAGAATATCGAAAAATCGCTTAAAATATTAAATAATAATTTAACATTTATTATTGTTGATATTAGTAGAAAAATAAAAAATTATCAAAAGAGAGAAAGAAAAGATATCTTCTTTATTTAAATAAATCATAATTTTTATTTTAATTGGTTTGTTTGCATCATTGATTTTAATTGGAATAGAATTAATGAAATGACAATGTATAACCACTTTTAAATTATTTTTTTATATATCATATTTACAATTTTTCCAAACCTACAATATATAACAACTCATCGTCAAATTTTAATCTTTTAACATTAGCTAAATTGTGAATATTGCAGGCTCTAACAACTAATATTATATATATTTTATTTCAATAACATTCAAAATCATATAGTTTTTTCTTAAACTACATACTATTTAAAATTATACCAATATTATATATTTTATTTCCATTATTTACATTAAATTGATTTTTAATGGATCAACTAATATTTTAAAAATAATTTAATTGAATTAATTGATCAATTAACTCTTTTATAAAATTACTATACATATAATCGAGTAAATGATTAGTTAAATAATTATTTTTTTAAAATACATCATTTTTATTAATATTTCATAAAAATATATGATTTTAAATATTTTTAGTAACAAAATAATATTTAAACTATAACAAAATGTAACTTATTCAATTTATAAAAAGGATTGTATGAATAAATTTATACCTTTTATTATTAATTTTTATGATTATCATTTTTCATTAAAATTTCAGGACTACAATTTAACTTTTTTTTTATCATGATTACAATTCTAAAGTTAATTTAAAAAGATTGTGATATGCTTTATTGATCATAAATTTTTGAAATCAAATCATGCATAAAAATAAAATGTATTAATGTTACTATTCAAAATAATTTCTATATATAATAAAATTAAATAATATTAATAGCTCCATTCAAAAGATATATTTGTAAATTTTTGATTTAATTATTTTCATATTTTTATATATTCTAATGTATAAAATATTTGTACAATATGAAACAGTATCAAACCTATAATATTAAAAGAGAATTCAAATTTGATTGATCATAATATTTTACAAAATCAAATCATACATAAAAATTAAACATATTTATTTCACCTTTCAAAATAATTTCCATATAAGTATAATAAAAATAAATTATAATAATGTCTTCATTCAAAAGATATATTGGTAAAGTATCGAATTAAATGGTACTCAAATATTTGATTAAAAAATTGTAATATTTGTTTCTAATATTGTATAAAAATATATTAATTAGTCGTACTTTAAAAAAATAAATCATAAATATTTTATTAAAAATTATAATATTTATTTCTAAAATTATAGCAATTAAAAATAAAAAAAATATCAATACAAAATAGTATTTAAGATCCCTATGCTTTAAATATTTAAGATAAATATTAGAGTTCTTATTTACTTTACCTTTTATATATTTATAATATATTTTTTTGTTAATTTTATTAACAATATATTTATAGTTAGCAATACATCGTTTAAACAACGTTAATTTTTTCAAGAATATAAATGTAACCTTTCAAAAAAAATATAAAATGATATTATATAAATTTAATTTCATGAAATAAATTTATTAATTAAGTGTTATATAAATATTTAATACATTATATTATACCATTAATTTATATGAAAGTTATATTATAACATTAATTTATATAAAATGATTTCTATATAATTCCATTCAAAATTCCATTCAAAATTTATTGATCATAAATTATAATTCCATTCTATATTATATTGGTTAAATTATAATTCCATTCAAAATTTATTGATCATAAATTTTTGAAATCAAATCATGCATAAAAATAAAATATATTAATGTGACAATTCAAAATAATTTCTATATATAATCAAAATAAATAATATTAATACCTCCACTCAAAAGATATATTTGTAAAGTTTTGATTTAAGTATAATAAAAATAAATAATATTAATGTCACCATTCAAAATAATTTTCATATAAGTATAATAAAAATAAATGATAATAATGTCTCTATTCAAAAGATATATTAGTAAATTTTCGAATTAAATGGTACTCCAATATTTGATTAACAATATATTTATAATATACTTTTTGTTAATTTTATTAACAATATATTTATATAAACTACGTTAATTTTTTCAAGAATATAAATGTAACCTTCCAATATATTAACCATTTCTGTATAAAATGCAAATGAACACAGAAGAACAATATGAAAGGTAAAATTTGAACACATGAAATGCATTGCATATATTTTAAAGTACCAAAAAATTCATAAGACAAAATGTATTAACAAAAGTTGGGCTAAAGAACTGCCACTTAAATCCATAATTCTGAAATCGTAGACAAAACAAAAGTAATGCATCAAAGATAAACTTAAGTGATTCAGACTAATAACTTATTCATTCCTTCTCAATCTTGATATTTTTCGGAATCCTATCTCCAGCAACTTGTATAATTCCTCTTTTAACAGGAGTGCAATTGGCTGAATCTGTCTCAATGTCAGTTGAATTAGAAAATCCATCAGAGATCTATAGAAAAAACAATGACCAAACATCAATAATATGAAGATATAAAACAGGGTTCACAAAAATAAAATAATTTGAATTTAAACAGGTTTCACACCTTCACAACTGAATAATTTAAATTTTGAATATCTCCCGCAGCATTATCATCTGTAACAGCTGAAGTATTCAAGTCATCATCACCAAATCCTAAATATAACCAAATTCACAAATGTCTAAAAATAACATTTTAATACGAAATAAAATGAAACATAGTATCATCAACCTTTGCAACAGATTTTGAAAAGGAATGTTTGATCAACAAAGCCACCAATTACTTTAGGCACAATTGTTGGCTCTGATTCCTAAAAACAGAAAAAGACAGGTAATATGTAGTTTATATTGTGATAGTTTACCTCCTCTTCTTTCTTCTTCTCAGCTTCTTCAAATGCTTTCTCACCGCAAGAACATGTTTTCACCAAAGAGATTAACATTCATTCAGAAAATTTCAATAAGGCAAATAGGTATGGTTAATCGAATCAACTTACATCCTTCTTTTGCCCCATGTTTCTTCCGCTAGTAGCTTGGCATACTCGGGATCATCAGTAATAACAACATTGTCAAACAATGTTCCAGATTTCACCTGTCAAGTTATGATAAACTATGATAATATTATCAACCATACTAAAACCATGACTGAATAATTCAATAAGGGATATTAGTTGGTATAAGAAACATTCAAAAACTATCATCAAACATCACATACTCTCTTAAAATATTGAAAGAACTATCATCTTACCTTGAGCCAATTCACAAAATTTGTTCCTTAACAGACCTAAACAAATTATTTGACTTGTTTAATTCATGGACAAACTCTTCAATATCGTCAAGGGAAGGCTCACAACTCTTGTTTAATTCACTGCAGACATAAAATAAGCTGGCGTTGTTGTTGTCGTACAAAACTACCGCCACTCACTATATGAGTCATTACTCCAACCGCAAGAAGCCGGTGTTGTTGTCGCTGCCGAAATTCCCGCTTCACTAACTTGAACCTTCGACGGTTTTATTGAATAGAAAACCAGACACTAAACTGTGGCGTTATTCCTGTGGGCATTTCATTGAACATTAGAAATGCATCAATAAAAAATCTTTGAATGTATGCCAGTTTTACAGGTGTGTGACTTCTGTGCATCCTCATTGTAGATAGGACCACACATTTGATTCTCTATACAAAAACCTGCACTTACAAAAGAAATTAAACTGGAAAATCACCCGTTGAAAAATGATTGGAAAATGCATTTCCTCCATTGACAAACTCAACTTAGTCTCACCTGAATCTCCACAGACTAAATCCACAACTTAAATCTGTACAAATCCATCAATAATTATAGAAAATAATTATCAGACCTTTTCCTTGATGCAACTTTTATTTCATTGGAATTAGCTGCAGTTATTATAAATCCAGAACAATATCTCAAAGAACCTGCACTTACAAAAGAAGGAAAATCACCCGTTGAAAAATGATTGGAAAATGCATTTCCTCCATTGACAAACTCAACTTAGTCTCACCTGAATCTCCACAGACTAAATCTACAACTTAAATATGTACAAATCCATCAATAATTATAGAAAATAATTATCAGACCTTTTCCTTGATGCAACTTTTATTTCATTGAATTAGTCTGATTATTATAAATCCAGAACAATATCTCAAAGTTCAAAACCTAAACCTATCAAATACAATAGAATAAGTTAATAACAAAACCTAAATCAAAAAGTCACACTGAAACCTTTTCGAATTCGACCACCACCACAATCATCACTGGAAACCCATTGCCATCACCACCACACTCGTCGTCGTAAATTTGTTGTCTCCACTACATATTTGAATCTTAATATACTTACAGGAAAAGGAAGAAACCCTAAAATATAATTCCACAATAACAAACCCTATCATCTGCACATATAAAATTAAATTTGTAAAATACCTCCTCCACATGTAAACAACATCACAAGAAAAATTTGAAATCAAACCTCCTTCAGAATTACAGATTTGGAAGAGTTAATTGTTTCTCTGAATCTGCAGGAACTTGATCACAATCCTTAGTTTCAACTTTCTTTGAATCTGCAGTGTCTTGATCACAATCCTCGACAGAATTAACTTCATTGTTTTTTGAATCTGCAATCTCATTATCAGAACTATCAATCTCTATTACCTCTACGTCACAACCGTCAACTTCAACATTCTTCAAATCCGCTCTGTCTTGATCACAATCCTCGCTGAAACTAACTTCAACATTTTCTGAATCTACAATCTCATTATCAGAAAAATCTTCGCCTATTACATCTACTTCACAATCCTCACTGAAACTTCCTTCAGCGTTTTTTGAATCTACAATCTCATTATCAGTTCTTTCTTTGCTTGAAGTTTGGTGATTCGGTGACAGATTAGGGTTTCATGGGAAAAGAAGGACAAAAGAAGATGAGAGAGATGAATAGAAGGAAGAGAGAAAGGGCTGCGACGGCTAGGGTTTTGGTCTTCCATTTGAATTTGAATTCTGATTAACAGAGGCATAATGGTTTGGCACATGGGGAAGAGGAAGAGAGGCACAATGAATGGCAAGGGATAATGAATTGGTATTCCCCATGTGTAGTAGATGATCACGCTTCTGTTTTCTATGTTAAAAAAGTATAATTTTAAAAAGAGTTTATTTAATATTAAGGGATGGGCTGGGATTAATTGAAAAAAAAATGAAAAATTGGCCAAAAATTGTGGGAGTGCCACATCAGACCCAAATCAAAGTGGTGCCAGGAATTTTTGAGTTCACAATTATACCCTTAATGAACAGACCAAATAGGAATTTTTTAAGCTGGGGTATAGTGGTATTTTCCAGGTACTTCTGTTTTTATAGATTTATAATAGATAAGTTAAAAATCATTTCGTAAAACGTTACACAGGTTAATGACACTTATAAACAAAAAGTCTATATTTATATAATTATTTTATTAACGAAATAAGTTATAATATTAAACATAAGGACTAAAGTATTGGTGAGAAGATTTTAAAAGTATGTAAAATTTGTAAATATGATCTAATAAGGTTTTAAAATTGAAATGTAACGAGAAGTTGTCATACATTGTAGGATATAATTTTTTGGATTCATACTAGTTTGTTAACTCATCTGGATTCACGGGTAGATGTGAACGTATCTATGAGATATCAATTGTACTGATATTGTTAACTCATCTAGATTCACGGGTAGATGTGAATGTATCTATGAGATATCAACTGTACTGAATTTGTTAATTCATCTAGATTCACGGGTAAATGTGAACGTATTTATGGAATATCAATTGTACTGGGTTTGTTAACTCATCTGAATTCACGCGTATTTATGAGAAATCAACTGTAGAGTGTTCATTTTAATGTCAATCTTTTAAATTTGATTTACTATTGTTTTATATAGTTGAAGTTAGAGAATCGAATGTACGATTTATTATAAGTACAGATCAATACTTAAAAGTTTGTGTATATTATTAGTTTATATTAAAAACTATAAGAATGTTAACTGATTGAAAAATGAATTCAAACTTTACAAATAATGATTTAGTAGACATGTATAAATGAGAATAAGCTACATATATTGGAAGTAATTAATATTTTGTATAGTTAGAATAAGTTACATATTTACCTCAGTCAAAAATTAATAAACTATGTAAAATTTATAAATATCATCTAATAAGAAGATAATAAAATTGAAATGTAACGAGAAGTTGTCATACATTGTAGGATGTAATGTAGTTTTAGAATTAACTCATTTGGATTCAACTGAGTTTGTTAACTCATCTGGATTTACGGGTAGATGTGAATGTATCTATGAGATAGCAGCCGTAGACTGTTCATTTTAATGTTCATATTTTAAAAATTTATATTGCTATTGTTTTATATAATTGAATTTAGATAATCGAATGTACGATTTATTATAAGTACATATCAATGCTTAAAAATTTATGTATATTATTAACTTATATTTATAATTATAAGAATGTTAACCGATTGGAGAATGAATTCAAACTTTACAAAAGATAATTTGGTAGACATGTAGTGTGAATCATGTAACACCCCAAATCTACCCAAAGTTTTATATACAAAAATCAGAGTAATTTAAAATTTCATAAAGTAAATACTGAGGCGTCACATCATCAAACCAAATCACCTTAAACAGTTTACTTTAAAGTATAATTTTCGGATACATAGCATCGCTGGAAAACATAAATTAATTCATAAAAATCAAAACATCTTCTTTATTAAACTTCCTTAACCAATCATATTTTCATAAAGTATGATTCTTCTTTACAAAAGGAAAGCAACAAAAAAAACAACAACAACAATGACAACATAAATATTCCCCCCGAGTGCTACGTATCAGAGTGACACCGACACGACTAACAACAGCTATAAACTCCGTCTTCAAAACCTGCACGTTACCAATATATAGGTAACAGCGAAACAAGTAAAGTGTGAGATACTCCAAAATATATATATATATATATATATATATATATATATATATATATATATATATATATATATATATATATATATATAGTGTCGGAATTATAAAGGGTATAGATTAATAAGTGCAATTCCAACACATAATCAAAACTCACTTACTTCACTAGTCATCCTATTGTGTATAATCTACACTTTATCACCCTAACCTCATCGGCATAAACGTCACAACAACACATAAACTTCCATCACCACGAAATCGTCACGGGTTAATACATCGCTAGTTAACACGACAATCATAAACAACAACATTAAACAATGCTAACAACATGAGCAACATAAACAATCATCACAATTTGGCTAAAGCCCATCATCGCTTGGCATAAAAGCCCATCGCTTGGCATAAAAGCCCATCGCTTGGCATAAAAGCCATCATCACAAACATCATCACAAACATCCTATTTACATTAAGCATTTCATCAAGTTAAATCATCGCAAAACTCATCATTTATATTCATCGCATAGTTATCATGAAATTATCAATTCATATTCATTTCATGTTCATCATAAAGATCATCACCAAACGAAGCATCATATATCATCGCAATCCAACATCATTCATCAATTAAAAACTCAACGCCAAACAACTCAAACATAAACATAACCGACTCCATGAGACACGACTATGTTATGCATGTGGTACCCTTCGCTTTGTCCGTAATTAGGGACACTTGGCATAAAGCCGATCTTCGCCGCATAAAAGCCATCATCGCTGGCATAAAAGCCTCTTCGCTTAAAAGCCCTTCGCTTATGCAATGTATGTGACTCGACAATAAAACAACACAACACAAACACACCATCATCGCTCGTCAAAATTGGCATAAAGCCCACATCGCTATAATTTATCCACATACAGATAAATATATCATCGCATCACATTTGCATTATGCAAAACATCACTAATAATTCATCATCATCAAAATCATGCATTCACAAATCGGAAGCATTTATTAATTGCATCAATATAATCATCACATTATCATGTACAAAGACATATAACCTCGCATCGCATAATCAACAAGTATTTACTAACTGATACGTCATCGCAAAGATTATGTTTAATCACCCCCCCTCATTATCGATTCGTTCACTAACTCCTAAATACGGAGAAATAGTTAAACACCTATCATCGTCGCAAAAGCCATCCCTAATAATCGTCATTACTCCTAATCGTCAACATCGCAATCGGATTGTCCATATGGGTCTTAAATCCGCTAAAACGAAATCCGATTCAATTAAACCGTAGTTAAGCCTATTTCGGGTCATTCCGTAAAAACTCGCAACTTCTAAAAGCTAACTTCACCACTAAGTTCTACACGTCAAACTTAGCTAGCACGTCAATTTTCGTTGAATTCGGAGCAACTTGCTCCGTCGTCGAATTTATCGAAATCGGAACACAAACGGGTCCCAAAGGAAACGCGAAAAATCAGAATTTTGGAGGCTACAGGAGCATCAACACGGGCCCCCGTGTGCATCAACACGGCCCGTGTTGAAAAACCATCAGAACGTGCAAAAATCACTCAAGACAGTGAATCAACACGGGCACCCGTGTGCATCAACACGGCCCGTGTTGATTGGCCTGCACTAGCCAAAAATCTTAAACAAGAGGGAAACACGGCCGTGTTAATCAACACGGCCCGTGTTAATGGACCTGCGTGAAAACTTCATCTTTTTGAGTTTTTCTCATTCTTCTACCATGGTTTTCTTTCTCATTTCAATACTCTTAATCCTACAAGCTAGCACCTAATACATCCACAAACCATACTCCTAATCCAACTCTTCTAAACCAATCCAACAATCAACCCACAAAACCCTATAAATCAACTATCAATTTCACCCCCAAATCCAAAATACATCTATCAAAACCTAACAATATGAGATGGAGAATCAAACCCCTTACCTCTAGTTGGATGATCCATGAAGATTCTATAAAGCTCAACCTCAAGCTTCCTCTCTTGCTCTTCTTCTCTCCTTCTTCTTCTTCTTCTTCTTCTTTCCAAAACCCTCTCTTCTTCTCTCTAAGGCCAAGTTTGGCTTGTTTTCCAAATGGGAAGAAAAGGAAAGGAAAATGGTTTTTATAACTTGTTTTCTTACTAGCTTCCAAGTTCTATGTTTGGTTTTGGTATATTGGATGGAAGGAAAATGAGGAGAAATAGTTTATATGCAATCTTACTAGCAACAAGGGTGAAAACCCAAATCTCATCAATTAATCCTCACACCCCCATCTATTCTTATAAATTAACACACTAATAATATCTACCCATATTATTAATTCCATTCAATTAAAACAATTCTGGGAATTAAATATTGGATCTGAATAATATTTTACCGGACCGAATCGAAAACGTCGCCAAATATATTATCATATATATATTGATTAATATATTTAATCTCGTCGCAAAATAAGTATCAATCGGTAATTCGAAAATATTAATATAATATAATATTAATTAAAACAGGGCGTTACAAATCACGACGGGAAGTTGTCATACATTTTATATTTGGAAAATATGCTAATATCTAAAATTGGTTTAATACATTTTTACAATTAATTATTTGGATTCAATTGGGTTTGTTAACTCATCGAAATTCACGGGTAAAATGTGAACGTATGACAACCAACTATTGACTGGTCATTTTAATATCTATCTGTTAACTATTTTTTTAATTGTTGTCTTATATAATTGAAAATACGCTGTCATACTTAAAAAATATAAGAATGTTCTATTACATGACAAAGTTAGTTTCATGTTATATGAAATCTCGACCGAACCCGTGCGACAGCACGGATTAGTTACTAGTTATGATTAAAAGTCTAATTTTGTTGAACAAATGTGTTCAAAGTTACAAAGAATTCGAGATCCCAATAGGTGTTACCGGAAAACCTTATGTTAATATAAACTCGGTTTGGTTTATCATAATTTAGGTAATTGGTCTCAAAACATTTACCCTTTATCCGGTTATTCATATTTAGCTCCTGTTCTTGGTCTATTAGCATATGATGCAACAAATTTGTTCGCTTCCAATTTACCTGAACTGGACTTAAGAGCTAATATTAATTTCTCTAATGTGACAAAATCATCACCATTTGGTTCATTAGCCAAATGTGTGTATTTTTATTTATATGGTTATGTAAAGTTTGACACTTTATTAAATGGAAGTTTATGTGCAATATTTCAACAAGGGCATGTTTCAATTGTTGTGAGATCATAAGATGAAGAGCAAGATGATGGGAAGAATGGGTTGAAGATGAAGATTGTGGGGGCTATATGTTTGGTTTGTGGGATTGTTTTGTTGATGATAATGTTTGGTTTATGCATTAGATTAAGGAGGAAAAAAGTGTTAGAGATAAAGCAAATGGAATTTGAAGATGATAATTATGAAACAGTGAAGATGTCATCATTTGGTCATGCCAAAGTACCAATGGCATTAGGGACTCGTACTAAGCCAATGATTGAAATGGATTTTGTTCCTTAAATTTAAACACCATTGTTGGTGTTATACGATTTATGTTTTTTTTGTATAGATGTTTTCTAGGTTATATTGATTGGTCCAATGATTATTTCAAAAGATTTGGGAAGATCTGGTGGTTTCAATTTTTTTCATTGCAAAATCAAGTCATTGTAATAAAATCTACTAATATGAACATGATTCAATCTTATAGTAATCATATTCGAGGCAAGAGAGTATTAAACTAATAGAGTAAAGTAAGGAAGATATATTTAGAATAAGAATTTATTTTCCCTTACATATAGTCGATTAATTGGTTTACATCTAATTGGCATGATGGAATGTTATTTTTAGATGGATTGGACTCTTTAATTTCAATCCAAAATGGGCCAGATTTTTACCCCTATAAATGCACTAATCACTAGTCGTGACTTTAAGAGTCTAAAAGATTTTTAATTGCAAGTGCACAGTCGTATCGTATAACTTTAAAGATTCTTGAATTTCAAGAGACTATGAATCGAACTATTGCTATCTAAACTTACTATGTAAAGCTAAAGCTAATGATGTTCTTTGATTTGGCTTTAGAGGGAAATTAAAAAGGGAAATTATAGTCTAAATTAATTAATCAGAGGTAAATATCGGTATGTAATAGTCTGACTTCGGGCATTTAGTAAGTCATTGACACAACCTTGAGTTTTAAAACATTCTTTCTGTGGAAACTATTAGTTTAAAAACCTTTATCTCACATTCTCGAGTTTGTTGATTCAGATTATACTATTAATCTAAATGAGTGTTCTCGTTGTATCATTTAAAACCTAACAATACTCTTTGAAAAGAAATAGAATCCAATTACCCTCAAAGCGCTCTCGCTGTATTTGAGGTTAATGTTCGTTTACCACTATCCAGTTAAATTCGCCAACTCTCGTTTATCTTGATTTTAATCTTATTGTCTTTTACTCTCGTAACAAAATTTATTTCAATATTAAATTAACCAGAAAAATGTTTTTACAAATAATATGTCAAATCGTTACTAAATTCCTCCTGTTCTTATGACCTTACATACCGATATTGAGAAATCAGCCAGACATGGTATTAATTATAAACACAGAATAAAAACAGACAATTATTAATCCAAGCATGCTTAATAGAATACATAAAACAATAAAACTCAATTGAATAAAAAAACCTGAAATTAAATTACTGGAAAAGAATTTGCAGCAAACTTGTAGTACTGAAAACAATCCTCCACATGTCGGTATGATTTGCTTCTTGGAAACGAAAATGCGGAAACAACAACTAAAAACAATCCTAAGACAAATTCTGAAAGTTTAGAAGAAATCTAAAAGTGCAAAAGCCTTCTGGTGTAGAAAAATTTTACTATTCGGGTAAGGATTAAATCTGCCTATGGATTCTCAAACAAAAACTCTGCAACAAAATAATACTAAAAAATATGAACGAAAAACCAGAAGAAGTTTCTGACTTGCTCTCTTTTGTTTCATCTCCATTGAAGCTTCCATATTTAAGTACACTTCTTTGAGAAATTGTGACTTTTTGTTGACTTTTGAAAGGACCTATAATGTTTTGGCTCATATCTCTCATATGAAGCATTTTTTGGGAAAAACCTATTAGAGACAAAGTTGTAGAGAATGGAATTTTCTTCAAAATGATCTTTGGTTGAGGAATTTTTGATGAAGTATGTGGAAGTTATGCTTGGTCAAAGTTCTGTTGACTTCTCCTTAAGAAACCCTAATTTATCAACTTTTGACTTTTGATCAACTCTTGAGCTTTCTTGGTGAATCATGATCAACCCTTGATCAAATTATGAACATGACTTCAAAATCTTGATGTTGAGCAAAAATGATGAGGTTTGACTATATGTTGATCACAATTGATTTTTTGTCCAATACAACTGATTTTCCACCATCTGAGTAATTGACTGAGCAAATTTGTGCTATGAGACTTAAAACTTAACATGTGGATACTTTGAGACATATGTGGAAGCATGAAGACCACTTGAGACATTAGAAATCACTTTTTCCTTGAGAGAAACAAAACCCTAGTTGTGGGTTGATTGCTTAGGAGGAGAACTTAAGTGGTCGCTCCTTGAGTAGTCTTGGGCATGGGGAGGTATCTTGATACAATTGATCTTTAAAATGGGAGGGAAAATTTTAAGGTGCAACAACTGCCCATGTTCAATTTTCTTAAAGTTGAGAGGTTAGATTGGCGTGCACGTCATTTGTGACCTGAAGGTGGAAGATGATTGAACACTCAAGTGCCCTGAAATTTGCACTCGCTGGTGTGCAGCATAATGCCGTCGACTGATAATATACTTGAATAGGCTTAAAGATGCCACTTGGAGAGACAAATGATGTGCAGTCGGATATGGGCTTAGAGATGCCATCCGGGGGAATTGATGTTGTGACTTGTATCATAATGAGTCGTACATTAGACTTCATTCAAAGAGATGCTTTTTCAGGATAATCTTCTGGAGGGGAAACACATTCCAGGATCATCTCTGAAGGAGAGTGTTCGTAGTCATATATTGATTTTTAACCAGATATGCAGCAACTTGCGGATGGACAAATTTGACCTGAAAAGATATGTTTAGTAGTATGCATATCATGATGCATGTAATACGTAATGATGCTCTCGAAACAATCGAGAATGATATATGCATCTTGTATGTATATGTTATGACATGTTATAAATGATGTATGAATGCAAATATTGCTATATTTCAAAACATATCCATCTTGAGAAGATAAATCCATGATGGTCTGTAGGAGGTGAGGAGGTTGATTCTTAGATTTCTGTTTGAAATCATTTTGCTGGAGATTCACGTTTCTAGTCTGGGAATGTTCTACTGGGGACGCTCGTCTTCTGCTTGGGGATAGAAAAATGACTGTCAAAGACCCTAACTGGGGATAAAAGAGATGCAAATTCGTATGATGCACTATCTGACCCAGTTTTTAGACACGGGTACCGGCACCCCTGAGGAATGACAACCTTGAGTAACACTCAGCTGGGGATGAAAATTTTTGAATGAAACTTGGCTAGGGGATTAAATCCTATGAATAATATTGAGTAAATAAACCTTTGTTGGGGAATAACATGATTCGGATAAGAAGTAACATATTATTGCTCGGGGACTAACATAATAAGTTGACAGTTGACTTGCTACTGCTCGGGGACTAATGTAATAAGAAAAGACGTAGATAATTGATCTTCCACAGCTCAGGGGAAATCAACATATGTCGAGGGAACGATGGCTCTACTGGGATTATGTGGGAATATTTTTGTGACACTGACTCTATGGGGATGTGTTGGTGACTTAAATCGTTATTCCAATTCCTAGAGCCTGTAGTAACTGCTATTTATGTTTATTTCGCATATATTTATAAGTAGTGATTATTGTCAAATGCATATGATCATTCAAAGCAATCATTGGACTTATACAAACAAAATAGAAAAAAATAAAAGTCTTGGAACTGGAAGAGAAATTGCATTAATTGAAAAAAGAAGTTGGCATATAAACAGGCAGTTGTGTACAAAGAGACATATATCCTAGTAAGAGGAAATCGTCGAAAAATATTAAAAACTACAAAGTGGTAAAAATATCTATGTGGAAACAATCCCATCGAGTTTCAACTCTGCTATTGCTCATATATCCTCGAGCGTCTCATCTTCTTGCTGTCAGAACAAGGTGACTGGATCGATATGTGCCATTCGAACTTGAAGTTGATAGCAATGTAGTATGTGAATAGATGATCTACGGGACATATTCATAATCTTTTAATCCCTATTTTTTTCCTGGACCGCCCTTTGGGATTTTTAATCCACTGGGATACCCTTTTTTGCCCAAGCCGCATTTTCAGGTTTTCGACTTGCCGGGTGTACAATTTTCATATATATGCCTAATTTTTGCCCGAACCTTTTTGGTTCGTCAGGATGCCCTTATGTTTTCCTAGGCCAATCAACCTAGCGGGTCTCTTTTAAGCGTAGTACTTTTTAAATATGTCCACGTTCACAGGTTGAGGGAGGTCTTCTCCATCCATAGTGGTCAATAACATGGCTCCATCGGAGAATATTCTTTTGATTACAAATGGTCCCTCGTATGTGGGAGTCCATTTTCCCCTAGGATCACCTTGGGGTAGGATGATGCGTTTGACTACCAGATCGCCGACCTAATATACTCGATGCTTGACTTTCTTGTTAAAAGCTTTGATCATGCGCTTCTGATATATCTGTCCATGGCAGATGGCCGCGAGCCTCTTCTCATCAATAAAATTTATTTGATCAAGTCGAGTCTAGACCCACTCATCTTCGTCTAGTTTTGTATCTTTCATAACTCTTAACGAAGGAATATGAACCTCGATAGGTAAGACAAATTCCATACCATACACAAGAGAGAACGGGTATTTACAGTGATTTCTATTCAATAACCGCTAGTCTTCCAAATTGAAATAACTTTGGTAACTTATAGGATCGACTAGATTGATACTAGGACATGTGTCCACGTTTGGTATTAAAGTTATATTAGGAACAAGATTTGTTATCTTTCTAACTATGATTCAAAAAGGCTTAAAGAATATGAATGAAAATGACTTCGATTAAGACTGCAAAGCAAAGTAAATGTTGTGTAAAAGTAATAGCTGAGACTTGCGAAGGAATGATGCAAGAAATGTAAAGAACTTCTAGACCATTTCAAATCAATCTAAGCACTTCCACACCTTCCCTAAGGTCCAGTGAAGCTGTCTAAATCATCAAACAACTTCTGGAAACACTCTAGCAAGGAATTCACTTTATGCTCATAGAGGTACGTTGCTCGAACTTTGAACTATATGATTTATGCATTACAAATCAAAAAAATTTACACCATATTGTTTCTTCACCTATACTGATCATTAACCCTCAATTAATTGCCATGAATCATGCACCAACACGATTTAATTAAGTTTTGATCAAATTAGGGTTCATATGGTTTTTCATGAATTCAGTCATCATATGCTTAAAATAAATGAAATTAACTACCACCATTGTGTTCCCTGTGAAAAAACGAGCAATTTTCATTTTTATATCTTTCAATTTCATCAAAAAACGAAGGAATTAGAGATTCATGAATCTGGAGGTTGAAGATGAAGTCATGGCACCATTTTCAAATTTTTAAAATTCTTTTCATAATATATTTAATCAATGTTGGTTTAATAAACGTATGTATAGCCACCCCAGTGGTAGAGCGCACGCCTTTAAGTCACTTCTTGCCCTCAGGTTTGGGGTTCGAATCCCCCTCGCCCTAGACTTTTTCAATCTTTTCTCATTTTTTAAACTATTTTCAAACCATTTCCACAACTTGTTTTCAAATATAATTTTCTCAACGTGTTTGTTTAACAAGCCACGTGTGTGGCCCAATGGTTAACCTTTTGAAAGCTTCCAAGACAAGGTCCTGAGTTCAAACCCCTTTGGCCACAAATCTAATTTTTTTATCACTTGTGTTTTTAAGTTTTTTCAACAAACTTCAACATTTTCAAAAACCAATCAAAACTTCTCATTTTGAAATGATTTTTTGCACACTTGTCATTTAGTATATCTATTTTATGATTATGTCAAAAAATCCCAAAAAATATTTTCTTTTGATATATTTTTATTAGGTAAAAGTAAGACTTTTTAAGTATTTTAAATACTTTCAAAAAATGTTTTCTTCTTGATTTTTCAACCTAATATTTTTCAAAACATTCATGTGAATAATTTTCACTCTTCAAATCTTTTCAAAATATTAAAAATGTTTTAATTAACTTACACACCTCTTTTTCTATTATCGATTCGATTAATTCCTTGAAAATACAAACCGGACTAAGCTTTTTGCTCGAAAATCTTTCGAACTCAATCAAATTGATTATGGTCCTCCCTTACGATGTAAGTCTCATATCCCTTTGTACATATTTAATTCCTTGTACATATCCACCCTTTTATGTACATATTTAATTCCTTGTACATATTAAACCTTCTTTATACATATTCAAGTATAACTAGCTTCATTCGCTAGTTTTATTCCGCTTATTTATACACCAATTCCACTGGTATTAAGAGGAGCATTATTCTCGGCGAAATTGCTCTTATTCAAGTGGGACTCCCTTAAGGTGTAAGTCCCACTACTTTGTATATATCCAAGTACACTAGCTTTATTCGCTTGTTTTATACACTTATTTATATATTTCCTTCATAAACTCCTATGAATGCACACATACACTTTGTCATAGATATATACTTGTTCATATTTATTTATATCATTACAACTAGTACAACAACTAGGTTCTCCATAGCCTCCTCTTGGACTTCATACAAAAGAACTCCCTCGCTGAGTTAGCATCCTCTTGGGCTTCGTAAAAAGAACTCCCTCATTGAGCTAGCCTCCTCTTAGGCCTTATACAAGAAAGAGATATGGAAATCTCCAACAGCCTCCTATTGGGCTTCGTACAAAGAATCTTATTAGCTAGGATAGAACCCAAAGAGTATGGTTTCCCTGTGAAATCACTCTTAAATCCAAGTCATCCATACCCTGTTGCCTCCTCTTAGGTTCCCAATACAAAGACCCTCGACGTCCCTCAGAAATCCTCCTCTTGGGCTCAAAATACAAGGATCCTCGATGTCCCTCGGATAGCCTCCTCTTGGGATTACAATACATGGACCCACGCGCTTCTTCAAAGAATCCCCCAACAAAACAAAACATTTCTCCTCAGAGATAAGACATGAATCATCTCTATGGAATAAGTATCTCATCTATAGCATCACATTCAAATCAAACATTTTCTCAAATCAAACATTTTCATAAACAAAACATCTTTCTTAATTGTAATTGGAAACACTTGTACACTCAAGCAAAATTCCCAATGCTTACAATGAAATATTTAACATTTTTTCAAAACATCTTCTCATTCTAAGAACTATAAGTAGTATACTTGTACACTCAAGTTAAACGCCTATTTCTTACAATGAAAGATCAAACAATCAATTTTCAAAAATGTATGTGATGAAATAAATTAGATACATTTCCATTAATATGACACTTGTCATTGTCTCTTAAAATCATTGCTTCCACTAGCACATAAGTGGGAATTGCAATTGCTCTGACTTTCTCAAGCTCCTTTTGAGAATACGTAGGCACAAGGTCGCACCCTTGGCGAGCATACTTTTTTCTCTATCAAACGATGCAAACCTTAGTTACCCTTAGATATTGAGCTATAATTGCTCTGATTCCCTCTAGGGGATATGTATGCAGAAGATTGCAATGATCTTTGCAAGCATAATCATAATAAACAAACTTAGGTTCCTACCTAGCTTACCTTCTTAAATCCCAAAGGAGAAATTTTCCCAAAATAGCATAACAAATAAAACACAAATGCACAAAAGATCCTATAGAGTACTATAGATACATAGGGTGCTAATACCTTCCCTTTGTATAATATAACCCTCTTACCCAAGAATCTCACTCCCCCATGCTTTGTGTTTAGTTTCACGTTAATCGCATTGCATAACATTTTTAGGTTATTTCAGCTTTCCCTTTTTCCTTTCTTTTTTTTGGAAACAATAAAGCTTGGTGCTCGTGACATCTTTTAAAAATCAAAGTTAAATTGTTTTTGAACCGGAGAATCAAATTTCGATTCGATTCCCTCGTTCTTCAGTTTTTACCGCGAACAGACACCCAAAAAATTTAAATTGTCATGATTAATAGGATTACTTGTCCATACCTCCTCTTAAACATTCCCCTCCAATGAAGCATGTAGTGACATGTTGATAAGATAACACACCAAGATAATTGACTCTTCTTAGAAACCTTTTGATAGTCTGGAATTTAACAAGAGACGTGTTACCTTTTTAGTTATAGAACTATTTATTCTCTTTGCGTCGCTATTTTGTTGTAGTTGTCAGCAACCCTTTACATAATATGTGCTTATGCAGTTTGAAAGTTTTGTATGATAGAAAATATATGTGTTTGATTGTCTAACTTGGTCCTAAATATATGTGTGCTTGTCCTAACTTAATAACATGCTTAAAAATGGTCACAGTATGATTTTGCTCATGTACAAACTTCTTGGGTCGATACAAAAAGGCATGCATGGATACATATAACTAATTGATTTGATAAAAACAATTTTCCTTCAATATGAGTCGACTCATACGTGTTTTGTATCGATACATGTCAGTTTGATGGCTAAAAAATTCAAGCCTTGCATCTATAGATGTTGATATGGATCGATTCATATGAACAACAAAAATTGAGATTCACCTCTCTTTGATGTTTGTAACAATACAAGATATTTTGCATCAATTCATATCAGTTCTTTAATTTTAGAAATAAATCTCAAATAGTATGCATCGACGCATACGTGTTTTGTATCGACACATACAAGAATTGAGGTTCTGGATTCTTGCATGTTTTAGATTTTGCATCAATACATAAGTGCTTGTATCAATATATATTGTACTTGCATCGACTCATCCGTGCCATGCATCGACTCATGCTATATTTAGATTTCTGGAATCATTTTAACAACAGTATGTATTGATATATAATTGTTTGTATTGACTCATACTTAACTCAACTCTCTGGAAACAATTTTAGTACAATATGCGACAATACAAAATCACTTGTATCAATACATTCAGTGACTTTTGTCGACGCATACGAAATTTGTATTGACTCATACTTAACTCAACTCTCCGAAAACAATTTTAGTACAGTATGAATCAATACAAAATCACTTGTATCAATACATTCAGTGACTTGTGTCGACGCATGCTAAACTTGTATCGATGCATAAGTCTCTTTTTCTTCTAACATGTTTCTGTTTTCATATATAAGCAAATATTGGCAATTTAGTTAAAAACATGTGTCACAAATACAATTGGTGAGCATCCATTTTATGAGCATTAGAAACCTAAAAAAAAAAAATTCATCTTCTCAATCTCCTTGGTTCAAGAACATTGACACATAATCATCATTATTTGTTGGATCAAGGGATCAAAGAGATAAGGTTCAGTGGTATGATCGGTGATCTAGATGAGTTGAAGATTCGGAAGGTGGTTTTGAGGAAAAACCAGAAGGTTTGTCCAGCAAGAACGGAAGTGTTCTTGTGGATTTGTTAGTCACAATTGCATAGGGCAGATTCAACTGTAGAGTAGGGTTTGGAGATCGGGGTGATTTCGCAAATAGATCGTGGAAACGGTGAATTGTCTATGAATCTTGCAGGTGTTAGTCACGATTGCACATGGTAGATTCAGCCGTAGCTTAAGGTTTGGAGATCGGGGTGATTTCGCAAACAGGTCGTGGAACAGGTGAATCATCTGTGAATCTTACAGGTGTATTCTTGATCAGCTCATATCAAGAGAAGGTTCATACAAGAAGAAGAAGATCTGAGTGATTTTTTTTCTGTCTTTGTATCACAACCTTGTAAACAATTTTCATCATATTTATAAAGAAAGTTCTCAATTCCAATATGGAAATTGAGAGGGAGACGTACCCACATGCGAGGACGATGGTGGGGAACTTCCTTACTAAACCGCTCTGTGCATCGTACTCTTTCTCTTTCTCTCTTTACTTTTACAACACATTTGTGATTCAATTGGTGTGCAAATTTTCACGTTCATTGATACAAGGCTAGAAGAAACTTTTTATCAAAACTCCATTGCCATTGATCATTGAATAAGCATACTCCAACTGTTTGATAAAAGTACTAGCTTGACTTTATTTATTGGAAATAGTGTTATAGTGATAAGTGCATTAATTCAATATAAATTCTGTTTTAATTCATCTTATTCATATCAATTAAAATCCAGCAAACTATTGCATGTCCAGTTTTCTAGTAGCCGGTTCAAAATAGACGGAAGTCAATTCAGGATCGTATGTCGCTTTCTGCAGCATTAGCATTAACTCTGAAAAATAATTTTAAATTCGTGATAATAAAAGAGGTGATCTATTCACCCCCCTCTCGATCACTTGCCACACCGTCTAACAAGTGGTATCAGAGCATCGGTTCGTTGGTGCTTTGTGGCTACTTATAACGATGTGGCTTCTGGACCAAAGGGGCGTACAATAGAGCTCTTGTTTTCAACGGTGAAAACTATGGCTATTGAAAAGACTGCATGCGAGTTCACATAAATTCCATTGATATGAATTTATGGACTTCCATTCAAGATGGACCTTTTCAAATTACCATGACGAATACGGAAGGTGATGTTGTGCCTAAACCTGAGGCTGATTAGGATGAAAAATATGAGAAAAAGTGGTCAAGCGATTGGAGAGGCCGAAATATGATAATTTCAGCACTTGGTGTTGATGAATATTATCAAGTATCTCATTGAACGACTGCTAAAGAAATGTGGGATACTTTGGAAGTTGCCCATGAGGGTACTACTGAAGTTAAACAATCCTAAATTAACACACTTAACCAAGAGTTCGAGCTTTTTTGCATGAAACAGGGAAAATCTATCTCTGATATGCAAAAGAGATTCGTCCATCTCACTGGTCGTTTAAATGCACTTGGAAAATTTGTTTCCAATGAAAACACTACTAATAAAATTATGAGATGTCTTAGCGAGGAATGGCAACCTAAAGTTACAGCTATCAAGGAATCCAACGACCTCACTACGCTTATGTTGCTGCGGTATAGCGACAAGCAAAGAGTTGGTATTATTTTTACCGGGTGATATATACCGGTTAGGTTATATCGTATCGTGTCCACAGAGATTGGTTATTGATTCGTCGTTCGACAATTCTACCGTTAATGAGTTTGAGATTAAAAGAAATGAAAATAAAAGATAAAAAGTAAATGAACAAAAAGTATAAAGGATAGACAGCTTGTCTGGAACGAATGTAAACTACCCGTCACAGACTTAAATCTACCACCCATGTTATACTCGGCCTACGATACTCGTCTGTGTCATCACATACCTCTCACAACCTTGGTTATTTCTAACCCAAATTGAGAATCCTCCTAAATCATCTCAAAAGCCATGTTTGGCCTATCTTAACAACATAGAAGTCAACTGCGTCACCTCCATAACCATCTCTAGCATACTTCACCAACGTAGAGGCATTAAGTTCAGATACTCTATAGTGAATGTTAGATCTAAACCCATTTCTAGTATTCAGAAACTAACAGATAATCATCCTAGGTAAGAATCTAAGCAATCTATCTCTAGTAAAGCTCAAATCCCTAACATAAAGTAAAAACCTAAGACAATCACCAACACAGATTCATAAAACAAGCTTTATATAACACCAAGGGCAATAAATATACAGGAGTTATGAGTAGAAATACATACAAACCCAACAAAAGAAAAATACACAAAGGGGAGAAGAGATAAACCACAGACCTACACTGGTTGTCAAGCCAATCGAAGAGCAATCCACCTCCAATCATCCATGAGCAAGCCCTAATGTTGTTTTCTAAGCTAATCTATCAAAAATGAAGGTTGATGGAAATGGGGATCAAAAACCACCCCAAAACCATAACCTAGAAATTTGATTTGAAAAGTATTTATAAAACAAAATCTCGCAGACCGCGCTAAGCGCGACTTACTTTATTATTTTATTACATAAAACCACTAAACCGCGCTAAGCGCGCTCAAAACCGCGCTAAGCGCGAAAGTTGTTGTTTTTCTTCCCAAAAATGCGTCTTCAGAGTCGTGTCTTCGACACTTTATTCCTCCATGCTCCAAATATGCAACAAATACCTATAAAAATAGATACAAAACTATCAAACGATACATTATGTACACAAAACACAACAAAACGTATTTACAACAAAAATTGGGGTTATTCAACGATTATTAATAAACAAAAATAGATAAGTGCCACAAAACATATATACAAAACCACTACATTTTGGCACTTATCAGCTTACCATCACAACTCTGTTTGGGAAGTTCGAAGTACATCAGCAACAATTGCAAAGTCTTAAAAAGCATGAGAATAAGAGTAAGAAGGAGAAGAATAGAGACAAGGAGAGTGAGAAGAAGTCAATAGCTCTTAAGGCTTCTAGCTCTAAGTCCTCACAAATAGAGCAAGATGATAATGACTCAAGTAGTGATGAAGATTCGGGTGATGGGGAAATGAGACAGTTTGTTCGGAGATATAATAGATTCATTCGAAAGAATGGAATCAAGCACTCCGACAAAAATCTCACAAAGTTTCGAAGATAATCCATGGAATCAAAGCAGGAGGAAAATAAGAAATGTAAAGGGAAAGGATCTTGCTTAAATTGTGGTAAATTTGGACACTATAAAACAGAATGTCCTATGAACAAAAAGGACAAAGAAAAGGCACCACCAAAGAAGTTCAACAAACAAAGAAGAGCTTGCATTGCGTTGGAAAGTGATAGTGAGTCATCAAGCAATGATAACTCAATAGTGATGAGACTGCAAATCTATGTTTCACGACTCACATCAATAACAAGTCGTGCCATAAGAAGAGAAACAATGAAAATAAAGTAAGACAAGCTTACTGCATAAATTTTGATTCTTTGTCTTTCTCTGAACTGAAAATAGCTTTTGAAAAACTGCATAACGAAGTTGTAGACGCTTTTAAACGATTATCCTCCAACAAACAAATCTTTTCTCATTTGGAGGGTAAAGTGTATAAAGTTGAACAAGATTTAAAAAGTCTAAAAGCTATTATTGCAGAAAGTTCAAAAGATATTCATGTAAATGGATTATTGAAACTAGATATTGTGGAGTTTGTCATATTTGGCAACAAGAGGTTAAAACTCTTAATGCCAAATTGGAAAAAGCTCTACAGCCCAAGATTACTTATGTTATTGATCCTAGGATTTTTAAGAAATCATTGAATCCTCCATATGCTAAATATTCTTTTGTAGAAAAGATTCCAAAGGATTTAATGAGCAAAAGTAAGCAAGTTCATCATCATGGTTTATGTCATTATTGTTGTCATAAAGGTCATACCATCGAGAAATGCAAGTTTAGGAGGTTCCTTGTTCCTAAAGGCATTTATCAATGAAGGCCTAAAGGCAACCATGTTATCACTTATCCACAAGGACCCAATTAAAATTGGGTACCTACCTCTCTCTTTTGATATTGCAGATTGAGTGTCTTGCATCCGTAGATAGAAGATGGTTTCTAGACAGCGGGTGCTCAAGGCACATGATGGGTGATATATCGCTTTTCATTGACTTCAAAGCAAAGAAGAAGGGATATGTTACTTATGGAAATAATAACAAAGGAGCTATACTCGTCAAAGGTAGTGTAGGTAATCCCTCTACCACTACTATTTCTAATGTCCATCTTGTAGAGAGCCTTAAACATAATTTGTTAAGTATTAGTCAACTGTGCGACAAGGGTTATAAAGTTACCTTCAAAAAAATTTGCTGCATTATTGAACATACTAAACATAACATTGTGTTTAAGGGAATTAAAGTGTATAATAAACGCTTACTTACTGTTGAATAGTTAGTCCATTTTTCTTTTGATGAGTTTTATCCGAAAAATGTCGGAAAAGGTATTTCTTTTGATGGCGCAGATGTATCTTCAGAAGACATACTCAAGGAAGTTATTCTGGAAATTGATCAGTCCAAATCAGTTGACAAAGAGGAGGAGGAAGATACTAGTCATGACAAAGATGAGGAAGAAGGGACAACAGAAGTGAAAAGTCTTCTACCAGCCTGGAAATCTTCAAAAGACCATCCTATTGACAACATATTGGGAGACATATCAAAAGGAGTGATGACTCGTTCTAAGTGTTATGCATGGGGAATTTGAAATGAGTCTTGTAGGGGAGCTAAATTACTTCCTCGGTCTACAAATAAAACAGCTCAATGAGGGCACAACTTTGTGTCAAACAAAATACTGTAGAGAACTGCTCAAGCGCTTTAGAATGAATGACTCAAAGTCCATTAACACCCTCATGGCCACTAATGGAAACTTGGATAAAGATGAACATGGTAAGAGTGTAGATGTCAAAAAGTATAGAGGTATGATTGGATCCCTTTTGTACCTTACTGTACCTAGGCCTGACATCATGTTTAGTGTTTGTATGTGTCCACGATATCAATCGAATCCCAAGGAATCATACTTGAAAGTTGTCAAGAGTATACTTAGATACCTTCATGGAACATCTAATTATGGGCGTTGGTATTCCAAAGGAAGCGATTGTAGCTTAGTAGGTTACTCTAATTCTGATTTTGCAGGCTGCAAATCAGATAGGAAAAGCACTAGTGGAACATGTCACTTATTTTCAAACTCATTAGTGAGTTGGCACAACAAAAATCAGGTTTCTGTTGCATTGTCAACTGTTGAGGCTGAATACGTTGCAGCCGGTAGTTGTTGCACACAGATTTTATGGCTAAAGCAACAACTGCAAGACTTTAATATTCAACTAAAACGTATTCCAATAAAATATGATAATACTAGTGCCATCAACCTCACTAAGAATCCTGTTTTACATTCACAAACTAAACACATAGAGATTAGACATCACTTTCTTCACGGTCATGTTGAAAAAGAAGACGTTGTGTTTGAGCATGTTGATCCTAAAAGTCAACTTGTTGATATTTTCACCAAACCATTAGCAACGAAGTCCTTTTTCAACATTCGTCGTGAGCTAGGGATCTTGGATCTTTCTCACTTGATGTCTTAAGTATGCATGTGCCTTATTTATATGTGTGTGTGTGTGTATATATATATATATCACCATGTTATTGAGATGTAGTCTAGTTTCTGTACGTGTGTATTAAAGGTTCATCCACTAAGGTAATATTGTTCCTCTCCATACCCTGTTAAAATTCATTGATTTTGTGTATGTTCCTTAAATATCGTTTATATATATTTCGCTTTACATAAATTGTTTGAGCGTATCTCATTAACCATGTGCATTGCACTACCATTCTGCATAATCATTGTATTAGCTTCTATGTAATTCTATTCAAATAATTGTCCACTTTTGGTATCACTTAAGTAATTTTTTGTTAAGTGTTTATTCTTGTTTACTTGCTTTTGCCAATATCTGACACTCTTTGTGAGTGAAAGCCTGTGATTGCCCAAAACTATCACTCTTTGTGAATGACAGCTTCTTAATCAATAGTGTTGAGTATGCCATCATATTTACCTCTTGCACTGCTACCTAAATACTGTCCTTTTTCCGCTTTTTGATATTGACAAAGGGGGAGAAAAGGCAGATGTTAGAAAGGAAAAGGAAACATGTTACAACCATGCATAAACTCAAGGGGAGCATTTTATCATTCACCAATTATCAATCAACACACATCTTGCAAGAATTTGCCATCATCAAAAAGGGGGAGTTTGTGAGCAACCCTTTACATAATATGTGCTTATGCAGTTTGATAGTTTTATATGATAGCAAATATATGTGTTTGATTGTCTAACCTGGTCCTAAATATATGTGTGCTTGTCCTAACATAATAACATGCATAAAAATGGTCAAAGTATGATTTTGCTCATGTACAAACTTCTTGGGTCGATACAAAAAGGCATGCATGGATACATATAACTAATTGATTTGATAAAAACAATTTTCCTTCAATATGAGTCGACTCATACGTGTTTTGTATCGATACATGTCAGTTTGATGGCTAAAAAATTCAAGCCTTGCATCTATAGATGTTGATATGGATCGATTCATATGAACAACAAAAATTGAGATTCACCTCTCTTTGATGTTTGTAACAATACAAGATATTTTGCATCAATTCATATCAGTTCTTTAATTTTAGAAATAAATCTCAAATAGTATGCATCGACGCATACGTGTTTTGTATCGACACATACAAGAATTGAGGTTCTGGATTCTTGCATGTTTTAGATTTTGCATCAATACATAAGTGCTTGTATCAATATATATTGTACTTGCATCGACTCATCCGTGCCATGCATCGACTCATGCTATATTTAGATTTCTGGAATCATTTTAACAACAGTATGTATTGATATATAATTGTTTGTATTGACTCATACTTAACTCAACTCTCTGGAAACAATTTTAGTACAATATGCGACAATACAAAATCACTTGTATCAATACATTCAGTGACTTTTGTCGACGCATACGAAATTTGTATTGACTCATACTTAACTCAACTCTCCGAAAACAATTTTAGTACAGTATGAATCAATACAAAATCACTTGTATCAATACATTCAGTGACTTGTGTCGACGCATGCTAAACTTGTATCGATGCATAAGTCTGTTTTTCTTCTAACATGTTTCTGTTTTCATATATAAGCAAATATTGGCAATTTAGTTAAAAACATGTGTCACAAATACAATTGGTGAGCATCCATTTTATGAGCATTAGAAACCTAAAAAAAAATTCATCTTCTCAATCTCCTTGGTTCAAGAACATTGACACATAATCATCATTATTTGTTGGATCAAGGGATCAAAGAGATAAGGTTCAGTGGTATGATCGGTGATCTAGATGAGTTGAAGATTCGGAAGGTGGTTTTGAGGAAAAACCAGAAGGTTTGTCCAGCAAGAACGGAAGTGTTCTTGTGGATTTGTTAGTCACAATTGCATAGGGCAGATTCAACTGTAGAGTAGGGTTTGGAGATCGGGGTGATTTCGCAAATAGATCGTGGAAACGGTGAATTGTCTATGAATCTTGCAGGTGTTAGTCACGATTGCACATGGTAGATTCAGCCGTAGCTTAAGGTTTGGAGATCGGGGTGATTTCGCAAACAGGTCGTGGAACAGGTGAATCATCTGTGAATCTTACAGGTGTATTCTTGATCAGCTCATATCAAGAGAAGGTTCATACAAGAAGAAGAAGATCTGAGTGATTTTTTTTCTTCTGTCTTTGTATCACAACCTTGTAAACAATTTTCATCATATTTATAAAGAAAGTTCTCAATTCCAATATGGAAATTGAGAGGGAGACGTACCCACATGCGAGGACGATGGTGGGGAACTTCCTTACTAAACCGCTCTGTGCATCGTACTCTTTCTCTTTCTCTCTTTACTTTTACAACACATTTGTGATTCAATTGGTGTGCAAATTTTCACGTTCATTGATACAAGGCTAGAAGAAACTTTTTATCAAAACTCCATTGCCATTGATCATTGAATAAGCATACTCCAACTGTTTGATAAAAGTACTAGCTTGACTTTATTTATTGGAAATAGTGTTATAGTGATAAGTGCATTAATTCAATATAAATTCTGTTTTAATTCATCTTATTCATATCAATTAAAATCCAGCAAACTATTGCATGTCCAGTTTTCTAGTAGCCGGTTCAAAATAGACGGAAGTCAATTCAGGATCGTATGTCGCTTTCTGCAGCATTAGCATTAACTCTGAAAAATAATTTTAAATTCGTGATAATAAAAGAGGTGATCTATTCACCCCCCTCTCGATCACTTGCCACACCGTCTAACAAGTGGTATCAGAGCATCGGTTCGTTGGTGCTTTGTGGCTACTTATAACGATGTGGCTTCTGGACCAAAGGGGCGTACAATAGAGCTCTTGTTTTCAACGGTGAAAACTATGGCTATTGAAAAGACTGCATGCGAGTTCACATAAATTCCATTGATATGAATTTATGGACTTCCATTCAAGATGGACCTTTTCAAATTACCATGACGAATACGGAAGGTGATGTTGTGCCTAAACCTGAGGCTGATTAGGATGAAAAATATGAGAAAAAGTGGTCAAGCGATTGGAGAGGCCGAAATATGATAATTTCAGCACTTGGTGTTGATGAATATTATCAAGTATCTCATTGAACGACTGCTAAAGAAATGTGGGATACTTTGGAAGTTGCCCATGAGGGTACTACTGAAGTTAAACAATCCTAAATTAACACACTTAACCAAGAGTTCGAGCTTTTTTGCATGAAACAGGGAAAATCTATCTCTGATATGCAAAAGAGATTCGTCCATCTCACTGGTCGTTTAAATGCACTTGGAAAATTTGTTTCCAATGAAAACACTACTAATAAAATTATGAGATGTCTTAGCGAGGAATGGCAACCTAAAGTTACAGCTATCAAGGAATCCAACGACCTCACTACGCTTATGTTGCTGCGGTATAGCGACAAGCAAAGAGTTGGTATTATTTTTACCGGGTGATATATACCGGTTAGGTTATATCGTATCGTGTCCACAGAGATTGGTTATTGATTCGTCGTTCGACAATTCTACCGTTAATGAGTTTGAGATTAAAAGAAATGAAAATAAAAGATAAAAAGTAAATGAACAAAAAGTATAAAGGATAGACAGCTTGTCTGGAACGAATGTAAACTACCCGTCACAGACTTAAATCTACCACCCATGTTATACTCGGCCTACGATACTCGTCTGTGTCATCACATACCTCTCACAACCTTGGTTATTTCTAACCCAAATTGAGAATCCTCCTAAATCATCTCAAAAGCCATGTTTGGCCTATCTTAACAACATAGAAGTCAACTGCGTCACCTCCATAACCATCTCTAGCATACTTCACCAACGCAGAGGCATTAAGTTCAGATACTCTATAGTGAATGTTAGATTTAAACCCATTTATAGTATTCAGAAACTAACAGATAATCATCCTAGGTAAGAATCTAAGCAATCTATCTCTAGTAAAGCTCAAATCCCTAACATAAAGTAAAAACCTAAGACAATCACCAACACAGATTCATAAAACAAGCTTTATATAACACCAAGGGCAATAAATATACAGGAGTTATGAGTAGAAATACATACAAACCCAACAAAAGAAAAATACACAAAGAGGAGAAGAGATAAACCACAGATCTACACTGGTTGTCAAGCCAATCGAAGAGCAATCCACCTCCAATCATCCATGAGCAAGCCCTAATGTTGTTTTCTAAGCTAATCTATCAAAAATGAAGGTTGATGGAAATGGGGATCAAAAACCACCCCAAAACCATAACCTAGAAATTTGATTTGAAAAGTATTTATAAAACAAAATCTCGCAGACCGCGCTAAGCGCGACTTACTTTATTATTTTATTACATAAAACCACTAAATCGCGCTAAGCGCGCTCAAAACCGCGCTAAGCGCGAAAGTTGCTGTTTTTCTTTCCAAAAATGCGTCTTCAGAGCCGTGTCTTCGACACTTTATTCCTCCATGCTCCAAATATGCAACAAATACCTATAAAAATAGATACAAAACTATCAAACGATACATTATGTACACAAAACACAATAAAACGTACTTACAACAAAAATTGGGGTTATTCAACGATTATTAATAAACAAAAATAGATAAGTGCCACAAAACATATATACAAAACCACTACATTTTGGCACTTATCAACTCTCCCCAACTTGACACATTGTTTGTCCTCAAACAAAGTCAAATAACTCAAAGAAACAAAGAATGATAATCAACGAATCACGAATCAACAAGTTTTGAAAATGGAAAACAAATGTATGGTTCAAACAAAAACGTACACGACAAACACATACTTACCACCATCCTACAACGACAACATATAAACAAAACAAATCCTAAGTACAAAAATCATGCAAAACATTCTAAAATAAAACAAACTCAATCATGAATCACACCTAGCAAAAATTCATCGGTAGATGAAGAACACATGAAGGTGAGGGATAAAAAACACTCCTCCACAATCTCGCAAACAATAGACTAAATTATGCATTCATCCAAAAACGTATTGAAACTACAAATGCAAGAATCACAAGGGCTTTTCAAGGTTGTAATGTGGCTTGATTAACAAACAAATGATAAGTCCTAAAGCTAATCGAAACAAAAACTTGCCTAAACCTAAGGGAGTGATCAACTCACAAAGTTCCAAACAATATATTTTCAATCAAACTTATTCTTCATCACAAATTTCACACCAAACACACCTCACTTATTAACATAACATTATTCCTACTCTTTTGTTTTTCTTTTTCAAATCTTTTCTCTTTTTTTCTTTCTTTTTCTAATCTTTCTTTTTCACATTTTTTTTCTTTTTCTTTTCTCTTAACCTCATACCAACCACAATATAAGTACATAAACATTCATCTCCCATTAATGTGTGAATACTCCCTACTTTCTAAGGCAAGGTAAAAAATTCATACAACAACATGTAGTTGAGGGTTCAAGAAACAAAGAAATCAACATCCATAAAAAAGTGAATTCAACACTCATATACAAGCATCAAGTTCAAATAAACATGGATATTGATAAAAGCTCAAAGGGGGTAACAAATAGTCACACACTCACAAGGTGAATTGAATATTTGGCCAAGGTAGTTATGCTCAAAATCAAACAAAATGCCTTGATCATTTTCTTGCAATCATACAATCAACACAAAATAAAAGATTAAGCATAATAAAATCCAGTTAAAACAAGAATGTGGACTCTCATATGTAAACAATGGAAAGCTTCCTCACATTTATGGTTAAAAATGGTACTAAAGTGATTCAATTCATGAGCAAGTAATGCAAAAAGAATGAATAGCATGGTAATTATACAAATGATAAATTTCCTAAACATGTTATGCTATAGAAAGCGATAAACGAGTACCTGACGTGTATCAACTTTGAAAACTATCATTACCATACATCCGCGAGTTGAAATGATCAAACTCGGAAAATCACCTCAAAAGTCTTCAAGTTACCGAACCAAAATTTGAGTCCAAACAACAACAAAAGAATTAGAAAAACAATACTAATTTTATTCAATACAAAAACCTTGGTGAAAGTGGGAAAAATGAAAACCAAGTGAAATTTTAAAAGAATTCATTGGCCCTGCATAGCAGAGCGCGCTACACCAGTTGTAGAAAAATGACATCAACAGGTGCAACTGCTATGCAAGCTCCACTTACACACCTATACAATCTCATTTACACATCTAAATAATATTTACAATACATACACACTTCCACAAGCTAAAACACTACAAACTTGTGGAAAATAACAAATTGACATAACAAAACAAAAGCAAATAACAATACACACAATTGGTGAAAAGGAATTAACAAGTTAAAAAGTGAAAATTTGAAATTAAGAGCAAGTCCAATTTCAACTTGTCAAAACACAAGTCACCACACACATAAACAACATAAACAAACATGCTTGTTTTACATGGTAAGCTCGACGCCTTTATTGTGCGAGCACTAGTAACCTCCTCTCGTCATGCCATGGTATTGCCACACCGCGCAAACCTAAAAAAAGTGTCCTAACAACCACACAACAAACGTTACGAGTACGAGACAATTCATAACATCACATGAAAACTAAGAAAATCACAAATATGTACAAGTATGGAAAGTAAACACACAACATGTACATGTAACATATACAAGTTCATATACAAAGTCTATACAACATATACATTAATTACAAAACTCAAAAACAACGAAATTATCGCAATACAGAAACAATAAAACCAATCCCCGGCAACGGCGCCATTTTGTTGCTGCGGTATAGCGGCAAGCAAAGAGTTGGTATTATTTTTACCGGGTGATATATACCGGTTAGGTTATATCGTATCGTGTCCACAGAGATTGGTTATTGATTCGTCATTCGACAATTCTACCGTTAATGAGTTTGAGATTAAAATAAATGAAAATAAAAGGCAAAAAGTAAATGAACAAAAAGTATAAAGGATAGACAGCTTGTCTGGAACGAATGTAAACTACCCGTCACAGACTTAAATCTACCACCCATGTTATACTCGGCCTACGATACTCGTCTGTGTCATCACATACCTCTCACAACCTTGGTTATTTCTAACCCAAATTGAGAATCCTCCTAAATCATCTCAAAAGCCATGTTTGGCCTATCTTAACAACATAGAAGTCAACTGCGTCACCTCCATAACCATCTCTAGCATACTTCACCAACGCAGAGGCATTAAGTTCAGATACTCTATAGTGAATGTTAGATTTAAACCCATTTATAGTATTCAGAAACTAACAGATAATCATCCTAGGTAAGAATCTAAGCAATCTATCTCTAGTAAAGCTCAAATCCCTAACATAAAGTAAAAACCTAAGACAATCACCAACACAGATTCGTAAAACAAGCTTTATATAACACCAAGGGCAATAAATATACAGGAGTTATGAGTAGAAATACATACAAACCCAACAAAAGAAAAATACACAAAGAGGAGAAGAGATAAACCACAGATCTACACTGGTTGTCAAGCCAATCGAAGAGCAATCCACCTCCAATCATCCATGAGCAAGCCCTAATGTTGTTTTCTAAGCTAATCTATCAAAAATGAAGGTTGATGGAAATGGGGATCAAAAACCACCCCAAAACCATAACCTAGAAATTTGATTTGAAAAGTATTTATAAAACAAAATCTCGCAGACCGCGCTAAGCGCGACTTACTTTATTATTTTATTACATAAAACCACTAAATCGCGCTAAGCGCGCTCAAAACCGCGCTAAGCGCGAAAGTTGCTGTTTTTCTTTCCAAAAATGCGTCTTCAGAGCCGTGTCTTCGACACTTTATTCCTCCATGCTCCAAATATGCAACAAATACCTACAAAAATAGATACAAAACTATCAAACGGTACATTATGTACATAAAACACAATAAAACGTACTTACAACAAAAATTGAGGTTATTCAACGATTATTAAAAAACAAAAATAGATAAGTGCCACAAAACATATATACAAAACCACTACATTTTGGCACTTATCAACTCTCCCCAACTTGACACATTGTTTGTCCTCAAACAAAGTCAAATAACTCAAAGAAACAAAGAATGATAATCAACGAATCACGAATCAACAAGTTTTGAAAATGGAAAACAAATGTATGGTTCAAACAAAAACGTACACGACAAACACATACTTACCACCATCCTACAACGACAACATATAAACAAAACAAATCCTAAGTACAAAAATCATGCAAAACATTCTAAAATAAAACAAACTCAATCATGAATCACACCTAGCAAAAATTCATCGGTAGATGAAGAACACATGAAGGTGAGGGATAAAAAACACTCCTCCACAATCTCGCAAACAATAGACTAAATTATGCATTCATCCAAAAACGTATTGAAACTACAAATGCAAGAATCACAAGGGCTTTTCAAGGTTGTAATGTGGCTTGATTAACAAACAAATGATAAGTCCTAAAGCTAATCGAAACAAAAACTTGCCTAAACCTAAGGGAGTGATCAACTCACAAAGTTCCAAACAATATATTTTCAATCAAACTTATTCTTCATCACAAATTTCACACCAAACACACCTCACTTATTAACATAACATTATTCCTACTCTTTTGTTTTTCTTTTTCAAATCTTTTCTCTTTTTTTCTTTCTTTTTCTAATCTTTCTTTTTCACATTTTTTTTCTTTTTCTTTTCTCTTAACCTCATACCAACCACAATATAAGTACATAAACATTCATCTCCCATTAATGTGTGAATACTCCCTACTTTCTAAGGCAAGGTAAAAATTCATACAACAACATGTAGTTGAGGGTTCAAGAAACAAAGAAATCAACATCCATAAAAAAGTGAATTCAACACTCATATACAAGCATCAAGTTCAAATAAACATGGATATTGATAAAAGCTCAAAGGGGGTAACAAATAGTCACACACTCACAAGGTGAATTGAATATTTGGCCAAGGTAGTTATGCTCAAAATCAAACAAAATGCCTTGATCATTTTCTTGCAATCATACAATCAACACAAAATAAAAGATTAAGCATAATAAAATCCAGTTAAAACAAGAATGTGGACTCTCATATGTAAACAATGGAAAGCTTCCTCACATTTATGGTTAAAAATGGTACTAAAGTGATTCAATTCATGAGCAAGTAATGCAAAAAGAATGAATAGCATGGTAATTATACAAATGATAAATTTCCTAAACATGTTATGCTATAGAAAGCGATAAACGAGTACCTGACGTGTATCAACTTTGAAAACTATCATTACCATACATCCGCGAGTTGAAATGATCAAACTCGGAAAATCACCTCAAAAGTCTTCAAGTTACCGAACCAAAATTTGAGTCCAAACAACAACAAAAGAATTAGAAAAACAATACTAATTTTATTCAATACAAAAACCTTGGTGAAAGTGGGAAAAATGAAAACCAAGTGAAATTTTAAAAGAATTCATTGGCCCTGCATAGCAGAGCGCGCTACACCAGTTGTAGAAAAATGACATCAACAGGTGCAACTGCTATGCAAGCTCCACTTACACACCTATACAATCTCATTTACACATCTAAATAATATTTACAATACATACACACTTCCACAAGCTAAAACACTACAAACTTGTGGAAAATAACAAATTGACATAACAAAACAAAAGCAAATAACAATACACACAATTGGTGAAAAGGAATTAACAAGTTAAAAAAGTGAAAATTTGAAATTAAGAGCAAGTCCAATTTCAACTTGTCAAAACACAAGTCACCACACACATAAACAACATAAACAAACATGCTTGTTTTACATGGTAAGCTCGACGCCTTTATTGTGCGAGCACTAGTAACCTCCTCTCGTCATGCCATGGTATTGCCACACCGCGCAAACCTAAAAAAAGTGTCCTAACAACCACACAACAAACGTTACGAGTACGAGACAATTCATAACATCACATGAAAACTAAGAAAATCACAAATATGTACAAGTATGGAAAGTAAACACACAACATGTACATGTAACATATACAAGTTCATATACAAAGTCTATACAACATATACATTAATTACAAAACTCAAAAACAACGAAATTATCGCAATACAGAAACAATAAAACCAATCCCCGGCAACGGCGCCATTTTGTTGCTGCGGTATAGCGGCAAGCAAAGAGTTGGTATTATTTTTACCGGGTGATATATACCGGTTAGGTTATATCGTATCGTGTCCACAGAGATTGGTTATTGATTCGTCATTCGACAATTCTACCGTTAATGAGTTTGAGATTAAAATAAATGAAAATAAAAGGCAAAAAGTAAATGAACAAAAAGTATAAAGGATAGACAGCTTGTCTGGAACGAATGTAAACTACCCGTCACAGACTTAAATCTACCACCCATGTTATACTCGGCCTACGATACTCGTCTGTGTCATCACATACCTCTCACAACCTTGGTTATTTCTAACCCAAATTGAGAATCCTCCTAAATCATCTCAAAAGCCATGTTTGGCCTATCTTAACAACATAGAAGTCAACTGCGTCACCTCCATAACCATCTCTAGCATACTTCACCAACGTAGAGGCATTAAGTTCAGATACTCTATAGTGAATGTTAGATCTAAACCCATTTCTAGTATTCAGAAACTAACAGATAATCATCCTAGGTAAGAATCTAAGCAATCTATCTCTAGTAAAGCTCAAATCCCTAACATAAAGTAAAAACCTAAGACAATCACCAACACAGATTCATAAAACAAGCTTTATATAACACCAAGGGCAATAAATATACAGGAGTTATGAGTAGAAATACATACAAACCCAACAAAAGAAAAATACACAAAGGGGAGAAGAGATAAACCACAGACCTACACTGGTTGTCAAGCCAATCGAAGAGCAATCCACCTCCAATCATCCATGAGCAAGCCCTAATGTTGTTTTCTAAGCTAATCTATCAAAAATGAAGGTTGATGGAAATGGGGATCAAAAACCACCCCAAAACCATAACCTAGAAATCTGATTTGAAAAGTATTTATAAAACAAAATCTCGCAGACCGCGCTAAGCGCGACTTACTTTATTATTTTATTACATAAAACCACTAAACCGCGCTAAGCGCGCTCAAAACCGCGCTAAGCGCGAAAGTTGTTGTTTTTCTTCCCAAAAATGCGTCTTCAGAGTCGTGTCTTCGACACTTTATTCCTCCATGCTCCAAATATGCAACAAATACCTACAAAAATAGATACAAAACTATCAAACGGTACATTATGTACATAAAACACAATAAAACGTACTTACAACAAAAATTGAGGTTATTCAACGATTATTAAAAAACAAAAATAGATAAGTGCCACAAAACATATATACAAAACCACTACATTTTGGCACTTATCAGCTTACCATCACAACTCTGTTTGGGAAGTTCGAAGTACATCAGCAACAATTGCAAAGTCTTAAAAAGCATGAGAATAAGAGTAAGAAGGAGAAGAATAGAGACAAGGAGAGTGAGAAGAAGTCAATAGCTCTTAAGGCTTCTAGCTCTAAGTCCTCACAAATAGAGCAAGATGATAATGACTCAAGTAGTGATGAAGATTCGGGTGATGGGGAAATGAGACAGTTTGTTCGGAGATATAATAGATTCATTCGAAAGAATGGAATCAAGCACTCCGACAAAAATCTCACAAAGTTTCGAAGATAATCCATGGAATCAAAGCAGGAGGAAAATAAGAAATGTAAAGGGAAAGGATCTTGCTTAAATTGTGGTAAATTTGGACACTATAAAACAGAATGTCCTATGAACAAAAAGGACAAAGAAAAGGCACCACCAAAGAAGTTCAACAAACAAAGAAGAGCTTGCATTGCGTTGGAAAGTGATAGTGAGTCATCAAGCAATGATAACTCAATAGTGATGAGACTGCAAATCTATGTTTCACGACTCACATCAATAACAAGTCGTGCCATAAGAAGAGAAACAATGAAAATAAAGTAAGACAAGCTTACTGCATAAATTTTGATTCTTTGTCTTTCTCTGAACTGAAAATAGCTTTTGAAAAACTGCATAACGAAGTTGTAGACGCTTTTAAACGATTATCCTCCAACAAACAAATCTTTTCTCATTTGGAGGGTAAAGTGTATAAAGTTGAACAAGATTTAAAAAGTCTAAAAGCTATTATTGCAGAAAGTTCAAAAGATATTCATGTAAATGGATTATTGAAACTAGATATTGTGGAGTTTGTCATATTTGGCAACAAGAGGTTAAAACTCTTAATGCCAAATTGGAAAAAGCTCTACAGCCCAAGATTACTTATGTTATTGATCCTAGGATTTTTAAGAAATCATTGAATCCTCCATATGCTAAATATTCTTTTGTAGAAAAGATTCCAAAGGATTTAATGAGCAAAAGTAAGCAAGTTCATCATCATGGTTTATGTCATTATTGTTGTCATAAAGGTCATACCATCGAGAAATGCAAGTTTAGGAGGTTCCTTGTTCCTAAAGGCATTTATCAATGAAGGCCTAAAGGCAACCATGTTATCACTTATCCACAAGGACCCAATTAAAATTGGGTACCTACCTCTCTCTTTTGATATTGCAGATTGAGTGTCTTGCATCCGTAGATAGAAGATGGTTTCTAGACAGCGGGTGCTCAAGGCACATGATGGGTGATATATCGCTTTTCATTGACTTCAAAGCAAAGAAGAAGGGATATGTTACTTATGGAAATAATAACAAAGGAGCTATACTCGTCAAAGGTAGTGTAGGTAATCCCTCTACCACTACTATTTCTAATGTCCATCTTGTAGAGAGCCTTAAACATAATTTGTTAAGTATTAGTCAACTGTGCGACAAGGGTTATAAAGTTACCTTCAAAAAAATTTGCTGCATTATTGAACATACTAAACATAACATTGTGTTTAAGGGAATTAAAGTGTATAATAAACGCTTACTTACTGTTGAATAGTTAGTCCATTTTTCTTTTGATGAGTTTTATCCGAAAAATGTCGGAAAAGGTATTTCTTTTGATGGCGCAGATGTATCTTCAGAAGACATACTCAAGGAAGTTATTCTGGAAATTGATCAGCCCAAATCAGTTGACAAAGAGGAGGAGGAAGATACTAGTCATGACAAAGATGAGGAAGAAGGGACAACAGAAGTGAAAAGTCTTCTACCAGCCTGGAAATCTTCAAAAGACCATCCTATTGACAACATATTGGGAGACATATCAAAAGGAGTGATGACTCGTTCTAAGTGTTATGCATGGGGAATTTGAAATGAGTCTTGTAGGGGAGCTAAATTACTTCCTCGGTCTACAAATAAAACAGCTCAATGAGGGCACAACTTTGTGTCAAACAAAATACTTTAGAGAACTGCTCAAGCGCTTTAGAATGAATGACTCAAAGTCCATTAACACCCTCATGGCCACTAATGGAAACTTGGATAAAGATGAACATGGTAAGAGTGTAGATGTCAAAAAGTATAGAGGTATGATTGGATCCCTTTTGTACCTTACCGTACCTAGGCCTGACATCATGTTTAGTGTTTGTATGTGTCCACGATATCAATCGAATCCCAAGGAATCATACTTGAAAGTTGTCAAGAGTATACTTAGATACCTTCATGGAACATCTAATTATGGGCGTTGGTATTCCAAAGGAAGCGATTATAGCTTAGTAGGTTACTCTGATTCTGATTTTGCAGGCTGCAAATCAGATAGGAAAAGCACTAGTGGAACATGTCACTTATTTTCAAACTCATTAGTGAGTTGGCACAACAAAAATAAGGTTTCTATTGCATTGTCAACTGTTGAGGCTGAATACGTTGCAGCCGGTAGTTGTTGCGCACAGATTTTATGGCTAAAGCAACAACTGCAAGACTTCAATATTCAACTAAAACGTATTCCAATAAAATATGATAATACTAGTGCCATCAACCTCACTAAGAATCCTGTTTTACATTCACAAACTAAACACATAGAGATTAGACATCACTTTCTTCACGGTCATGTTGAAAAAGAAGACGTTGTGTTTGAGCATGTTGATTCTAAAAGTCAACTTGTTGATATTTTCACCAAACCATTAGCAACGAAGTCCTTTTTCAACATTCGTCGTGAGCTAGGGATCTTGGATCTTTCTCACTTGATGTCTTAAGTATGCATGTGCCTTATTTATATGTGTGTGTGTGTGTATATATATATATATCACCATGTTATTGAGATGTAGTCTAGTTTCTGTACGTGTGTATTAAAGGTTCATCCACTAAGGTAATATTGTTCCTCTCCATACCCTGTTAAAATTCATTGATTTTGTGTATGTTCCTTAAATATCGTTTATATATATTTCGCTTTACATAAATTGTTTGAGCGTATCTCATTAACCATGTGCATTGCACTACCATTCTGCATAATCATTGTATTAGCTTCTATGTAATTCTATTCAAATAATTGTCCACTTTTGGTATCACTTAAGTAATTTTTTGTTAAGTGTTTATTCTTGTTTACTTGCTTTTGCCAATATCTGACACTCTTTGTGAGTGAAAGCCTGTGATTGCCCAAAACTATCACTCTTTGTGAATGACTGCTTCTTAATCAATAGTGTTGAGTATGCCATCATATTTACCTCTTGCACTGCTACCTAAATACTGTCCTTTTTCCGCTTTTTGATATTGACAAAGGGGGAGAAAAGGCAGATGTTAGAAAGGAAAAGGAAACATGTTACAACCATGCATAAACTCAAGGGGAGCATTTTATCATTCACCAATTATCAATCAACACACATCTTGCAAGAATTTGCCATCATCAAAAAGGGGGAGTTTGTGAGCAACCCTTTACATAATATGTGCTTATGCAGTTTGATAGTTTTATATGATAGCAAATATATGTGTTTGATTGTCTAACCTGGTCCTAAATATATGTGTGCTTGTCCTAACATAATAACATGCATAAAAATGGTCAAAGTATGATTTTGCTCATGTACAAACTTCTTGGGTCGATACAAAAAGGCATGCATCGATACATATAACTAACTGATTTGATAAAAACAATTTTCCTTCAATAAGAGTTGACTCATACGTGTTTTGTATCGATACATGTCAGTTTGATGGCTCAAAAATTCAAGCCTTGCATCGATACATATTGATATGGATCGATTCAAATGAACAACAAAAATTGAGATTTACCTATGTTTGTTGTTTGTATCAATACAAGATCCTTTGCATAAATTCATATCAGTTCTTTTATTTTAGAAATAAATCTCAAACAATATGCATCGACGCATATGTGTTTTGTATCGACACATACAAGAACTGAGGTTCTGGATTCTTGCATGTTTTAGATTTTGCATCAATACATACGTGCTTGTATCAATACATATTGTACTTGCATCGACTCATGCTTTATTTAGCTTTCTAGAATCATTTTAACAACATTATGTATTGATACATAATCATTTGTATTGACTCATACTTAACTCAACTCTCTGGAAATAATTTTAGTACAATATGCATCAATACAATATCACTTGTATCAATACATTCAGTGACTTGTATTGACGCATACGAAGTTTGTATCGACTCATACTTAACTCAAATCTCTGAAAACAATTTTAGTACAATATGCATCAATACAAAATCACTTGTATCAATTCATTCAGTGAATTGTGTCGACGCATACAAAACTTGTATCGACGCATAAGTTTGTTTTTCTTCTAACATGTTTCTACTTTCATATATGAGCAAATATTGGCAGTTTAGTTAAAATAGGTGTCACAAATACAATTGGTGATCATCCATTTTCTGAGCATTAGAAACCTAAAAGAGATTTCATCTTCATCATCTTCTCAATCTCCTTGGTTCAAGAACATTGTCACATAATCATCATTGTTTGTTGGATCAAGGGATCAAAGCGATAACGTTCAGTGGAACGATCGGTGATCTAGATGAGTTGAAGATTCAGAAGGGGGTTTCAAGGAAAAACCAGAAGGTTTGTCCAGCAAGAACGAAAGTGTTCTTGTGGGTTTGTTAGTCACGATTGCACAGGGCAGATTCAATCGTAACATAGGGTTTGGAGATCGGGGTGATTTCGCAAACAGGTCGTGGAAGCGGTGAATTGTCTATGAATCTTGCAGGTGTTAGTCACGATTGCACAAGGCAGATTCAGCCATAACGTAGGGTTTGGAGATCGGGGTGATTTCACAAACAGGTCGTGGAACCACTTAATTGTCTATGAATCTTGCAGGTGTATTCTTGATCAGCTCATATCAAGTGAAGGTTCATACAAGAAGAAGTAGATTTGAGTATTTGTTTTCTGTCTTTGTATCGTAACCTTGTAAACAATTTTTCAGCATAATGATAAAGAAAGTTCTCAATTCCAATTTGGAAATTGAGAGGGAGACGTACCCACACGCAAGGACGATAGTGGGGAACTTCCTTACCAAACCGCTCTATGTATCGTACTCTTTATCTTTCTCTCTTTACTTTTACAACACGTTTGTGATTCAATTGGTGTGCAACTTTTCACGTTCATTGATACAAGGCTGGAAGAAACTATTTATCAAAACTCCATTGTCATTGATCATTGAATAAGCATACTCCAATTGTTTGTCAAAAGTGCTAGCTTGAATTTATTCATTGGAAATAGTGTTATAGTGATAAGTGCATTAGTTCAATATAAATTCTGTGTTAATTCATCTTATTCATCTCAATTAAAATCCAGCAAACTATCGCATGTCCGGTTTTCTAGTAGCCGATTCAGAATAGACGAAAGTCAATTCAGGATCGTGTGTCGCTTTCCGCAGTTTTAGCATTAACTCTGACAAATAATTTTAAATTCGCGATGATAAAAGAGGTGATCTATTCACCCCCTCCCCCCCTCTCGATCACTTGTCACACCGTTTAACAGTAGTGTCTTACAAACTAAGAAATGAATTTGAATATTGTGTTCTTCATAAAACCTCTTGGAATGTGAATTAGTGTACTCTGTCCCATTATTTGTCTGCAAATACTTGATTTTTTTGCTTGTTTGATTATCTTCCTCTCCTTCCACAACTTGAATTTGGTAAAGACTTTAGATTTCTGCTTGAATAAATACACACCTTGTTAAAAAATCATTTGTGAAATTCACAAAATATCTGGAACCACCCATATAAACCTCTTTCATAGGCCCACACACATAAGAATGCACATAGTCTAAAATTCTCTCTGTTTTTTTGCTTTCTGGTCTTGAACCGAACACAACACTATTTCCTAAGTACACAATACTTGCACAAATACATCTTACAACTATGAACACCCTTCAATAAATTTATCTTATAAATATTCACCATCCCACGCTCACTAAGATGATTTGAACGCATATGCCACAACTTGGTTGCACATAATCAAACTCAATTGATGCAACATAACCTACAATCGTGTTCCCCAACAGTTTGTAGATGTTACTTACAATCTCCATATTGCTCTTATCATAATTAAGGCACCCTTGCTAACCTTCCTAATGTCCACATAATTATTAAATATGTATGAGAAACCATTTATCTGTAGGTTACCTAGGGATATCAAGTTTGTCCTCAATTATAAAATATACCTGACATCGTTAGATGTTCACATACCATCGTCCATGGAAATTTTAATTGTTCCATTCTAGTTATAGTACATGCTTTATCATCACCCAAATAAATAAATCCAAAATTAACTAACTTGAATGTAGTGAACGATTACAGGTGCAACAACATATGGTGAGAACAACTAGAGTCAATAATTCATGCTTATATGCACTTACTTGATGAACACACGTCATAGTTGCCTCATAGCTATAATCATCAGTTTGAACATATTTACAGACCTAGATAAGTCATGCTTTTTGTTTGGACATTCCATCTTCCAATATCCAATTTATTTGCAACTTAACACTCCGCTATATTTTGTTCTTTGATTTAGATCTCTTATGTTCAAAACATGCCTTATCCTTATTCCGACCACGATCTTAACCTCATTCACATATAGATTGTCACCTTGAGTTTCTCCCCCTACACTTTATCTCCTTTGCGAATGAGATCAAAGTGTAATATTAACAATGTTAAGACTGATACATTTTTTGGACACATTTATAAACAATAATTTTTTAAAAAATTTATTGAATAAATGATGATCTAATCATTATTTTATGTCAGATATATCATTTATTCAATAAAAAAATTTTAAAAAATATTACTTATAAATATGTTCATATTTCTCATAAGTAAGAACAATCATTAAATAATTATAAGAATTTAATAACAACCACGACAAACCAATTTGTTTTATCTTTGTCATTAATTTTTATCCAAAATCTCATCAAATGAAATCAACTCAATAATTATGTCATTGTAGACATTGTCATGTTATTACAAAATGATTAATATCTACGTATTCTTAGAGATCAATATGAACTTTGAGGGAAAGATAACAAACCAAAAATTCATTGTTTTTATTAATCTACATAGCATTTAAAAAAGAAATTAGTTGTACTAGATAGCTACAATTTTATCTTTACTAGTTTACAAAGTACTATAAAAATGGGAATTGTAGATTCTCATAATTATTGTGACCTATCCTATGGCTTTATTTGCTTCAGATGTTGGCCCAAGGGGCACATAATGCCATTCAATTTTTATGTAAGTACGACACCTCATATATATTTAGGCTTAGTACATAGTGTTGGGAATCCTATGCCTCCCTCTCTCTTCAAATTGATATTTTAACATCACACATGCATGTAAGTCGATATAATAAATTAGTAGTGTTTATAAATAAAAGATAAATAAAATTCCCACTTTTAACTTTAATATAATAGTAAATAAACTTAATCTATAAATTAAATATAAATAAAATGAATCTTTCACTTAGTGTGTGTTGATATAGTATATTCTTAGGGTGATTCCTTGGCAATAAAATGCTATAAAAGTTGGGATAAAAAGAGATTTATTTTGGTGGGTCACTATGTAAGGTAGTTCAAGTAAGACAAGAATGGGAGTGACAGGTTGTTTTGAAAACAAATGGTATGCTAATTAACAGCTAGTATGATATTTCAAACTAATGTTGGCAAGTTGGTTTTAGTTATCAATAATAGCGTTAATTAAGCTGTCAACATTAATATTAATTAATGAATTAATTTTTCCTTCCCACTTTCAGTAATATATTTTTACCGGTGGTTGTTGGGAGGATAGTTAATCTATTGAATTGATATTGATTCAGAATTTCTAATTAAGTTTTTTTATGGAGGTATTTGTTCTTTTATTTAAATTTTATTAATTACAAACTTGTATTTTAAATATTCAAATTTAAAAAAATAAATTTAATTTACAATTTTTGAATAATATTATCTATTAATCTTTTAACATGTTTTAGCTTATTCGTTTCAAATAATATACATTAAATCATGTAATATTTATTTTTTAAATTTATTAAATAATTAATACATTTTATATAATTGAGATAAATACACCATATTGAATGAATTCAAAAGTGGTTGTGAATTAGTCAGAGTTCAAGTCTTGACATCAATTTTTTTACATCCATAAATATAATAATATAAATAAATTATTAGTATTTATAAATCAATAACTTAAAAATAAAATATTTATTTATAATTGTGACCCACATTGATCCTAGGGGTGGCTCTCTATGCATGTTCTTATTACTCTTAACATGCACCCTTATTGTATATGTGATTGTTTCATCATTTATTTTATTTTTTTATAGTTTTTTTTTAAATATCGATTTTTTTGGTGAGAAAATTGATCTAAAGGACGCTTATACTTATCTTACATTGGATTCAATTTGTGATGTAAAACATACAACAAAAATACAGTCATACAACCTCGGCACGTGTAACAGAAGTCAACAAAAACAACCATTAGAATACATTTTGCGTAGATAATATAACTCAACTAATAGTTTCATAAATATTTAATTGAGATTCGTGACGTGAATAAAAACTATCATATATGATTTAAAATTTTTATTTAGTTAAAATGTAATAAAAAATTCTCTATTTCTTTCGACACATTTGAATTATAGATAATTATCGAATTTTTTAAAACTTAAGACGATTCTGATCTAATTAGGAGTTTGAAGTCGTGAAATTCTAGCCATAAAACTATTGATAAAAAAAACAGTAAAATTGATAGGTAAACAAAATAGAGACACAAATACTTTAAAGCATGAATTTATTTAGATCAATTCTCTACATCATAACAAGGTGGCCCTCTATCTATATTTCTAGTTTTGTGACCTTTCTTTTCATCCACAGCCTTCTCTCTTTCTTTTTTTCTCTATCAAACACACTTCTGTTTTGGTGAATTCATTCTCTATTTCTCAGAAAAAAATTTGAGGCTCTCAAACTACCTTTGAATTCTCCAAACTCTTTCACTATAACCCTTTTGCTTGTGGAATTGATGTCTGGTTTGTACAATCAGATTCCCTCACCAGGAACAGCAAGGGCCAATTCACCAAGTATAAACATGAGAAGCAATTTTGATGTTGATAGGTATAATAATTTATAAAAATATATAAATTCATGTATTGAAATTTCGATTTTTCTTAGTAGTAATAGTTAATAGAATTCGGGTAAGGTCGAATCGATCGAGCGCAACCGAGTTCGATTCTTGGCTAGCATAACTTTTTTATATGTATTCTTTGAGGAGTTTGATTAACTTTTGTGTTCATATTCTTAATTTTTTTTTTATAGTCAATACTTAACTGAGTTGGTAGCTGAATACAAGAAGCTTGGTCCTTTCATGCAAGTCTTACCATTATGTACTAGACTCTTAAATCAAGGTTGGTTTATTATATATTCAAAGGTTTTTTATTTTGGTCACTGATATAAGTAAAAATTTATTTTTTAGATTCGTTGAATAACTGAAACTGTTAATGCTATTTTCTTCTTATTATTAGAGATTTTAAAGGTGTCTGGAAAGAATGGATTGATGCAGAGCCAAGGGTTTAGTGACTATGACAGAGTGCAGTTTGGAAATGTCAAGCCTAATCTTATGCCATCTTTAGATACAGCACAAAATTTCACTGGCTGGAACAGCATGTCACATGAAGTGAGTGAGCCTTTTATTTTTGTTTTGCAGAGACACAACACTGATACTGATGATACGTAAACATAAATAATAATTTGATAAAATTGAAGATGTGTCTAACACCAAACACATCTTCAATTTTGTTCAAATTTTGAAACAGATAAGCTATATAACATATTTTCTTTCTATCATATTTCAATTTTGATATCCTTTCTCTTTTACATTAGGGGTTAGCAGGAGTACAAGGACTAAATGTGGATTGGCAAAGAGCACCAGCAGCCTCGAATTCTCACATTATGAAGAAAATTTTGCGCTTGGATATTCCTTATGATAACCATCCAAATGTAAGAGTAAGAGATACATAAAACATAATTTTAATGCTAGAAATCGCGAGATCATATTCATTTTTCTCAAACTCAGAATCAGCACTAACAAAAAAATTATGAGTGCAAGAGTAGAAGAATAATGCTAAAAACTTTACACATTTTTAGTGTAAAATCCGCAACTGTAACATTTGTATGATGATTTACTAAGGCTTGCTTAAATTTCAGTTCAACTTTGTTGGAAGGCTTCTTGGTCCGAGGGGTAATTCACTCAAGCGAGTCGAGGCTACTACAGGTTGCCGCGTGTATATCAGAGGGAAAGGTTCAATTAAAGATTTTGATAAGGTAACTTCTCTTCCTTAGTAAATTTTTTTCATCTCCACAAAATCTAATTTGCGATTAACTATTAGATTTTTATATTGTGATGCTCGACAATATTAGATTGGCTACATGGATAATATAACTGATAGTCTTAATCGATAATCTCTAATATCATATTAAAAAGTATTTATAGTGAGACGCTCAACATTATTGTTTGTAATTGTATTGTAACATTTATTTTACTATTGTTATGATCTAAAGGAAGAGTTGTTGAGGGGAAGACCAGGATTTGAGCACTTGAATGAACCATTGCACATTTTGATTGAGGCTGAACTACCTGCCAATGTTGTTGATATAAGGTTGAGACAAGCACAGGAAATCATAGAAGAACTACTCAAACCTGTGGTATTTAACTTTTCAACTCTCTTGCTAATTTCAATACTTTTTTCACAATATCGGTGTCTGGTATTTGGCGTCTGATATGTATCTGATACGATGTACTTGTTGCAATATGGAGGATGAGTCACAGGACATATACAAGAGGCAACAACTTAGAGAACTTGCAATGCTGAATTCAAGTTTTAGAGAAGAGAGTCCTCAACTGAGTGGTAGTGTCTCTCCATTCACCTCTAATGAAATGATAAAAAGAGCCAAAACTGATCTATAGTCTTTTCTACATTGTGAACTTGTTGCATTTCAAGTTTCTTCATGTATGTAAATGATGTGTAGCTCCAATGAAAAGACTTAGATGTTATGATGAAAAGTTAGAGAACATAATGATGTGAACAAAAAAGAAAGGTTGATAGTTTATATAGGTATGTATCGTAAAATTAGCACAATTATTATTTTTATTGTATTTAGACATAGTATGTTTTTTTTATTATCGTCTGAACTCGTGATCTTAGATTAAATTGAATGTCACGAATTCGAATTCAATTTTAAATATGTAACTGTTATTTTTAAAAGAGAGTTTTATCATCATTGTAGTCTTCACATATATACGATGAATTAGTCTTTATCATTGCGTGATGAGATTATTCAGTTTTGAAAATATAATACTTAAGGTTTTATTATTTGGCCATATAATAAGGAAAATGTGTAATGGTAGGGTCTATGAGATTAATGTAGACGTGGAAGTTGTTGTCCGTGACTGTTACTGAGCCAAACTAATTATCTTTTGGCTTTGACTTATTAATGATTGTCTCTATAAAGTGATGCTATTTAAGATCTCTTTTCTTCATTGTAGGGTCATTATGTCCCCAAATTACAACCACCTTCTCCATTCTTCTGCCTAACCCCATTTACTAATTATGAGCTTAAAGTCTAATTTAGCATTAATTTATTTTTGAAAAAACAAGTATATTTTTTATTTATATTTTATCAATTTAATATTCTATTTTAAAAAGACATTTATTTATGGGTTTCAATTGTTAGTTTAGAGTTTTAGTTTTAATTTTCAGTACTTAGTTAAGTTTTAATTGTTATTTTTAATTTATTCTCTTGACTTCTCCTCATTTACTATATGTGAAGTGATTTTGACAATTAAAAATAAAATATAATGACAAAAAAAATAATAAAAAATACTATTAATGTTGACACCACATATTTTCAATGTAACCTAAATATGATTAACATCTTATCAAGACATACTCAAATAAACACATGACATATAACTTTAACAAAACAAAAAAAAAAAGACAACAATAACAAAAAATCACATCCAAAAGCATATTATGAAAACCGATTTATTCTTGTACAAATTTGCGAGATTTATCACCAAAATAAATGATATTTTTTTCTGCTAAATGTTAATGTTCTTAACATTTGGCTATATGCTTCTTCTCCAAACTAGAGGGTGTACCCGCAAAAGGCTCTTATAGAGAGGAAAAGTAAAAAAGAAAAAATATATATTTGACTAAAAATCTTATTAATATATTTGGAAGTTGAGAAAATCGTGCAATTGAATTCATTCATCTTTCTTATTCTTCAATAAATTTTGTTGGATTTCATAGTCTTTTGAGCTGCCACTTGTATGTATATATATATCTTTCACTTATCGTTATTTGGTTTTCATTAGTAAAGAAAGCATGATATGCAACTGAAAAAAAAGTTATTGTTAAAGTTTAGAGTTTAAGGTTTAGGGTGTAGGATGTTTGAATTATATCTGATTTAAATATTGGTGCAAGCTCTTTTATCTATTGTAAAGGTTCACTTCCTTTGGAAATGAGTCTTTATTTTCTCCATGGTCCCAAAGCGCTCGAACAGCCGAGGTCGCTTATGGCTCAGGCAATATGTATCTATTATTTCATAAAGTCGAAGGTTGAAGTAAGGTGGATCACAAAATAAAGTAGTAGATACATATCCACCCAATTTACCATCCATAATAAGTAGCTATCAATTTGGGGGTGGATTTGTTAAATATATAATTCTTTGTGTCGAAGCAGTTTATTGTTCGATACAAGGTGTGTCAAAAAGCTTAGTTTGTTGAGTTGTATGTAGTTATCGAAGTATTGAAGCAGGTTGTTTCATACAGGAATTCGATTTAGGTCTAAAATAGATACTTTGGGCTTTTGTGTTTTGGGTAACCCCTATTATTGATAACAACTTGCATTCATACAATTTTATAATTACAAACTGAATAAAGATTTTTCACAGTTTGTGGGCAGAGAGAAACTATGCAAAAACTCTAATCTTTTTCTTCTTTAATTTTCTTTTTTTTTCATTGTTATTGTGTAGGTGATAACAATCTTGTTCATCAAAATTGATAGAAATTCTCTATAGATTTTGGTGCATTTCCAACATATGGTATCAAGAGTTCCGGTTGAGCGATCAAGAGTTCCAACATAATATATTAAATGTTTTGATGATAACAAGCATAATTAATTTTGTATGAATGAAATAAATTTTGTATGAATAAATATGATATTTGTTAGAACAAAATTTATTCCTAAAAATATATTAAGTTTTAATAAGAACAAGCAAAATAAATTTTGTATAATTGAATATGATACTCTGATGTGTAAAATATTTTATTTCAGAAGGTGTTCTGACTCTAGTGCAAAAATGGAAAAAAATCATGTTGAGCAGAAGATGATGTCATAAGTTCTAATGAGAAAAGAAATTCTGGACAAAAGCACGCTAAAAGGAATTGCTAAAAGAAACAAGTTCTAGAAGTTTGAAAAAGATAAAACACGCTGCATACAGAAGCACGCCTTAGAAGTTCTGGGCAAGAACTTCTGGAAGACACGCTACCTAGAAAGCTTCTGAAGTAAAAGAATTAAATACAACTTCTGATGGAAGCTAGCAAAGCGCAACCTATGATGAAAAGCACCTAATATGTTTTGAATGGAAGATATATAACTAGGCTTACAGAGGATAAAGTATTAGAAGAACTTCTGGGTCAAACACAAGACGGTAAGCTTAGCGCACTTCGATCAAGAAAGCACATAAGCATAAGTTAGCGCAGCTTCTTAAGCATAAGCGGAAGCAAGCTAGCGCAACTTCTAACAGAAGCAAGATCAGTAAACTTTTGATAGAAGTAGATTCTGACAGAAGCAGGCAAAATAAACTTCTGATGGAAGTACCAACAGAAGTTCTGATGAGCAAATATCTAGAAGATCCTTAAATTTGAACGTTATTATCTAAAGGACAAAAATTGCCAGCAACGTTAACACGAGCAAAGAAGAAGACAAAAAATACTTGATTAAGTCCAACTTCCAAGAGTTATTCAACAAAGAAAGTCACGTGAAGATAGAAGTTGAGTAAGCGCGTGAAAGGCTACAGTGAAATAATCATTACATTTTTTCTTAATTCATGGCATGCTCTAGCAACGGTTACTTTCTGAAAGCATTATTTAAGGAACCATTTTCAAAGAAGGATAACAACACACGTGAACATACATGAACAACACACTACAACAATTCACAAGAACCATTCAGTAACTCACGCTATCTGAAGAAAATAATTATTTTTCACAAAGTACTTTTCAACAACAACTTCTAGCAACGTGAAAAATCCATTCAAAAGTAAATCTGCTCCAAAGTACAAAGAATTATTTTTGTAAAATAGTTTACTATTTTATTGAGTCTAATTTTTGTGTAAACTTCACTTAGTGAAGAATAGCTTTTTTCTAGAAGCACTTTTGTACACAGTCAATCAGAATTAATATTTTGATAGTTTGTTCCTTGAGAAAGACCAGTTGGGTCAGTGTTCTTTAGAGGGCTAGGACTAGTGAGTCTTAGAGGAAGTTAGTCACACCGGTTAGGTAGTGCATTCTGTAATAGTTGATTATAGTGGATTAAGTCCTAGTTGAGAGAAGCGAAATCACCTTGGCGGGTGGACTGGAGTAGTTTGAGTGTCAAACGAACCAGGATAAAAATACTTGAGTATTTTTATTGATTGTTGGGTTAAAGAGTAAAAAAAAATAAGATACACTTATTCAACCCCCCCCCCTTCTAAGTGTTTTTCCAAGCCTTCAATTGGCATCAGAGCTCTTGGTTCTGGGTGCAAACACTTAACCGTGTCAGATAAAGATCTAGAAGGGAAGAACACAAGATGACAACAAATCAAAGTAACAACAACACTAAAGCTCCAATGTTTGATGGAGAAGATTTTGCTTATGGGATGGATAGACTAGAAATTTTTATTTGTGGCTATGATCCTGATCTATGGGATATGGTGTTGGATGGTTACAAACATCCAGAAGATGGAGATGGAAACAAGATTGAAAGGAAAGCTATGAACAAGGCACAGAAAGTAGAATATAAAAATCATCATACAGCCAGAAACATTCTATTAAGCACTATTTCAAAAATAGAATATGAAAAAGTAACAACTAAAGATACAGCACATGGCATTTTTGAATCACTAAAAATGTCACATGAAGGGAATGTACAAGTCAAGGAGACCAAGGCTCTAACACTCATCCAGAAGTATGAAGCTTTTAAAATGGAGGATGACGAGTCTATTGAACAAATGTTCTCAAGGTTCCAAACTGTGATTGTTGGTCTAAGAGTGTTGGACAAAGGCTACACAAATTCTGACCATGTAAAGAAGATCATTAGAAGCCTACCTAGAAGATGGGCGCCTATGGTGACTTCCTTCAAAGTATCAAAGGATATAAATGCAATCTCCCTAGAAGACCTCATTAGCGCTCTGAGGAGTCATGAGATTAAGCTGGAGGAATTTGAACCCCAGAAAAATGGTAAGTCAATTGCATTAAAATCTACAAAAAAATTCTAACGTTAATACTTTTCAGGTAGAAGATGGAAGTTCTGAAGATTCGGAGTCAGAAGATGAATTATCTATGATTTCCAAAAGGATAAATAAAATGTGGAAATATAGGCAAAAGAAATTCAAGAACCATAGAAGATCTGAGGATAAAGGTGAATCTTCTGGACATAAAAGGTTCAGCAAGAGAAACATCCAGTGTTATGAATGCAAAGAAATGGGACATGTCAGAAGTGAATGCCCCAACATTCTGAAGGAAAAACCAAAGAAAAAATTTGAAAAGAGAAGAGGAATGATGGCCACGTGGGATGACTCGGAACCTTCTGAAGATGAAATCGAGTCAGAAGATGAACGTGCAAACCTTGCTTTCATGGCAACTACAGCAAATGACTCTGAGTCAGAAGAGGTATTTTCTGAACTTACTAGAAATGAGTTAGAAGATAGTTTGTCAGAACTTCTGGAAAATTATAGTCAACTCAAAATTAAATACAAGAAACTTAGAAAGAATCTTGTATCTGAAATTGAGGAACTTAAATTAGAAAATTCTGAGCTGGAAGAAAATAATATTAAACTTAAAAATGATTTTCAAAAAATTCCCAGCTCAGAAGTTGTTTCAAATTCTAAAAATATTTTGAAAGAATATGACTACAGTTTTCAAAAGTTTCTAGCTAGTAGCTTAGACATAAGCAAAATGGCTTCTATGATTTATGGAGTTTCTAGAAACAACAAAAATGGTTTAGGATATAAAGCTCCCAGAGGGAAAGAAATTTATAAACCAAAGTGTGTTGATGAAATGAAAATTACGTACAAACCATTACACAAAATATTTAAGTTTGGTCAAACACATGACATTAAATACACGTCATGCTCTAAACATTTAAATGTTAAACCAAAGTTCAAATAAAACTTCTGGAACAATGGTCACACATACAAGTACACGTCACACTCTAAAAGGTATTATGGTAAACCAAAGTTCAAACAGAACTTCTGGAACACTAACAAAAAAGGACCCAAAAAGATATGGGTACCAAAAGAAAAAATTATCTATGTTGCAGATATTCTAGAAGGTGATGTTGAAACACCAACCTTGACACCTGGATTCTGGATGCTAGCTACACATGATGGGAAAAAGGTTTATGTTCCAAGTTCTGGAACTTAAAGGTAACCAGAAGGGAATAGTCAGAGGCTCTGGAACTATGGGAATAGAACAGAAGTTCAAACCTCTTAAGGAACGGAACATAAGATCACACAGAAGTTGCAATAATTTTCAGAAACTCTGGAAGTGTGAAAATTGAACAGAAGTGCAGTTGTCAACTTCTGACGAAACAAAATATAAGAGTACATCTCAGAAGTTGCTTTTATAGAAGCTCTGGATATAAAATAATTCAACCAGAAGATTATCTTCTGTATGAGTGTAAGACTTCTTATCTTCTGTTACAATACATATGTTTTATATGAATGTTCAAATTAACATCTCTTCAGAAGTAAGAAGAATTGTTAGAACAAATTTGATTAAAAGCTTGGCCAGAAAATGCCAAAGCAAATTGAAAACGATGCAGGTACAGAAGTACAAGTAACAAACTCTGACGGAACAAAACTGAAGGATAACATAGAAGTTCATTCGTCAACTTCTGACTCTGAACAGAAACGTAACACAGAAGTGCATTCATCAACTTCTGACTCTGAATAGAAACGTAACACAGAAGTTCATTCATCAACTTCTGACTCTGAACAACGTCACAGAGAAGTTCTAACTTCTAGAGAAAATATGAATAGCGGCAGAACTTCTAAAGAAACTCTCCACAGAAAATATCCAAGAATCATTTCTGCTCATCCAGAACATGTCATTATTGGAAAGAAAAATGACCCTATCAGAACTAGATCCACTCTTAAAATAAATGAAGAATCACTGTTTGGACTAGTTTCCATGATTGAACCAACTTCTATAGATGAAGCTCTAGAAGATAATGATTGGGTTATTGCTATGGAAGAAGAACTCAACCAATTCTCCAGAAATGACGTTTGGGATTTAGTTCCAAAACCAAAAGGATTTAATATTATTGGAACTAAGTGGGTGTTCAGAAACAAGCTAAATGAACAAGGAGAAGTTGTCAGAAACAAAGCACGATTGGTGGCACAAGGGTATAGTCAGCAAGAAGTTATTGATTATAATGAAACATTTGCTCCAGTTGCCAGGTTAGAATCCATTAGATTATTAATTTCTTTTGCTGTACAAAATAATATTACTCTATATCAAATGGATGTTAAAAGTGCATTTTTAAATGGATATATAGAAAAAGAAGTTTATGTCCGTCAACCTCCAGGATTTGAAGATTCAAATTTTCCAGAACATGTTTTTAAATTAAACAAATCTCTTTATGGTTTAAAACAAGCTCCCAGAGCTTGGTATGAGCGCCTTAGTAATTTTCTTCTAGAAAAAGGCTTTACCAGAGGGAAAATGGACACAACCTTATTCAGAAAATCTTTTAAAAATGATATTTTAATTTGCCAGATATATGTTGATGATATTATTTTTGGAACTTCTATTGTCTCTCTTGGAAGAGAATTTGCTAAGTCCATGCAGGCAGAATTTGAAATGAGCATGATGGGGGAGTTAAAAAAAATTCTGGAAATTCAAATCAATCAATGCTTAGAAGGTACCTACATACATCAAACAAAGTATGTAAAGGAACTTTTGTAGAAATTCCAGTTGTCAGAAAGTAAGGAAGTTAAGACTCCAATACACCCCACATGCATCTTAGGAAAAGATGAGGTAAGTAAAAAGGTAGATCAGAAGCTCTACAGAGGTATGATTGGATCTCTTCTATATCTAACTGCATCTAGGCCAGATATTTTGTTCAGTGTATGTTTATGTGCTAGATTCCAGTAAGATCCTAGAGAATCTCACCTAACTATTGTTAAGAGAATTCTAAGGTATCTGAAAGGTACTACTAATGTTGGTCTATTTTACAAAAAAATCCAAAGATTTCAATTTAGTAGGATTTTGTGATGCTGACTTCGCTAGAGATAGAGTGGAACGTAAAAGAACTTCTGGAAGTTGTGAATTTCTGGGCAACAACTTGATATAATGGTACAACAAGAAACAAGCCACTATAGCATTATCCACAACAGAAGCTGAGTACGTTGTTGCTGCTGGCTGCAGTACCCAGATGCTCTAGATGAAGAGTCAATTAGAAGATTACCATCTTTATGAAAGTAAGATTCATATCTTCTGTGACAGCACTTCTGCTATTTGCCTTTCTAAAAATCCTATTTTACATTCAAAGGCAAAACACATTGAAATTAAACATCATTTCATTAGGGACTATATTCAGAAAGGAATTTTAAATTTAAATTTTATTGGTACAGACCATCAATGGGCTGACATTTTTACAAAACCACTTTCTGAAGATACATTTAAATTTATTTTGAAAAATTTAAGTATGGAAAATTGCCTTGAATGAAATTTTGTTCAATATCAATTTTAGTCAGAAGTTTTGTCTTAAATGAACATCTAATTAATTAACTCTTCAGAAGTGAGAAGAGAAATTAAATTAGAAGCCAAATCAAGTTCTGAAACCTTCAAATGTTTCAACTTCTGACTATGGTCAGAAGTTCATTATAGCAAATCAGTTGTAAACGCTGTAACCCAGAAGTTGAACACGTGTTCAGAAGCTTCTGATGGGTTACTTAACATGCGTGGTAGCTATTGACAAGAAATTCTTAGCAACTGTTGATTTTTTTAAAATCTCAAGAAATTCGTCCAAGTGTCAAAAGCTACTTATGTGTGATGACTACTTTGAACTTAAATTTTTTTTTTGAATATTTTGGTTTGTGACAAACTTTCATAATCTATTTTTTTAAGTCATCAGAACTTCATTTCTCTTTTAAAAAATTTATTATTTTTGATTATGACAAAAAGGGGGAGAAAACTGAGATTTTGAAAATAATTCACTAATAACATGTTGCTGGAACAGAATGTCAAACATTTCTAACAAAATATACAAATGTACATTTTCTGCTTCTAAGTGATACAGAAGTTCAAACTCTGGAAGTTCAAACTCTGGAAGTTTAAACTCTGGAAGCTCAAACTCTGGAAGCTCAAACTTTGAGAAGCAAACTCTGGAAGCTCAAACTCTGAGAAGTAAACTCTGGAAGAAGAAAAGAAAAACTCAGGGAAGTTCTATCTTGCATTTTTTTTAATATTTAGTTCAGGGGGAGACTATTAATTTTAGGGGGAGATTATTAATCTCAGGGGGGGATATTTTTGTTACAAATTAAAAAAATTCTTAAATCAAAATCTAGATAGTTTTGTCATCATCAAAAAGGGGGAGATTGTTAGAACAAAGTTTGGTTCACATAATATATTAAATGTTTTGATGATAACAAGCATAATTAATTTTGTATGAATTAAATAAACTTTGTATGAATAAATATGATATTTGTTAGAACAAAATTTATTCCTAAAAATATATTAAGTTTTAATAAGAACAAGCAAAATAAATTTTGTATAATTGAATATGATACTCTGATGTGTAAAATATTTTATTTCAGAAGGTGTTCTGACTCTAGTGCAAAACTGGAAAAAATCATGTTGAGCAGAAGATGACGTCATAAGTTCCAATGAGAAAAGATATTCTGGACAAAAGCACACTAAAAGGAATTGCTAAAAGAAACAAGTTCTAGAAGTTTGAAAAAGATAAAACACGCTGCATACAGAAGCACGCCTTAGAAGTTATGGGCAAGAACTTCTGGAAGACACGCTACCTAGAAAGCTTCTGAAGTAAGAGAATTAAATACAACTTCTGATGGAAGCTAGCAAAGCATTACCTCTGATGAAAAGCACCAATAATATGTTATGAATGGAAGAATTATAACTAGGCTTACAGAAGATGAAGTATTAGAAGAACTTCTGGTCAAACACAACACAAAAGCGAAGCTTTAGCGCGATCAAGAAAGCACGTAAAAGCTTAGCGCAGCTTCGACGGAAGCAAGCTAGCACCAAAAGCAAGCAGAAGCTAGTATAACGCAGCCGATAAGATCAAGAAACTTCTAATAGTAGATTCGACAAAACAGTAAAATAAACTTCTGATGGAAGCACCAACAGAAGTTCTGATGAGAAAATATCTAGAAGATTCTTAAATTTGAACGTTATTATCTAAAGAACAAAAATTGCCAGCAACGTTAACATGAGCAAAGAAGAAGACAAAAAAATACTTGATTAAGTCCAACTTCCAAGAGTTATTCAACAAAGCAAGTCACGTGAAGATGGAGGTTGAGTAAACGCGTGAAAGGCTACAGTGAAATAATCATTACATTTTTCCTTAATTCATGGCATGCTCTAGCAACGGTTACTTTCTGAAAGCATTATTTAAGGAACCATTTTCAAAGAAGGATAACAACACACGTGAACATACATGAACAACACACTACAACAATTCACAAGAACCATTCAGTAACTTATGCTATCTGAAGAAAATAATTATTTTTCACAAAGTACTTTTCAACAACAACTTCTAGCAACGTGAAAAATCCATTCAAAAGTAAATCTGCTCCAAAGTACAAAGAATTATTTTTGTAAAATAGTTTACTATTTTATTGAGTCTAATTTTTGTGTAAACTTCACTTAGTGAAGAATAGCTTTTTTCTAGAAGCACTTTTGTACACAGTCAATCAGAATTAATATTTTGATAGTTTGTTCCTTGAGAAAGACCAGTTGGGTCAGTGTTCTTGAGAGGTCTAGGACTAGTGAGTCTTAGAGGAAGTTAGTCACACAGGTTGGATAGTGCATTCTGTAATCGTTGATTATAGTGGATTAAGTCCTAGTTGAGAGAGGCGAAATTACCTTGGCGGGTGGACTGGAGTAGTTTGAGCGTCAAATGAACCAGGATAAAAATACTTGAGTATTTTTATTTATTGTTGGGTTAAAGAGTAAAATAATAATAATAATAATAATAATAATAATAATAATAATAATAATAAGATACATTTATTCAACCCCCCTTCTAAGTGTTTTTCCAAGCCTTCAAATTGTACCCCTATTTAGTAGGGCTCGCCACTACTACAAAAAAGCCTTTTACCTCAATTAGAAATGAGGTGTAACCTCAGTTTCTTATGTGAGGTAACAAATGACATCATAGAAATACTTTATTGTCTGTTGTCATTTTTCTCCTCAGTTGTTCTTACACCGATAGGAAATACTTAATTGTCATGGATTCGACCCCCAATAAGTACTTTTTTTTGTATTTTCAGAACTGAATAGGGCGCCCGCTTTCCCCTTAGTTATTTGAATATCTGAGATAATAGACTTAGTCTTATTACCTCTATTTATTAAAATAACTGAGGGGGGAATGCTTAATACTAATTTTTTCTATATATTTTCGTTTTAACTAGTATTATTGTAAACAGAATCTAAATTGTCCATTTTTGAAATAGAGTACCAAAAATATTCATTGTTTACACCAATTGCCAAGTCAAAATAGCATACATATTAACACCAATTGCAAAGCCAAAATAGCATACATATTATATTTTTACAACTAAACTAAGTCAAATGATTAGTCAACAAAAGAAAAAACCAAAATTCAAATTCTTAAAAGACTGCCCAAAAGTTGGTTTGAGGTTCCTTATTCGAGCTTCCTCCCTCCTTTGTTTACTTCATTTGACTTGAAGAACATGAAGAATGGTGTTTCGTTTGTTCGCTAGAGCGCAAAAAATTTAAGAGAAATGCAAAAGTGTATGAGAGTTAACATTTTGGTTTAAATAAAATATTGTTTGAAGTTTAAGTCTCGATTGGCAACAAAAATCGAGGTAAAATATGAGTTCTATTTTAATTAAATAAAATAATGAGAAAATTTTATTGTTGGTTGGCTAAACAACCGAGAGAAGAGAAGATTTTTATTGTAATTAAAAAATTGGCACCATTTTGATTTAAATAAAACATGAAATTGCAAGAACTGGAAATCAAAGTTCAAACCCTGAGCGATATTTTCGGTCGGTTGAACCTTAAACCCGAGGGAATAGATTTAAACTTTTAGAAAAATTAAAAGGTCGCGCTCTATGGCATTTGACATTGATTTTTAATTGGGTGAGGTGATATCTTTGCCATCAAATATATTATATATAGTAGTGCACAAAAAATATTCACATTGAATAGGAAAAAAACATGCAAAATGGATATAATATGAGTACGTGTAATTATCTACTAAAATAAATGAGTATGAGTATGGGTATAGGTACCTTAGTACTCATCCCAGCCCATATCTGCATATGTATATTTATATATTTTAATTTATATTATTATATACAAATGTGTGTGTATCACTTTTATAAAATACATCAATACTAAACTATTACACATTTAAATATATGTGTTTGTTTATTATAGAATTCAACGATAAAATCTTTGAATATTTTGTAATTGTTGTTAAAATTTTAAATGATATACTATTTTTTATTGATTGATTCATTTATATTATTATTATTGGTATAAAAGTTAGTGTTCACACTGGTATGAGCTCAAGCACATAAGTTTTATTAAATTGCAAATATGAGGACGATTATTATAATACATTATCCAAACACCATCTGATTTCATCCCTATTAGGAGATGTGTCACTTATTATTTGATTGGTTGTTCTTCGACAGTTTGGGTGTCCATTAAACCACTTTTCGAAACTATCTAGCTTACTTGAATCTTTAAATTCTTAATTGATATGAATGTATTCGTTTGAGTGTTTTCGGTCTATTTCTAAAATTATGCAATCTGGGTGGGCATCTGAGTGTTTTGGTTAGTTAATTTTCAAATGCTATCTTCCAGTCTGGCTTATTTTATTGAGTTCTAGGTTGAATTGGTTAATTTCTCTGAAAGTCCCTTTTTCTTTTTGGGATGCCTTGTTGGTATCTCTGAAAATTTTGGGTGATTCTTCTATATATATATCAAACGAATCCTTAATTGTAGGGTCTCTAAATTTGATTTAAAAAAGATATATTAAAAATAAGAATAATTTACTTAATTAATTATTGAGCATTGCTATTGATACACTGAAAAGACTACACCGTATGTCTACACCACCAAAATACAATCTCTTATGTATTTATTTGTATCTAAATAAAATGAAAAAGAATAATTAAATAAATTAAAAAAATAAAACAGTATAAATATACGGTGTAGTGTCACTTTAAAGTATAGTTTAAAGTGTAGGAATAGCTTTTCTCTTAATTATTTTAATGTCGAGCTCCTTTCACTAATAAAGTGGGAAAGAACTGTTCTTAAGGATAAAAGATACTAGTACAATACCAAATGATAGGTTTGAAACATTATAAAGAAAGTGAAGTTAAATAATTAATTAATTGAGGTCAAATAATATGGTAGATTGTATATTTACTATTTAGTAGAACATTAAGGAACAAATGACACGAATAAATATATTCTATTTTTATTTTATTTAAATCTCCATCTTTTTAAGCTATCATCATAACTACACATACAATTGAGTTAACCATTAAATGAAATTTGACTAAATTTTAAATTATTAAAAGTAAATTTATTCCTTTAATTAGATAAAGTGTTAAAATTTCAAATAAAAAGTAAAATTGAAAGAAAAAAACTACACAATGTATAGCAGAAGACCTAAGCAAACTCGTTATATAACAATAAAAATAATAAAACAATACTAAAAACATGAAAATAGCAACCATATTGAGAAAATCTAGTCAAATATTTTTAAAAGATCTTACTTAATCTGAAAGATTGAAACTATATATATAATGCAAATGTAAGAAACAGAAATCAACAAAGAGTTTTGAGTAATAGAAAACAGTATGGAAGTTCATGTTGAATTGTCAATACATTTAGGGAATGGTTTTATTTCAATAAATGATATAGAAGATCATGCCGAAATCCCAACACATTTAGGGAATGGTTTTATTCCAGTAAATGGTATGAAAATTCATGTCGAATTGCCAATATATTTTGGGGATGATTTTATCCCAATAAATAGTATGGAAGGTCATGCCGAATTCCTAACACATTTAGGGGATGATTTTGTTCCAGTAAATAATATGGAAGTTCATGCCGAATTGCCAACACATTTTGGGGATGATTTTATTCCAATAAATAGTATGGAAGGTCATGCCGAATTCCAACACATTTAGGGGATGGTTTTATTCTAATAAATAGTATTGAAGGTCATGCTGAATTGTCAACACATTTAGGGGATGGTTTTATTCCAATAAATAGTATGGAAGGTCATGTCGAATTCCCAACACATTTAGGGGATGGTTTCATTCCAATAAATAATATGGAAGTTCATGCCGAATTGCCAACACATTTAAAAAATAATTTTATTCTAATAAATAATATGGAAGGTCGTGCCGAATTCCCAACACATTTAGAGGATTGTTTAATTTCATTGAACAATGTTTCAGCTAATGAGAATAAAACTCTTCCTCATAAGAATAAACCAACCAAGAAAATTCAACATTGGAATGAAGAAGAACACAGGTATATATAATTATTACATTTTATTTTGTTTTATATGTTTAAAAATAGAAATTATTATTCTATCAAGCATTGAATGGAGTATTTTATTGAATAAGAAAGAAAGAAAAGTCCCTATATTCAAGAATTTATTTGAGACTTTTAGAATCATATTAGCCAAACAAGTTTTTTTTTTTTTTGGATTAAATTAATTATTTTGTTTATCACAATTTTCATTAAATTTGACTCACTCGTCATTTTTTATTTATAGGTTATTTTTGGAAGGGCTTCATTTGTATGGCAAGGGAAATTGGAAAAAGATTTCAAAACACGTTGTTTCAAAAACATCCACTCAAGTTGCTAGCCATGCTCAAAAGTATTTCATCAGAATTCAACGAAATGTTAATTTATCAAACAAGAGACAAAGAAGAAGCAAATTTGACAACATTCCTTCACTCTTTAGAGACTTTAACCAAACACAATCATAGAGCAATTTCTACAACAAGAATTTCAACAAGTCCAAGAATAGTGTTTTTCTTTTATAAATTTAAGTCATAACTTTGTACTACAGAGAACCTTTAGGTTCTTTATTATGTAGCAATTTTATTAGTCTCTTTCTTTTGACTACCAACTTATATTTAATCAAATTATCCTCATGTCAATTATCCTTTATTAAAAACATTTAAGCTTTTTTTAAAGAAATAATCCTCTATTAAAACAGAAAATAGATGATGCATTGTAGTTTAAGTTAACCAATCACGACTACGGATTCTGCTAAGTCAAATCATAATTTAAAGAAAAATTAAATGATATGATAAAATTATATATTTTTATTGAATTACAATGTAAATTTTTACACGTTATTTAAACTCTTATTAAAATCGTTGTATTTTCAAGTAATGACATAATCTTATTACACACTAGCTACTCACAAGTTTTTGTAATTAATTAATTTTGTATTAAAATTCAACCAACTTATTTGTAAGGTGACAAACAATTTTCCCAATCATATTGAAATCATTGGGAGCACCCATCTCTTGGTTGAATTAAAGCAAATGTTGATGTTGGTTGGTGTTGATTTTGATTAGTTTCGATAAACAATCCACATGAAATATGTTTTATATTTCTCAAAAGTTTGTTTATATATCTAAATACATTAAGATCTTAATACATTGAAAGAGAAATTATTCATCAGTAATTATTTGTTAGTCCGTAAAATACTTTTAATGAGAAGAGAAAGAAGGAATAAGAGTTTTATTATTTATTTAAATTATATTGTATAAAATAAAAGTCTGTTTGGTAAGGTAAAATTTTGAGTTTATGACTTATAGTTTATAATTTATAAGTTCATATGATATTTGAAAATTTCTTCACACAACTAGTGGTTTTCTCTCACACCCTTGAAAAATCAAAAATACTTTTTGTAAGTGCACTTACGAATTCACCTTATAGGGCGAATTCGTAAGTACACATACGAATTTATCTTTTTGGGTGAATTCCTAAGTGTACTTACGAATTCACCTTATTTTGTACGTTTTTTTATTTTAAACGTTGACATTTGAAAAAATAAACTTAGTTCGTAAGTGCACTTATGAAACGTCCATTTGTATACAAAAAATGGTGCATGGTCACCTCTTCACACTATTACATTCATTTTCCACACCTCTAAACCAAAAAAACCCTCTAAACATCACCAAAAATCAATACATATCTCTTCTCCAAATCAAATTTCAAATGTGTGATCCTAACAAAGTGAACATTGGAAGCTATAATTTGAGGTAAATTTTCTTCCCCTCAACCTACATTTGCTACACTGTAACTGTTAAAATGTTGCAGAAAACAACGTCACTTCGCAAGTACACTTGCGAAGTCCACCAGAAATAATTCGCAAGTGTACTTGCGAAATGTTCCCTGATGTAGAAATAGAATTTTGTTTTGACATAATTCCTATGTTTTATATATTTTAGGTATGGTGCATCCCGACAACATTGTCAAGGCTATTGTGAAGGTTCTGATTCCGGACAAAGTAAGCATAGAAGATAAGTCGATTATGATCAAAGAAGTAGATAAAATGATTGATGTTGTGATCGATAATGAAAATCAATTTCCAAATGTCAAAACTTTCAATACTCGTCAACAAATGCTTGATTATGTTAGAATGGAAGCTAGCAAACTTGGTTTTGGTGTTGTGATTGCGAGGTCCGACAATGAGAGTAGTAATCGACAACCATTTGTTATTTTGACATGCAAGAGAAGTGGAGCATACGTTTCCAAAATCCGCAAGTTAAAACACGAAGACACAGGTTCGAGGAAATGTGGGTGTCCGTTCAAGTTGCGCGGTTATTGTAGGGTGGATAATTTATGGAGGTTGACTACAATGGTCGGAATACATAATCATGAGCTGGAGACCAAGTTACACGGGCATCCTATTGTTTGTCGGCTTAAGACGGAAGAGAAGAAATATGTTTTTGAATTATCGTTGATCAAAGTTGCGCCTAGAAACATACTTTCCAGTTTGAAACGGAATAGAGCGGGATGCGTGTCAAATATAAAATCGGTTTACAATTATCGATATAAATAACATGTTGCTCATCTGAGGTCCGAAATGCAACAAAGTTGCACATTAAAAAACAATTGAGAAAAGTCGCCTTTTTGGAAACAACCGATTTGAAGCCCCCGTCTCAACCGGTGAAAATTAAAGGTGCCCAAAAAGGTGAAAACTTCACACGCTGACAATACAACCAAGTGTATACCTTATTATCACGAAGTCGTCGATGAATTATTTCCGGATTCTCCAACCCCAAAATCCAAGACAAGTGCTAAAAAAAAGCCCGGATTTTCAAACCACCTCGGATACCGACACCACCACTACCACAAATAATTTACATTAATGAGATGCCATTATTTATGCACAAACACATTGAAAAAATAGTGAATGTGGGAAGCGATGGTAGTTGTGAGTATCGGGCCGTGCCCGCTTTGCTTGGACAAGGAGAGGAGCAATACATTAATGTTTGGAAAAAACTTATTTTGGAGTTGACCTCTCGTAATGAAATTTACACGCGCCTATACGTGACAAAGGACAAGTTTAATAAAATTCACCATGCTCTTGCTCCAAGTGTTACCATCCATGCATCGGTTGAAAAATGAATGTGCTTCCCCGAAATGGGACATCTTATAGCAAGTGCTTATAACATGGTGTGTGTCGACTTGACAAGATATAGTTTTTCTGAAACTTTTTTTCCTCTACAAGCTCTACCGCCTATTGATTCATCCGGACGCATCGTGTGTGTTGGCTATCTAAGGTCATGCCATTTTGTTCAAGTATATTTGAAATCGGGTTGTCCTATTCTGGCCACATCCGTGGAATGGATGGAACATCACAAAAAATAGGCGGAAACTTGGCCAGATCATTTTTTGGAGAGAATGACAGAGTTCACTCATTTGATGGATCTTGAGAGAGAATCCAATAGGGAGAAATCAAAGAAAGAATCGGTTTTAGATTTAAGCGGAGACAATTTTTTCGGTACATTTTAAAATGTACTCGAAACATTTTTTGTATGTATTGTCGAAACATTGTAAAATCTCAACGTTTCAACACACACACACACATATATACATAATTATGTTCCAGCCAAAACTGAGTTTTATTTTGTTCCTATAGAATTCGCAAGTACACTTACAAATTTTGCCTGATTTGTTAAAAAAACAACACAGAGAACAATTCGTAAGTACACTTATGAATTAACATGATTTAGTGTAATTCGTAAATGCACTTACGAAATGTGACCTGATAAGATTTCTTCGGTCCATATTACTCCAACTTGCCTATAAATTGAGTCTACATCCCATTCCATTCTCCATCACAAACCAAAACCAGAAAAATGACACAAACCTATCCACACCTTGCGTTTGTCTACTTCACTACAATCTCTGTTGTAGTATCCAGATAATCGCAAGGTGGTCAGGCTTGAGTATCGTTCACCTTCACTTGATGCTGAAGGAAAAGTCAAGTTCACCCGATTTTAGCTAAAGAACGACGAGAACTTAGAGGTTATGTGGGAGACCTTTCAACAATACTCGACAAAGGGTTTGATTGAGATGGATGCGTCGCTTCGTAGATCGGCAGAAGAAGTTATCAAGATGTTGCAATGTCAACAGCTTCCCGTTTATAATAATATGTAATTTAATTTTTTGCATCCACTATGTAATTTCTTTGAATGAATTAAGTTGAATGAATGGTATGAATTGTGTTAAATCTGCCAAAACAAAAATTCGTAAGTGCACTTACGAATTCACCCATGAAGGTGATTTTGTAAGTGCACCTGCGAATTCACCTTATTTTTGGAAAATCTTGGATTATTTCGTAAGTGCACTTACGAATTCACCTCCGAGATGGAATTCGTAAGTGCACTTATGAAATCTGGGGGTATTTTTGGGTTTCCACCAGGGGTGAAGAAAAAACCCACTAGGTGGGGGAAGAAATTTCCATGATATTTTAGACTTGTTTGGTAACAGTCTTTTGATCACGAATTTATAATTTATTTTGCTAGTTTATAGCTTATTTTCATACGCTATTTCAAATAGCATTTTAACGTAGTAGCTTATAGCTTCTTTTTTTTTTCCTTTTTTATTCTTATTATTTTAATAAAAATCCAATTTTATCCTCAATAATTTATTTTAATTTAAAATATTTTTATATCATTTTACATTTATAAGTTAGTTGAACCGCTAATGTTACCAAACACTTCAATTAGCTTATCAGCCATCACTCGCAACCATCAACTATAATCTATAAACTATTTGTCATCAGCCTTCAGGTATAACTTATAAACTATCAGCTAACTTATCAGTCAATCATTATTTTTACCAAACTGACCCTAAGTATATGACTATTTATATAAAATGTGAATTGGGTTTGGACTATTTATATACAATGTGAATTGGGTTTGGACTATTTATTTACACCTTGATTTTCCTTTTCACTCAAGAAGTAAAACCTAACTTCGATATGTTTACTTCTTCCATGCAGAACTTGAGTCTTTGTCAGATTTATGACTGACTTGTTGCCCATTTGCAAAACTATATATTTTCACTTCGACCTCCATTTATTCAAGTACAAATCTGACCCAAATTATTTACCATACAACATAGGATTAATAATTACAAAATAGATAAAATCAATATATACTTAAAAAATTCAATATAAAATCTGATTCGATCCAATCAATTTTCACAAAACAAAATTCAAAAATGTAATTGTATTAAAAAAATTGTAGTTGTCAATTTTTTTAGATTGGTTTACAACTTTTAATTAAATTGGTTCATTTATAAATAAATAAAACTCTACTCAATGCTAGAGATCAAATATTTGGGCGACTGTCTTTGTAGAGACTAAAACTATTATAGTATTTAATATTATTATTCATAAACTTAACAATACAACCAACTAAAAGAAAATAAAATAAATTTATTTTAAGCAAGCAAGAACTAACAAAGCATCAAATTATAACCACTTTGCTCAAATTTTAACAGCTCCCGGTTAATTTGAGAAAATTGAAGAAAATAGTTTCCATCTTGAGATTAGTTAGTTTGAATTTAAAAACAAAAATCACAAATTTTCATTGCTATTAATTCAAGGATAAAACAACATTTTCAAAACGATTTCTTTTATAAAAAAACTCAAACTTGCTAAAAAGTAATATTGGATGCGAGAAAAATATAAAAAGAAAGGTTGAATTGTTGTTATAATTTTTTATATGAATAAAAATTATTTATAAAATTTTGTAAATAGGTCAAATGGTTAAAAATAAATTTTAACATAAGAAACTATTATGCATAACCTAAAAATATAGAAGAGGTAAAATAGTAGATTAAATGTATACAATTTTTTGTTTGATGATAAAATTGTTACATGATAATGCAAGAAAACTATTCTTGAATATGTTGAATTGGTTGTTGTAGGAATTCGTCAATAAATGGTTGTGTTTGGATGAAGTTAAAGACTGTTGTCAACTTTGCTTCTTGTGTGATAAATTACTATTTTGTTGATTTCTGATGAAATACTTTTGAGCATGGGTAGCAACTTGAGTTGATGATTTTGAAACAACATGCTTTGAAATTTTTCTCCAATTTCCCTTGCCGTATCTTTCGAGTCCTTCTAAAAATAACCTATAAATAAAAATTGGGAGTGAGTTAAAATTTTAGTGAAAAATATGTGATAAATAAAATGATTAATCTAACCCAAAGAAAAGTTTAAAACATAAACTTGTTGAATTTTATATATACCTGTGCTCTTCTGCATTCCAATGTTGAGTTTTTTTGGTAGGTTTTTTCTTAAGAGAAATGTTTTTGTTTTCATTAGCTGAAATATTGTTGAATGGTGGAATGGGTGGTGGCACATCAATTTCATCTTCTTGAATGGGATATAAATATAAGTTTGATGGCATCTCCATACTTTCACTTAAATCTCTTTTGTTGATTTTAATTTCGCTCTAATTTATTTTTTTTGTTGTATTGGTAAGATGGTATACTATGTATATATAGTTTCAACTCAATATAATTTTTTTACTAGATTTTCTCAATATTGTTACTTTATCATGTTTCTAGTATAGTTTTATATTTTTATTCTTATCTAATGAGTATTTTTAGGATTTTCGTTGTACAATTGTGGAGCCTTTTTTCTTTCAAATTTATTTTTGAATTTAAATTTTAATACTTCCTTGTCTAGTTAAATAGTTAATTTAATTTAATTTAATTATAATAATTGAATATGGAATCAAATTTTATTTGTTTGTAACATTTGTTATAAATTTCGTAATGTTCAACCAAATACACAATTTATCATATTATTTGACTTCAATTGATTAGTTATTTAACTTCTCTTTCATGATAATGTTTGAAGCCTCATTTGATATTAGATCCTTTTTTGAAGAACCCTTTTTTTCCACTTTATCATCTAAAAAATGTTCAATTTTGACACTAAAATAATTAACTAGGTCATATTGAACTTACTATTGTTTTTAATATTTCTTTCTTTATCAAATTTAGAGATCCTACGATTAAGGACATGTTTGTCATAAATTTTAAAAAAAAAATTATTTTAAGTGACTTCTAGAGTGAGGGTCTAAGAAAATTCCTCACCAATGGACCATTATGAACATTAATTAAAGACCGTTAGATTAAAGAAGGTATATAATAGACACTACCACAGGATATTATAACTACATCATCTATTTTTTCTTTCTACCAAATATATGTTTTTTTTTTCTCTAACACAATCATGACCACTGTCTGAAGTTTCTTAAACAAATTTAAATAATAAAGTAAAGTGTATTTCCTTCATTGCCTTAACGATAAATCTAAACAAAACTTAAATTATTAAAACTTTAACAATTAAGTAATCTTAATCTACTTACTACCACAATGGCACAATTAATAAATTGTTTGAAACTGTTAAACAAAAAAAATTACCAAAGAAAAAAAGACCTTATCGATTACCATATGAGGGCAGTTGAAAAATACCAAATTATTAGCATTGAGTTTAGAGATATGGAATCAGTTAGAAATGAAACAAAATTGAAGAATTTTATATATCCAATTTGAACTTCAAATCAAATAGTTTTATTTAACCTCAAAATTATCTCCTAAAATCCAACATTAACTATACTATGAAAAAGGTAAATATTTCTAAAAACAAAAGCGGAGATGAAACATGATTATGGATATGAGAGAATTGAAGAATAGAAATTCATTCTTATATAAGAGAACGATAAATCTACACAAAAATCAAATTTTGATCTTCAAATAAGGAAGATGAAGTGTTTTTTAATTTCTTAGAATAGATTTGGAGAGAAAATTCAGTGTAAAGGGTATATGATAAGATATGTGACAAACATTTAATCTAACAGTTCTTGATAGTTCACCATGAACTACTTAATAGATGGTTCACTTTAGACATCACACGTAAATAGATCAATTAATTTTTATTAAATAATTGAAGTTATTTTCTTATTGATTTTAGAATTCTATTTTCCTCTAAAGTAAATAGTGAAATGAAATTTAAGTGGTGCTTGTAAACTGCTGGTGGTATATGGAAAGTTATTCAAAGTAATTTTTTAAAGTTTATATTAAATAAAATTTTAAGAGCATGAAAAAAATTTAAAATATTTTTTTGAAAACTATTTAAATTAAATTGATGTTTATTCTTTTAAAAAAAATTAATTTTGTTTATCATCAAAATATGTAATATTATAAAAATATTGAGGAGTTTTTTAGGAAAAAAATCATTCATTCAAATATGCATTTTCTCCATTCAAAACGGTTTTTTATGATTAATTAAAAAAATTGACCAAATTCAATTCAAATTTATGCGATTTAATTGGGTCAATTTTTTAGATTTCAAATTATAAATTGTAATTTTCTTAATAATATTAATATTATAAAATAATATACAACATTTAATGAATTAAAATTTAAAACTACAAAAAGAGAGTGATCAATTATGTTTTTAAAAAATAAATAGATGCAAAATTAATTATTATATAGTATAAAAACAAATTAGATGTCAATAAATTATAGATTAATGCCATATATCACATTAATAAAATATATGTTTAATTGGTCTCTTTATTTTTGTTTTTTTTTCTTCCAGGTTTAAATCCTTCATTTTAAAATTTGGGTTTTTAATCTCTTACTTCTATATGTTTTTTTAGAATTTTAGTTTTCTTCCTCTTTAAAACGTATTTTTAATGTAATGACGTGTCATTGTCATATTTATCATATTTTTAATGATTTACCAAAGCTTAAATTACATCTAAAGTATTCATATTAACTTAATATTATTAAAACACAAAAATATATTTAAATATATTATTTTAATCTCTCAATCTAAATCAAACAAAATAAAAGTGTTATGAAACTGCATAAAACAATAGAAGAGAGAAAGAGAAGAAGAGAGTGTTTTGGATTGGTCTAATAGTTGGAATTGATTCAATCTACTTCTACCTTCAACATGGTCCAACAATTTTGGTCCAATGACTCTAGCTATTTTGTCGGGCATACTTGGTCGACTACACCTCGGGAATAGCGAAACCAACGATGCCTTGAGCCATATGTGTGCCCGCATCAACAGTTATATCCAGGTCTGCTCGACATATGTGGAGCAGACAACCAGGAACTGCCCATAACGCATTTGTCCGTAATCTCTTATGTGCTCGGAGCAACGACAATTACATGCATGACTGTCAATTTTGACTAAGTCCTGACAATTACCTATTTTTGAGGAACCTAATATTTAGGCCTAAAAATAGGAACCAATGGTCAAGCGTCGGGGGCACTATATAAACTCTCACACTTGTGAGGGTCATGTATCAAACATACACACGAAAAAATCCTAATCTCTTTCTTGTATCTCTTTGCACTCTTTCTTACTTGAGCGTTGAAGTGTCTTGCAGGTACACACCCCTCCTCTTCATCAATTCCATACTAGTAGACGTCATCTTCTTGGCCCACTTTCAGGTTATGATCAACCGATAAGATCAGTGGCACCGTCTGTGGGAAACTATTTTCCCTGTCTTCCTTTTCCTAAAAAAAATACCAAAGCGACTTTCACGACTTCTGTCATGGCTGACCATGATGGTAACCACTTTTCTAGAAAGACTATGCTCTCCCCCGTCCACAAGACGAACGGAAACGAAGAACCTCCACATCTCAAGGATATCCCCGACATCAAAGATGACCGAATTGTGTCCCTGGACTCAATTGATGTTGATCGCGATGACATTTATTTCTTGAAATATCAGAATTCCAAGAAGTTCACCAAGGAACTACCAGCAATCCTTCAATTAGTTCCAATTCCACCCAATGTCGACCCGACCATGGGAGTTCTGCTTGCTGCCCTTAACCAAACCAATGTTATATCCCTGCAACAGAGCAACAAGATTGGGGCTTGAGAGAAGAAGCATTCAAAATGTCCTCCTTGAAGACCCCGGCGTTATGACTTCCGCAGTCCATCACTACCAAGGCGTGACCATCTTCTAGCACGGGAGAGGCGAGAAGTTTCTTTCCTCAAGAAACAAGGTCTCACACCTCCCCGTAAAGACCGACGCTCCCCGATGTCAAACCAACAAAGGATATACATTTTTGTCCTATTTTGAATTTGTTGACAATTCTTTTTCGAATTCTCCAACTTTAAAATCTCAAAAAGTGTTTTCAAAGGTGTCCGGATTATCAAATCATCTCCTTCACTACCTTTATAAAAAAGGAGACACATTAAAGATATGTCAATTTTTATGCATAAATATACATTGAATGAATTATATATGTTAAGGGTGGTATAAATGCAGTTATTGTGTTGTTTCATCTTTACTTCGTAAAAGAGTAAAGAATCATATACTTGTCCGTCAAAAATTCTAAAAGAGTTGAAGGCGCATAAAGAATCACACATAATGTTGTAAAGAAAAATGAACATTTTGATGCAATTCACGAATCTCTTTTTCCTATTGTTAGTATGGTTATAAACTTAAGATGTATGATATTCCATGTGCTTGTTTAATTTCAAATAAGATGAAACTTGATAGACTCATTTGAATGGGTAAGGTTTACACCCACTAAAAAAGGCTCCGATTTGATGATGATGATGATGATGATGATGGTAAATTAAATATATCTATCATGACCAAGTGGGAAGGGATTCAAGAGAGATTTTTGAAACCTAATGACGACATGAAACTGCATATCAAAGAGCTACTGAGGAATATTTCTTATCCAAAAACCATAGATTTGAAACACCATCACAAAAGGTTAAACCAACAAAGAATGACAATTTAACGATTCTGTCTTTGTCATATTTCGAACTTGTTGATAAACTTTTTTTTCCAGATTCTCCAACTTCAAAATCTCAAAAGTTATTTTCAAAGATGCCCGCATTATCAAAGTTATTTACAAAAGATTATATACCATAAAGAGATGTTATTTTTATGCATAAATACATTGAGTGGATTGTAGATGTTAAGGGTGGTATAAATGTGATTATCGTGTTGTTTCATCTTTACTCAGTAAAGGAGCAAAGAATCATATACTTTTCCGTTAATAACTTGTAAAAATGTTGAAGGCGCATAAGGAATCACACACAACATTGTAAAGAAAAAAAATTAGCATTTTGATGCAATTCATAAATCTTTTATTGCTTGTGTTAGTGAACCAACATTGGGGACACATTTCTGACTCACCCCAATTTCTTAAAAATATTCTGGCATGGGTTAATTCAGAACTACATTTCTATATACACCCTGCTTTAAGTTAACAAAACATGATGAATTTGGAATATCCCATGAGACATGATTGGGTTTCTAAGGTCAATATTGATCTAAGACTCGTATAAACATGGATTTTCATCATATTGTTAGAAAGATCACACACAAAATATCTCAATATTTATATCTCGTTTTTCCTACTTCAATGGGGAGAGACACCTTATTAAATTTAAGTTCACTAATATTACCCATATTGTCGATCTAAAATCTACACTAGAGAACCTATCGCGCTACTCAAACAATCAAAGAGTTAAGAAGCTTTGTTATCGTTCACCCTTGATTGACAACGAATGGAAGATACAATTCAACAAGCTTGAGCAGAAGTCGAATAAAGATTTAACTATTATGTGGAATACATTTAATTGTTACGAAAAAAGATTTGATCGATGTGGATGCGAAGGTTGCGAGATCTGTAACACCCCATCTAAATACCCCGAATATATTAATTAAATTAATATCTAAATCATCTTTAATCAGAGTTTAACACGGTATAATAAGGGATGTCACAATTAATAATTAAAACAAACTTCATTCAAACAGCAGCCATGCTACACTGAGGATCATCATCCAACAATTCAATCATTATAAGACCATGTCTTACACAGCGGAAATACCAAAACCAAAATTTAATAAAACATCAAGGTTCTCAAGGAATTCAAATCCAAAATAATTAAACAATAATGATTCTCTTAACTAAGCGTTCCCCAGTGTTACAATCTAATCAGAGCATGACACTGACACACCGACTAAAAGATAAGCTCTAGAGCCATCCTCACCGACTCCTCAGCTGCTAATTTAATCTGAAATGGTAAAGTAAGGGTGAGACTTCTCATAATTAAAGCATATTATAAGTCTTTCAATCAATAATATATCACAAGCATATTATTTCACCCACTTAACATAAATTCAGATTCACACACACAACCATATTCATCATGCTTAATCATAACAATCAACGAAGAGTAACACTGGAAGACATCCTAACATGTTACCACTCCATACAAATACAATGCAGACTCAATGCATGCGGTACCGACTCGTGACCAAGTCACCCAACACTGATCCATCATCAACCGGATACATTACCATCGATTCGTCCATAACCACTCGGACACGAATCCAGCCTAACCACCCATCCTCTCTCGGGTATCGGTTATCGGCAATCCAAGTCAAATTCCGCACAATGGGAATTAACTTCACCAACAATGCAAATGCACGCACATCACTAGCATGCAACATCAATCAGTCTATGTACACATTCATTTAACATAACTGAATCACAACAATCAACATGATATATCAACCAATCATGCATACATCTAACATCAGCATAAACATGCAAACCAATCAACATGGTATATCAACCAATCATGCATACATCTAACATCAGCATAACATGCTATTACATCTACACATTACCAGTGTCCTCATCACCAAAGTTCCTCTACTACACATACATCCTTATGTGTCAGTTAATAATCATTTATTTCGAAATTCAACCCCTTCCCAAAATAATTTCAAGTTTTCTAAAATATTTTTGTTTCATAAGGTAGAGCATTAAATTTAGGAAATAACGTCCAAAACGGCGCTCAAAACGGACTTACGGTTTGAAAGTTATGAATTTTTGAAGTTTTAGAATTTTAAGGCAGAACCCGGTTCCTACCTATCAGAACCGGTTCCTACGTTCAAAAGCGCGGAAAATGTATGGGAACCCGTTCCTACCCATACAGAACCGGTTCCAGTGCATTTTCAAGTTTTACAGATTTTTCAACGTGGAACCGGTTCCTCCCCTGGAACCGGTTCCTACGTAAAAAGTGATTTTTGCATTTTGTGACATTCATCCATTTTTACTCAAACCCATTCTTACCCATACGAATCCCATCATTGGAAACACCAAAATACATCATTTTGCATCATTCATTACATCAATTATCATCTTTCCATCATTTCTATTCATTAACTGACACCTTAATCATATTCCATACATATTCGACACAATCAGACTCGATCTGACACCAACTGACACTATTAGGTACACATCCATGGGAACCTAGAATTTCCTAAACATAGATTTCCTAACATGCCATGATCCATAATATTAAAATCAAAACCTATAATAACCAATAACCAATCGAAATCACCCCTTACCTTGTGGGTCCTTCGATTTACGCTCTAGGTCTTTTCCTTCTTTCCTTCTCTTCTCACTTCACGATCTTGTTTTCTCCAAAATGATTCCTTTTTCCTCTTTTCTTATTTAATTCCTTTTATTCCTTTTAACATAAATTAAATAAATCAATTAATGTGAGTAGAGTCTTTACTCCTCACACCCCACTTTACTCAACATGCATCCAATAAATCCATAATTAATCTCAATAATTCAATATATTAAATAAATTATGTTCTCAATTAATTTAATAATTAAAATCATAATTATTTAATTACGAATTATTTTCGGGTGTCACAACTCCCCACTTAAAGAGTTTTCGTCCTCGAAAACATACCTCGACGATTCGGGATACGAGTCCTTCATCCGACTCTCCGGCTCCCAGTGAAATTTCCATCACCGGTCCTCCCAAGCCACTCTTACCAATGCAATCTCTTTGCCTCTGTTTCAACTTCCGATCCTCAATCCTCGCAGTACCGCTTCCACGCTTAAATTCTCTCGTGTATATCTACCCGAATCTCATGAGACGGATCAACAATGTACTTCCTCAACTGGGACACATGAAAAACATCATGCAGATTCGCAAGTGACGGAGGCAAGGCAATCTGATATGCAACCTTCCCAACTCTTTTGGTAATCGAAAGGACCAATAAATCGTGGAGTCAACTTCTTTGACTTCAAAGCTCGACCAATACCAGTCATCGGAGTAACCCGCATAAACACATGCTCTCCTTCACTGAACTCAAGGTCTTTCCTCCTCTTATCATGATAACTTTTCGGCGACTCGAAAGTTCTCATCTTCTCTGAATCATCTTAATCTTTTCCAAGTTTGTTGAATAATTTCCGTCCAATCACGGACTCTCCGTTTCATACCAACACAATGGTGTCCACCTCCTACCATACAATGCCTCAAACGGAGCCATACCAATACTCGAGTGAAAGCTATTGTTGTAGGTAAACTCAATCAATGGCAGATAGCTATCCCAAGCTCCACCCTTCTCTAACACACAACCCCTCAGCAAATCTTCCAACGACTGAATCGTTCTTTCCGCCTGACCATCTGTCTGCGGATGATAAGCGGAACTCAAACGCAACTTGGTACCCAAAGCTTCTTGCAATCCTGTCCAAAACTTAGATGTAAACCTCGGGTCTCGATCCGACACAATGCTAGACGGAATACCATGCAAACTTACAATCTTTTCGACATACAATTCTGCTAATCTCTCCATCGGATAATCCATTCTTATCGGAAGTGAGCAGATTTTGTCAACCTATCCATAATAACCCAGATAGAATCACAATTCTTAGCTGTCCTTGGCAACCCAGACACAAAATCCATTGAGATTCCATCCCACTTCCATTCTGGAACAAATAACGGCTCCATCAACCCTGATGGTTTCTGATGCTCTATCTTCGACTTCTGGCAAACTAAACAAGCATACACAAACTCAGCAATTTCCTTTTTCATTCCCGGCCACCAAAACAACTTTTTCAAATCATGGTACATTTTAGTAGCACCGGGATGAATACTCAACCCTTCGATGTCCTTCTTCCAAAATGCTCTTCCTAATCTCGCAACATCCGAACACACCCGATCACCAAATCTCATAACACCATTCTCGTCAATTCGGAACTCGCCTCCTTGACCTTGGTTGATCAATGTCAACTTATCAACTAAACCAACATCAGATTTCTGTCCATTTCTAATCTCTTCCAGAATACCACTAGTCAGCTTCAACATACCCAATTTCACACTATTCTGAGTAGTTTCACAAACCAAGCTTAAATCTCTAAACTGTTCAATCAATTCTAACTCACGGACCATCAACATTGACATATGCAAAGACTTCCTACTCAAAGCATCTGCAACAACGTTCGCCTTACCAGGATGGTAATTCAAACCGAAATCATAATCCTTTAAGAATTCTAACCATCTTCTCTGCCTCATGTTCAACTCTTTCTGATCAAAGAGATACTTCAGACTCTTATGGTCACTGAATACCTCAAACCGAGAACCATATAAATAATGTCTCCACAACTTCAAAACAAATACGACAGCTGCCAACTCCAAATCATGAGTCGGATAATTCCTTTCATGCACTTTCAGTTGTCGTGAAGCATAAGCCACAACCTGCTTATCTTGCATCAACACACCACCTAATCCCATTAATGATGCGTCACAATACACCACAAAAGACTTAGTCGGATCTGGCAAAATCAAGATCGGAGCACTTGTCAATCTCCTCTTCAGTTCTTGAAATCCTTTCTCACATTCAACATCCCAAACAAATATCTGACCCTTCCTGGTCAACTTAGTCAATGGCAACGCTAGTTTGGAAAATCCTTCGATAAACTTCCGGTAGTAACCTGCAAGACCCAGAAAACTACGGATCTCAGAAGCATTCTTCGGCGCTTCCCACTGAGACACCGCCCCTACCTTCGTAGGATCCACAGAAATTCCATTCTTGGAAATTACATGCCCAAGAAAACTCACCTCCTCTAACCAGAATTCACACTTGGACAACTTCGCATAAAGCTTCTTTTCTTTCAACAATTCCAACACAACTCTGAGATGTTCTGCATGCTCCTCATCGCTTTTCGAATAAATCAGAATATCATCAATGAACACTACTACGAACTTGTCAAGATATGGATGAAATATCCTGTTCATATACTCCATGAAAACACCAGGTGCATTAGTAACTCCAAACGGCATAACAGAATATTCATAATGTCCATACCTCGTTCTGAATATCCTCTGACTTCACACGAATCTGATTGTCGCACCCCAAAATTTCCCCTCCGTTTCATCCCATTATTTTCAGAAAAAATGTGTTTGTTTATTACAATTTCAGAGAATTTCTTACTGAGGATTTTTCATGGAAGAAATGGTGGAAAAGTTTTTGCCGCTTCAATTCAAATTCAAGAGTGAATGGAGACACCGTTTTCGCTGTATAAATTTGCTAGCCAGAGGTAATTGGTGGATGTTTCAAGAAGAATGCAAAAAAAAGTGGAATTTCCGGTTACAGTGTGAAAAGGAGAAAAAATTGTTTCTTCAAGATTCGGTTACAATGTCAGATTGTGAAGTTACAAACATAAAAAAAAAAGGGAAGACACTGTGTTCTGTGGAAATTGGTTTTGTTTATGGCGGTGAAGCATTACGAAGGATTCGTTCACAACAAGAAGAGATTGGAATGGTAATTCAAATTTGAGCATTTTTTTATATCAAGTTGATATTATAAAATATTCAAGTTTAGAATACAAATTTCGCAAGAGAAATCGGAATTATAGTTCGAATTTGGATACTTTTCTTATATCAAATCGATATGATAAAAATATTTAAGTTTTATAAGGGATACATTTTTTACAAGAGTAATTGGAGTTTATTAATTTCGGAACTGTATCCGTTATTACATAATATTCTAATTTTGGTTTTACAAGTACAAATGTATTAACTCTATCCTAACGCCGTAAGCTCCCGGCTTCCTTCGAATTTCTCTGTATCCGGGCACTCTTCTTCACTTCCACACAGTGCTGTCCGTTTGTCATCTGAAACAATGGAAAGGGACATAATTAATAGCAACAAAGCAATGTTCATACGAAAGTAAAAGAAATTATACTTTCTGACTCATCATGAGGGTAGTGTTGAGGAATCAGGTAAAGGTCAATTGTTTCAAAAGCCTCAGAACCGAAGTTCCTTCATCGGCCGTTACCGTTACCTCCATTGCAAATCACAACAACTTTCGTTGTTGGTTCACAAAGGAGGTATAATTTGGAAATCAAAAGCATCATATTCCAAGTAAAGCAGCCCAACAAAACAATTATGTTTTAGCCCAATGCAAGAGAGACAAAAATTCCAACAGGCAGCAGGGTCCCAAGGTCAGCATACAGCAAGCAATATACACAGAAGAAGAAAGATGCCAAATTCAATTTCAAAAAGTGTAACAGGACTTATGCAGAAAAAAGGAAGTTGAGTGTAGTAATAGGCAATACAGGCTGCAGCAGAAAAGGATCCCAAAAGACTAAGGCAAAAATCTGTTCTTGAGCAGAAAAGAGGATGGTATCTAAAAAGCAAGCACGGTATCTTTTCACAGAAAATACATAAATTTGGAAAGTACTCAAGTGTGTATCTGTTCAGAAAAAGCCATCAGTAGTATCTGTTCAGAGGGGAGACCAAGACTAAGAGGATCAAAAAACCAGTTAAAAGAGACCAATATACCAGCATAAAGGAGACCGAAAAAACCCAAGTAAGGGATCTGTTCTCAAAAAGAAAAAACACATCCAAGCATCCAAAAAAAAACCAGTGAAAAAAAATATACCAGTAGCATCTGTTCTTAGGCAATCAAAAAACCCAAAAAAAAAGTAGTGGCATCTGTTCTTAACCAATCCAAAAACCCAGGAAAAAAAAACAAGTGATAGCAAACTGTTCTTAAAACCAAAAACCGAATTCCAAAAACCCAAACCAGGACACAGCAAACTAAACCGATTATTCATCATTTTCTTCAACACAATCCTTCAGAGTGTCTATAGTTTCAGAAATCCTATTCTGAATTTGAGAAAGAAGAAGAAGAAAGGAATCAGAAACGATCTCACCCGATACCGTTACGGCAATGTACGATTTCCGACCGCCATGGGATTTTGGGTTTCCAAAGTCAAGATCATCCATCTGTAACACAAATCAGGAAGTCAGAAATCAAACCAGAAATCAGAAAAACCAAACATGCAAATCGCGGCGAGGAGAGAGATCGTGATCGGTGAGAGAGAGAGAGAGAGACAAGATCGCGATCGGTGAGAGAGAGACAGGATCGCATCGGAGAAGAAGAAGAGAGAAACGGCGGGTCGCGGCCATGGCGAGAGAATCGACCGAGAGGGACAACGAAAGCGTGAGAGAAACCATGAGAGGCGCGATTTGGGGTTTCTGGGTCGAAAGAGAACGGATGAGTATCGTGAAAACCATTTGGGTTTTTGTTTTGTTTTGCTGTTTTTTTTTTTTTTTTTTTTGCTTGCTTAAATGTTAGGATCAGTTGTTATAATATAATAATAGCTATTATTTATTTTCTAAAATCATTAACTATTATTTTCTAAATTATTAACTATTATCAATATTATTATTATTATTAATACCTATTACACATTACTATTATTATCATTACTTAGCTAATTTCTACTTTTATCATTACTTTTTAATAACTATTATTATTATAACCATCATATTATTATTATTTACATTATTACTGTTATTATTATTATAACTAACATATCATTATATTATTATCACAAGTATGTTTATCATTACTATTATTTATTTTTCTTCTTCTTTAGTTATTATTATTATTATATTTTCTTTTCAGTATACTCTCAAAGAAATACAAAAAAATAATAGTAGTAGGATAGTTAGACATTTTATTAGGAATTTTTTAGCACTTTCTTTCCTTTTCTGTATATATCCCCATTTGTAAATTTGTACCCCATTCCCCATTTGTTGTAATAGTTAGTAAATAATTTTATTGCTTTATCATTATTCATTCACAAAGCACAAACCGAAAACATTTTTTCAACTAATATTCGTGCGAGCCATTTTTACTACCCTGAGTTGACAAAGCTTTGAAGCGTCACAACGGCCACACATTTTGCACACACCACGCTTACTCTTGGGCTTACAATGAAACTTTGATTGATTGGTTAAACATTATTTAATTATCTAATTAGGTTATTTAAAATTAATTAGTTTACCTAATTAATTTTATTAAACTAATTACTTGATTAAGTTTTGTTTAATTAATCGATTAAATTTATTTCGCGCATGCACCTACACAATGTAAATCATTTATTTGCGCAAGCCACCTTGTATGGGCTTTTAATTTATTTACTTGCTTTATTTAATGCTTGTATACTATTGTGTGTTCTTCTCCATTATCGCACCTTAGGACCATATGCTCAATTAACCATAACTCACATCGCAATAACACTTTCGCAATATAGTTTCCAACCTCGATCCAATGTCGAGTGCATTTTCGAAATCTTTTTCATAATAAAGTACAAGTTTTTTAGTCGTTAGACGCTAGACTAGTTGTTAAAAAACTTGTCCCCCAAACAAACTTTAGTCTTTAAGTCGTTGGACGCTAGACCCGTGGCTTAAAGACTCCTAAAACGTGAACTCGTTTCACTTCACTTTTTCTCAAGAAAACTTTTTGGGTGATAGACGACTTGTGTGAACTTTCGTTCCTCGGGTTTCTAGTATTTGAATCGTGAGACGCTAGCCTCGTTGTTCGGTACTTTTTCATCCACATAAAAAACACGGTACATAAAAAACAAATTCAACTCATTCAATTTCTTTTATCGCTCATACGCGATCATAAAAAACTCTTTTCGGATAAAGAGAGTGCAATAGTCGTTTCAAATACGAACGAGGACTTAAGCTTTTCAAACAAACAAAACAAGTCCTAGTTCAAAGTATTTGAAATGTCTAAATACACGATTTTTCTTATAAAATCAATACAACAAATTTAAAACCTTTTTAAGAGGAACTACAGAGTTTTGACTTTCCCATTGCACAAGGGAATATGTAGGCACACGGTTCTGAAACCGTGCCAAACTCAAAATAATAATAAACAAATTCTGTTTTCTTTTAGCATCCATAACTTAGTAAACACACACACAACGCGTAGAATTAAATGGGTCCCATCGAGTACGATGGATGTAAGGGGTGCTAATACCTTCTGTCATACCCCAAAATTTGCCCTCCATCTACTCAAGAAGCTTCATACATCCCTACTCAAGGATTCCTCAAGAGTTGATCAGACAAACTCTCTCCTAGACAATCAACCCAAACTAGGGTTTGGTATCTCTCAAGTCAAGATGAACTTCCAACATCTCCAATGGCCTTCATGCCTCCTCATATGCTTCAAAGATTCTCCATGTCAAGTTTCAAGCCTCACAAGTCAAGTTTCCTCAGACAATTGCTCAGATGGTTGAAAATCAAATGTATTGGACAAAAAGTCAACTGTGGTCAACATACAGTCAAACTTCATAATTTTTGGTCAACATCCTCATTTTGAAGTTATATTCATCATTTGATCAAGGGTTGATCATGATTCATCAAGAAAACTCAAGATTTGCTCAAAAGTCAAACTTTCTAAATTAGGGTTTCTAGGTGAAAAGTCAATGAACTTTGATGATCATAACTTTCTCATACTTTCTCAGAAATTTTCCCACCAAAGCTCATTTTGAAGGAAATTCAATTCTCTACAACTTCATGTCTCACAAGAATGTCCAAAAAATGCTTCATTTGAGAGGTATAGCTCAAAACATTACAGGTCATTTTCAAAGTCAACAAAAAGTCAACTTTTTGTTTTGAAGATATATTGAGCATGGTAACTCCAATTGCGATGAGACCAAAAAGGTTGGTTAGAGGACTCTTAGAGCTTTCCAAAAAGTCCAAGAACACTCAAAAATGTGGAAAATTGAGCAAGTTACACAATTCACAAGTTGGGCAATTTTGAAAGAATGCACAAAGAGAAATACTTCTAAAAATCAAAAAATTTGCAAATTGGCCTACTTTTTCTTCATCCTAACTTATTCCTCATGCAATTAGGAATATCCAAGCCCAATGCCACGAATTTTTATTTTATTTTCCTATTTAATTTGGAATTTATTCATTTAAATACAAATTAAATTGAAAAATAAAGTATAAAATCCAAATTAATTGCAAATTTGATTTTTATTTCTTCTTTGTGATCCAATCAATTCATTAAAAGCCAGCAATTTCGAAATTGGATCAATATGGCAAGATTAGATTGGAAATTGACCAAAATTTGAAGATTTGATTTTTTGCAAAAAATCAAATTTGATTATCATTGATTATTGATCAATTCTTTCCCAAAACCATTCCAAATCCATCCAATATAAATATGTGATGCATACCACACGAATTAGGGTAGAATTTTGACTCAAAACCCTATTCCCAAACTCAAAAACCGTGGCAAGCAAGCAATTGGAGATCATACTTCGTTTTCAACCAATTTTAAGGTGCCCAACATTCCTTGGCATCTCGAAATCGATCCAGCCTTTACATTGCTCAAATCCATCCGAATCGAAAATTCGTGTTTGGTTTGTTCTTGAAAACTTCAAAATCGATTTCTCATATTCATGCATTATTAACACGGTTTGTTGTTGTTTTGTGATTAGTGACAAGTTTGCAAACTTTCGGTGCTTTAATCAATTTCCATGGTAGAAATGCATGACACCATTGTTAGGGTTTCGAACACGTTTTAGGGTTTTCCAAAGCAGAAAAATTGGACCTCAAGACCAGTACCATTGCATTGAATGATGTTTCCAATCGAACCATGGTCTTAGATATTATTTATATTATGTGTCTGCGTTTTTATGTTTGCGGGGACTTTCGTCGAACCATGGCCGACGAGACTTTTCAAATATTCAAAAGGTTGAAGACGAAGCTTGGCGCGAAGGAAGCAGGGACGGCGTGTTATTTTCCACTCATTCCGTTTCCAAACACGGATGCACGTTAGCTCGGTTGGTTAAGGCGTGGGTGTTGGAGATGCTTTCCCTGGTCACGAGTTCGATCCTTGCCGAGACCAGTTTTGCTTCTTTTTCTCAAACTTGCATATTTTTTCATATTCCTCTATTTTTCTAATTATTTTAATATTTTTGCATTGTTTTAATTATCTTCATATTTTTATTTCTGCATTTAAAATTCATCAAAAATTAATTTTCTTTTTATATTATTTTCATAAAATCTTTATTTAATTTAATAAATTAAAAATATAATTTTTGCATGCATATTTATTTTTATTTATAATTTTGCATTTAAATCATTGTAAATTCATTTTAAATTATTAAAATGCATCTAAAAAATCCCAAAAAATTATTTTAGCATATTCACATTATTTCCAGCATGTAATAATTTTCTCATATAAAAAATTGCATTTTTTCTAACATTGTCTCTTATTTCGATTTCATCATATTTTCCGATTTCTCGTTCGTTTCACAGGTTAATACGATTCAGACGATTCTTCCGTTTTCATTTTATTTTTCAATAATGTAATTGTATACGGGATGTAATAGTTTAAATTAGGATTTTATTTTCCGCATTTTAAATTAGGTATCTGCCCCAAAGCCTTGTAATAGCGTAGGATTTACTTTCCGCATTTTACATTCCGCGTTTTACTTTCCGCACCCTATCAATTGCTAGTAATTAGGCGTGTATGGCAAGATAAAAAATTGAACATAGCCCACTAACTTCAAGATAACATATTCTGAAATCAACACACTTCTCTCACACATGCACCCCTTAGGGTAATTCTCTCGTTGCCTACAATTCAAATGGTCATGTCCTCGAGCGTAGAGGTATCCTAGCACCGTTGCTTTCAAACAAATCATCATAGTCCCTTCGATACAAAGATCATAAGACCCACGATGTCGCTTCCGAATACATGATCTTGACCTCGATTGTCGCCACGAAAATGATGATAGTCCTTCGAATGTGCTAGGACACTTCCTACAAGTTGCCTTCTATGACCATCCGATGTCCCTTCGAATGTCCGCTTACATCCAGCGAATGGAGCCACCTACCAACTAATGGTACGGCTGGCGCTATTCTAAAGGAACGTAGGTACAAAACAACCAATTACGTGGGTAAATAAGTCTTTTAGTTGCTTGCTCTAAACCAAATGCTTTTCACACACACTCTTTTGTCAAAGTTCAAACTCTTTTCAAAGCGAAACATTTCGAACACTTTGTATACACTCCTACATGAGTCATTACAAAGTCAAAGCGAAATGCCTCTTTCAAAACATTTTTGTCAAACACACGAAAGCAATTTTAAAGGTAATCTAGAGCAACTAAGAGCAGTAGATAAACTGCGGATGGAAAGGGTGCTAATACCTTCCCTTTTCATAACCTTCTCCTTACTCGAATCTAAGCGAAGGTCTTTTTCTGTACTTTTACCTTCCCTTAATTGGATAAAAATAAAAGTCGGTGGCGACTCTTGCTATCCGCACATTTGGATACAAAAATCCACAAAGTCAGTTCACCGTATTACACCTTCCCCTTACATAACCGACTCCCGATCCCACTTTTTGGTCACGTAGACCGCCTTATCCGCTTCTTTGGGGTTTTATCTATATTTTCCCGTTCTTTTCTAGAACAAATAAAATTAGGTGGCGATTTCACTAGTTTTCGAGAATTAAAAGATTTTTGAAAATCGAGTTGCTTCACTGATGATATCCAGATCTCAGATCAATCTTACTAAATACACAAGCTCCAACGAGTTGATCCATCAAATCATCAATCCTCGGCAAAGGATACCGATTCTTGATTATAACTTTATTCAACTGTCGGTAGTCAACACATAACCCCATTGAACCTTCCTTCTTCTTAACCAATAACACCGAGCACCCACGAAAACACTCGGACGAATAAACTTCTTCTCCGCAATTCTTCTAGCTTCTTCATTCGGCTAATTCGGATGTCGACATGCGATAAGCGCCATCGACACGGACTAGTTCGGAATTAAATCTATAGTAAATTCTACCTCTCTCGGTGTGATTCACTAACGTCTTCGGAAACACCTCGGGAATTCATTCACCAATCCATCCCTTTGGCTTTTCCCTCCGCTTCTATTGCGGAATACAACATAAACACCACAACACCATCCTTCACAGCTAGGTTCATCTGCTTAACTGACATAATCTCATTTTCGATCTTAACCTCTTGGGAAAAATGACTGTCTTCTCAAAACAATTGATATGAACCTGGTTGAATTCCAACCAGTTCATTCCAAGGATGATATCAAGTTGTTCTAGCGGTAGGCACACTAAATCCATACCGAAACCCTATCAAAAATCACAACAGGACAATTCCTACAAACATACGAAGTAGTCGAACCCGGCAGAGTATCAATAACCATACTTCCATCCATATTAGAAATTTCCAAATTCAATCTCTTAGCACAATCTAACGCAATAAAAGAATGCGTAGCTCCAGTATCAATAATCGCAATCAAAGGTATGCCATTAATAAAACATGTACCTTTAATCAGCCGATCATCTGGTTTAGTCTCTGATCCAGACAATGCAAACACTTTACCACCAGCTTGCTCTTTCTTGGGTTTTGTGCACTGAGGACGGGTATGACCCTCTTCACCACAGTTGTAGCAAGTCACCACTTTCACTCTGCAGTCATTGGCCACATGGCGAACTTGAAACACTTCTTATCATTGCTCTTACAGTCCACCATACGATGTCCTGTCTCACCACACTTGTAACACCTCGCGGAAGAACTAGAATCTCCTCCACCAGATTTCTTCCAACCGCCGGATCTCTGATTGCTCCTATCATAAGGCTTACCACGATCCATCTGTTGCTTACCTTTCCAACATACCCTCGAGCATTCGACTTAGTGTTAGCAAGATCCTCCTCAAGAATCCTACTACAATCAACGGATCGGAAAATCTTGGATCGTTGATACGAACACCGCAATCTCGTCACGAAGACCATTCTCAAACTTGATACATTTGGAAAATTCTCCATCTGCATCGTTAGGGTAATGAGCATAATACTTTGCTAACTCGGAAAACTTGAAGCATACTCACCGGTCTTGTTACCTTGAGTTCCAAAACTCAATCTCCTTCTTACCTCGGCGTCTTGAGTACCTCCTCGGAAAAGCTCTCCGAACATTCAATGCAACACCATCTTCTTCTAGTTCGCGGTAGCAATCCACGGTCATCGACTTCCTCACCAACATGTGAGTTCCATATCTCACCTTGACCCCTCTGCATAGTCAATCACTCGGAAGATCCTCTCGATCTCCTTCAACCACTTGAGCACCTTCGGGATCATCGTGCCCTTGAACAATGGAGGATTATTCCTCGAAAATTCCCCATTGTCATCGGCACCAATCACGACTCCTGCTGGTTCCTCCGAGCACTCCCAACATTCCCAAAGCCTCGGCAATGGCATCATCATTCCTTCATTACCTCTTCGGCCATTGTTACGTAACATAACAAAACAATCTACATCGCACACAAGTATCGGCGGTGTCACTTCACTAGTCGCATACTAAAGGGATAACGACACAGGACAAGACCGACTATGCTCTGATACCACTATTGTAACACCCCAACTAAATACCCCGAATATATTAATTAAATTAATATCTAGATCATCTTTTTAATCAGAGTTAACACGGAAATCAGGGATGTCACAATTAATAAATGAAATAAACCTTCATTCAAACAGTAGCCATGCTACACTGAGGATCATCATCCAACAATTCAATCATTATAAGACCATGTCTTACACAGCGGAAATACCAAAACCAAAATTTAATAAAACATCAAGGTTCTCAAGGAATTCAAATCCAAAATAATTAAACAATAATGATTCTCTTAACTAAGCGTTCCCCAGTGTTACAATCTAATCAGAGCATGACACTGACACACCGACTAAAAGATAAGCTCTAGAGCCATCCTCACCGACTCCTCAGCTGCTAATTTAATTTGAAATGGTAAAGTAAGGGTGAGACTTCTCATAATTAAAGCATATTATAAGTCTTTCAATCAATAATATATCAAGCATATTATTTCACCCACTTAACATAAATTGATTCACACACACCATATTCATCATGCTTAATCATAACAATCAACGAAGTAACAGGAAGACATCCTAACATGTTACCACTCCATACAAATACAATGCAGACTCAATGCACGCGGTACCGACTCGTGACCAAGTCACCCAACACTGATCCATCATCAACCGGATACAGTATCATCGATTCGTCCATAACCACTCGGACACGAATCCAGCCTAACCACCCATCCTCTCGGGTATCGGTTATCGGCAATCCAAGTCAAATTCCGCACAATGGGAATTAACTTCACCAACAATGCAAATGCACATCACTAGCATGCAACATCAATCGGTCTATGTACACATTCATTTAACATAACTGAATCACAACAATCAACATGATATATCAACCAATCATGCATACATCTAACATCAGCATAAACATGCAAACCAATCAACATGGTATATCAACCAATCATGCATACATCTAACATCGACATAACATGCTATTACATCTACACATTACCGGTGTCCTCATCACCAAAGTTCCTCTACTACACACATCCTTATGTGGGTTAATAATCATTTATTTGAAATTCAACCCTTCCCAAAATAATTTCAAGTTTTCTAAAATATTTTCGTTTCATAAGGTAGAGCATTAAATTTAGGAAATAACGTCCAAAAAGCTCAAAGCGGACTTACGGTTTGAAAGTTATGAATTTTGAAGTTTTAGAATTTTAAAAATTAAGAACCGGTTCCTACCTATAGAACGGTTCGACGTTCAAAAAGCGCTTACGGAAAATGTATGGAACGGTTCCTACCCATACGGAACCGGTTCTGAGTGCATTTTCGGTTTTGATTTTTCAACGTGGAACCCGTTCCTCCCCAGGAACCGGTTCCTACGTACAAAAAGTGATTTTGCATTTTTGACAGCATTCATCCATTTTTACTCAAACCCATTCTTACCCATACGAATCCCATCATTGGAAACACCAAAATACATCATTTTGCATCATTCATTACATCAATTATCATCTTTTCATCATTTCTATTCATTAACTGACACCTTAATCATATTCCATACATATTCTGACACAATCAGACTCAATCTGACACCAACTGACACTATTAGGTACACATCCATGGGAACCTAGAATTTCCTAAACATAGATTTCCTAACATGCCATGATCCATAATATTAAAATCAAAACCTATAATAACCAATAACCAATCGAAATCACCCCTTACCTTGTGGGTCCTTCGATTTCTGACGCTCCTAGGTCTTTTTCCTTCTTTCCTTCTCTTCTCACTTCACGTATCTTGTTTTCTCCAAAATGATTCCTTTTTTCCTCTTTTTCTTATTTAATTCCTTTTATTCCTTTTAACATAAATTAAATAAATCAATTAATGTGAGTAGAGTCTTTTACTCCTCACACCCCACTTTACTCAACATGCATCCAATAAATCCATAATTAATCTCAATAATTCAATATATTAAATAAATTATGTTCTCAATTAATTTAATAATTAAAATCATAATTATTTAATTACCGAATTATTTTCGGGGTGTCACAAGATCGACCAAAGATATTCTAAAGATATTGAGACACTCTTAACCATCAATTTATGATGAAATGTAATGTCAAATTTACGTTAAAGATATTCTATATAATGTTACATTTTTAATGTATGTCATAACAATGATTATTTTTTTATGCTACATTTTTTGCATCTGTTTCGACATTTGTTTCTGCATTTGTTTCTGATTTGTCAAACATAACATCTTCCGAAAATAAAGTTCCAAAATTTTTAGGATGTTTTGGTGTGTTTGGAAAATGTATTTTTATACTTAAGAGGTATTTCAGATTCTTTACAAGAGTACGTGGGCTCATTAGGGGTGAGAAAAGTAATGCACGGAATTTAAAAGATGGACTTAAAAAATAAGTCAAGTGAAAGAGAAATGAACATGTCATCCCCGTGTTATACATGACACCTCCCACAAAAGGTATGAAAAGATTAAATTGTCCAAACCTAAAATATATTCAAAATTTTGAAGTTTCCGATAGTTCATTTTTTATTAAAAAAACGGAAAATTTTAAATTTGCAGTAGTTCATATTTTCTTAATTTCCCCCCTCGTTTTATTAATTGTTTCAGTGAGGACCAGGGGCAAATATGGTTCTGTTGCTGGCAGGTTGGTCGATCGAACCATCTGAAAGCTTGAATTCAATAGCAGAGTTGCTTCCGTTGTAATAAACTTCTTTCTTAATCAGAAATTGAGGAAGAAACATTTTTTGAAATATTTTTCTTTATAAAATATGCCTCTATTTATACAATTGACTATGCATTCTAGATCACACAAATTTGTCGGTGCAATCAATATCCTTCAAAGATATCGATAAAATCTTGACCATTAAAAAAACTTGAATAAATGAACTATCGAAAATTATAGTATAACTCAAATTTCTAGTACTTCCTAGTTCTGAAATAATTAATATTGGGGATGCCATATTTAATTTGTAGGGTGCATGTCAAATTCTTCGGATTAAAGTAGAAAAAAGAACCAAAACCCGGTCCAACCGAAACATCTATCAATAATCAATAATAAACGAAACAAAAAAGGCTAGGGTACAATTTCCATTATCGTTCTCGTTCTTTCATTCCAAGCGTGGTTGTTGAATCCAATCGAAGAAGAAGAAGATGGGGAAAAACATCGTGCCAGTGAAATCCGTTGTGTACGCTCTCTCTCCTTTCCAGCAGAAAATCATGAGCGGTTTGTGGAAGGATTTGCCGACCAAGATTCATCACAAGGTCTCCGAAAATTGGATCAGCGCTCTTCTCTTGGTTACTCCCGTCGTCGGCACTTACTCGTAATTTTCTTCATCTCTCTTTATTATTAACTTATTATTTTGCGGCTTTGAATGATTTGGATCTTCATTATTTTTTAGGGTTTTGTCGGATCCTAATTTAGTTTTATTTAATTTTGGATTAAACATGTTATGTTATTGTTGTGGCTGGTATCTCAATATGAATATGAATGCAGGTATGCTATGCACTTTGTGGAACAAGAGAAGCTGCACCACAGGTACTGAGCTCATGCGAGGAGGATAAATTGGACAGTATTCAAGTTTGTTGTTGTTATTTTTATTCGGCTTGTCAATAATGTCACATTGGTGAAACTAGCTCCTGCCCTTTGGTGGAGACATTTGAGATTTTTACTGTTTCAACTGTAATGGATTTTATTCATAGTTTTCTTTGTCTTACTTATCTACATGTTCCAAAGATAATCTATATACTGTCAATAATGTTGTGATGTGTGCCATTATAAATTGGTATGTGATGATTTTAGTTTATGTTACAATCACTCAAATTGCAACTATGATTGCCATTGCCAAACAATCACATACACAGGACTAAAGTTAGTATTTGATGATATTACTTGTTCAACATCGATTGAGTCATAAGCTATTTTGAGTTCAATGCCAGGTTCAAAAAAATTAGTTTTCTAAACATGGGTCATACAAGTGTTATAATAATGCAATGTGGCAATGAGCATGCTTGGTTGTTTTAGAATAATACATATCTTACCAGTTGTGTGTCTAGCTAGTTATCCCATTTTGTTTTAATTCATATAGGAAAGAAAGTCTACATATTTCTTTTTATCCTTTAAAAAACTAAATCATTATTTTTTTCTTCTATAGATAATTTCAAATATTTTCTTCTCAAAATTGTTCTGTAAACCCATGATTTCTAATAACTTGCAAGATTTTCTATGTGTAAATAAATAACCATATACATATTTTAATTGAAAAGCCATTTCTAAATTAAAAGGTAAGTCAAATGGGGTCTACTTGAGTTGGACTTTATCATATATTCCATTCTTAAATGTTTCAGATGCGGCATGATTTTGTGCACTGCAAATGACATATACTGTTTGACTAAAAATCCTTCTTCAAAATATTGCAGAGAAATTATTTTGATTAACTTCTTACTATTGGGTTATATACATATATGTGACCCCTAATTCTATACAGTATGCTGTAATACACTATACTGTAACATCAGTGATCAATGGAGGGAAATTCGAGTTTAACACCATTACTAGACAACCAGAATCTTAATCTGAACTCTTTTAACTCAGTCACAACAACCTTCTTATCCAAGCTACCTGATAAAGTCCATTCTTTGGTCATCCACACTGACTCTTCCTTTCACTTTGATCCTCATTCCTCCACATCCACCACCTTAAGCCAAGGTCTCGTTCTCTTTCTTTTTCTCTTCTGAATGTTAAGGAATATAATGAAAAATAATGAATCTTTAATGACTCGTCATTTTATAGGAGAGAAAGAATACTATGAAAGACAATTCGCTACTCTGAAATCCTTTGAAGAAGTCGACTCGTTAGTTACGTCGGACTCTGTTGATGCAGACGACAGAGAAAAACAGGCTCAACATGAACGCGCGATGAAGATTTCTAACTACGCAAATATGATTTTATTGGCGTTGAAGGTTTTATATATTCCATTGGATCTTTATGTTAAATTTTCAATCAAGTTTTAAGGATTTTTTTCCTGACTATATACATATTAAGATTTATGTGACAGTAAGGACTGGTTCTATGGCTATTGCTGCTTCAACATTGGATTCTCTGCTTGATTTCATGGCTGGTGGCATACTTTGGTTCACTCACCTCTCAATGAAGAACATAAATATGTATAAATATCCTATTGGAAAGTTGAGAATGCAGCCTGTGGGAATAATCATCTTTGCAGCTGTCATGGCAACACTTGGTGTGTCCAAATCATTTTATCTATATTACTTCCCTTCAAACATATCGCACAGACACCTCTAGGAATAGGCATGTTGCGGTGTATTAACATGTGTCGGAAAAGTCAGACAAGTGTTACCTCAAAAAATAGTATTTTTCTTAGATTCTGTGTCAAACATCATATGACACTCATAAAACACGTGTCGACAATATTGTTTCATAAAAATGTTCTTTTCTTTGTAGATATCATCTTAATACCATTTTGCTTCAGGCTTTCAGGTGTTAATGACTGCTGTAGAACAACTGATAGAAAACAATCCTTCTGAGAAGATGACTTATGATCAACTAGTATGGTTATACTCTATCATGATATTTGCAACAGTGGTGAAGCTTGCACTTTGGTTTTACTGTAGAACCTCAGGAAACAAGATTGTGCTTGCTTATGCAGATGTATAGTAGCCTTATTTATCAATAAACTGCTATCGAATTAAAATAATCTCAGTTGCCATCTCTCACCGATGCTAATTACTTGCAGGATCATCACTTTGATGTTGTAACAAATGTGGTTGGACTAGTTGCAGCTGTTCTTGGCGATAAATTTTACTGGTGGATTGATCCTATCGGCGCTATTTTACTTGCAATCTACGATTTTAAATTGGTCTGGCATTGTTTTGGAAAACGCAGGTAGAAAGAAGATTAAATTTTTTGTTATATACAAATAATGTTGCGAAGAAATATTGATTCATGATACATTCTTTTCTAATGCAGTTTTGCTAGTGGGAAAATCTGCACCTCCTGAAGTTCTGCAGAAGTTGACATATCTTGTAGTAATGCACTCTCGCATTAAGCGTGTAGATACTGTTCGTGCTTACTCGTTTGGAGTTCTATACTTTGTCGAGGTATGTAGTGCTAGAGCATCTTAGTTGAAGTTTGAGTAGCATTCGATGACAAAGATAAGATGTTTTACGTTGCGATTTTGGTTGAATTGATGAACAGGTTGACATTGAACTTCCGGAGGATTTGCCATTAAAAGAAGCACATGTCATTGGAGAGAGTCTGCAGATAAAGCTTGAGAGACTTCCGGAAGTTGAACGAGCGTTTGTTCATGTAGACTTCGAATGTGAGCATAAACCAGAGCACTCGGTTCTTAGTAAACTACCAGATAGTTAACCTTGAGTACAATTTGATTTGAGTTTGAAATCTATGTGAGTGTGACAAGTGTGAATTTTTCCATACTTTAATTTCATTTGTGTTTTTCATCAAAAATAGAAGAAGATTAGTATGAAGTATTAAAGTTGTACTCATATATGAAAGGAAAGTTGGGCTATTTACATCTCTGTCGAAAAATTCACATAATATTTTGCAGAGAGATCCTGTTTATGGTTGCAAACATTCTTGCCAACTTTTGTCATAAAAAACGTTTTCATGTTTCAAGCAAATCTCAATTATAGCACTTTTTTGTGCTACAAAATTAATTCCAAGAAGCCAAATGGACATGCTTATTCAAGTTAGATAATTATTAATTCCCCAATTAATATGTGTTTTGATTCTAACTTGTCGGATCATATTTTTTTAAAAACGCACGCACACATTCACACTAGTGTGTTCTCGGTTAGTTTGCCAAGTTGGTTAGAACTATTGTTAAACCAAACAAGTTAAATATAGGTTGTTGTAACTTCATTAGAAAATCAATTCCAACTGCACATTTTACAACATCTTCTATATTTCACCTTTCCATCATAGTGTCTATCATGTTACTTGCATAACAAGAAACGCATAGTTGTGGTAATTGGCATCAAGATAATTGATTTTGATACTAGGGAAACACGAGACTTGTGAGGGGTTATATAATTGCAAAATACATAGTAAGGTGTGATTTTAATGTTCTTTCTCAACAATCATGAATGCAAATGGTGGATTTCCATCTAACGTTGATAGAAGAAATTGATAAATATGGAGTGTTTTAATGAAATCACTTTTTAGAACTCAATAAGTACTTTAAATGGTGCAGAATGGTTATGAGGAGCTAGTAGAACTCACATATGCACACGTCGGCACATTCAAAGATTTAAAGAAGAGGAATTGTGATAAGGAAGAACCTGCTGCTATAATTAACTAGGGTTCTAACAAAAGATAATAAAAGAAATTGAGTAAAAGACAGACATATTTAATTTCTACTGTTGATTCTAGAGCTAACAATTCTTTAAATATAAAGATAATTAATTGGGTTTAAGGTCATAACTATGGGCTGAGCCCACTTGAAGATAAAAATATAAGAATTGAAATTATAAAGTGTTTACTCCATAACAAAGTTCTGTTGTCAAATGGGCTTCGTAGCAATTTGAATGAGCCTATCATTACTATGCTGCCTAAAGAGAACCTTGTCCTCAAGGTTAGGATAATTTGTTGGGATATCTAACCCATGAGGAGTGGCATCACGGTGGGGGCACGTGTCTATGTTGAGAGAGGTGAAATTTGAACGTTGCAAGCTCGCCTTGGACAGTAGGGCATTTAATGGGGCACGTGGGTGACATTTGGCATGGGAAATAGGTGAAATACAACGTGCGGAACCCACGGTGTTGGGACTAGATGTTTCTGATGGGAATCCAATGTTATTTGACAGTCTAGATTGTTGGAGAGATGCATCCAATGGCTCTGGTGGCTTGTGTATAGATAAAGGCATAGCGCACTTTAGATTTGGCTTTAAACTTCTTGTATGTGCTAAAGTACCTAAGTCCCTCACATGCTTCTTGTTGTGTACTTCCTCCTCACTTGTTTCACTTTCTTCAAAAGAAACTTCATCTCCTGCAACCCTTTTTCTTTCAGATCTAACTATTCATTCTTACTTCTTTCGTTAACAAAACCCTGATCTCTCTATCCCAATTTCTTGAACTCCTTGTGTGCCGACAACACTAGATCTCGGGGTCAATCCTTCTGGATCTTCCACTACCTCATCAAGCAAGTTGTCAGGAAGGGAAATCATGTCCGATTTGGGATCTTGACCATGGTAAGCTCGCAGTTGAGAGGCATAAAACATCAGATGAATCCGGGATGATGGAGGTAGCTCCAGCTCATAATCGACAAGAATCGATACGGCGGATAATGGAAAAAGGGCCAAAATATTTCTTGGATAGCTTTTGAGAGGTTCTACGGTTAATTGAGGTTCGGCGGTATGGTTGCAACCGCAACAACACCAGATCTCCGACGTCAAAGGTACAGTGTTTTCTCTTTTTATTGGCTTGTTTTGTCATGATTTTTTGGATTTTAAAGAGGTTTTATTTGAGTTTACTAAGAATGAGTTAGCGATTGTGTATGGTTGTATCAAGATCAGGAATTATGGTGAAACCCTTTATGTAATCTTTCACAGCCGGAGGTTGTCGTCCATATAAGGCTTCAAAAGGAGTCACCTGGATCAAAGAATAGAAGGTAGAGTTATGCCATAATTCCGCCAAGTGGAGGTACTTGAACCATTGTTGAGGTTTATCACTTGTAAAACACCGCAGGTATGTTTCTGAACATCTGTTGACTACTTAAGTTTGGCCGTCAGTTTCTGGATGGTAAGTTGTACTAAATTTCAGGGTAGTTCCTTGGACGCGGAAAAGTTCCTTCCAGAAAGCGCTCAAAAATAAAGGATCTCGATCGGAAAGAATGGACTTGAGTACCCCCATGTAGTATGCAGATCTCAACTGAGAAACACATCGCTAGATCTGGAGCGGAAAACATCGGTGGTAGAGCAATGAAATGAGCAAATTTGGTTAGTCTGTCACAGACAAACCAAATAACAGCGTGTCCCCAAGATTTAGGAAGGTGAGTAATGAAATCCATGGATAAATCTCCCAAAACCTGTGCTGGTATTTGCAAGGGTTGTAATAAGCCTTGTTTCTTTGTTGGCGAGTATTTGTTGTGCTCGCATGAGGAGTAACACCAGACAAATTTCTTGACATCGCGATACAAACCAGGCCAAAGAAATGTAGCCTTAATGCGCGATAAAGTGGGTTGCAAGCCGGACTGTGCTGCTGATGGTGTGTTATGGCATTCCTTAAGAACCGTTTCTATGAATTCCAAGGTGTCAGGTAAAAAAATGCAATCTTTGAAGTATAACAAATTTTGTCTGAAAGTGTAAAGCAATTTCATCTTGGAGTCAGTTAAACATTTAGTACCAAGAGCTTGTCCTTGTGTGTCATTTGTGTAGTATCTCTGGAGTTGCTTGAGAAAAGTGGAAACTGTTGAAGAAATGCCCAACATCAATGAGTCATCCTCTGTGTTTCTTCTACTCAGAGCATCAGCACTATTGTTGGACTTACCAGGTTTATAAAATATTTCAAAACTAAATTATTGTAGTTTCGCGACCCATTTTTGTTGTTCTAGTGTCTGGATGGTTTGCACCAATAGGTTCTTAAGACTTTTTTGATTAGTAAAAATGTGAAAATTTTGTCCAATGAGGTACTGACGCCACTTTTTTACAACTTCCATAATGGCATACATCTTCCAAACATAGACGGATGCATCCTGAAGACGGGGGCACATTTTCTTGCTGAAGAAGGCTAATGGGTGACCCTCCTGTGAAAGAACTGCCCCAATAGCAACTGTAGAGGCATCAGTTTCGACCACGAAAGTATTGTTGAAGTTTGGAAGGACCAGCATTGGAGTTTCTGTCATTATTTTTTAAACTTGTAAAAGCAACATTAGCTTTTGCATTCCATGTAAACCGACTGAAACGTAGTAAATCTGTCAAGGGAGCTGCGAGTGTGGCGTAGTGGCAGACAAACCATTGATAGAATTCAATGAGGCCCATAAATCCCCTGAGCTACGAGAGTGGATGTGGTTGTGGCCATTCTAGGATAGATTGAATTTTATCGGGATCATGGGTAACTCCACTCAAATAAATAACATGACCTAGATAATCCACCTTAGGAACTGCAAAAGCGTACTTACACTGTTTGGCAACAAACTTATTCGAAGCCAGTAAGTCTAAAATCAAAGTTAGGTGAAGTAAATGATCAGAATAACAATTTGAAATTCTGGTGCAACGGTAGACTCAGATGTTCCATAAGGATGTCGAGACATTTGTCTGACATTAAACCTAAAACAGACAAGGTAGAATACAGTAGTGCAAGAATAAAAAAGAACACAACAAAATTGTTAACCCAGTTCGGTTCAAGAAACCTACATTTGGGGGCTACCAAGCCAGGAAGAAGACTCCATTATCAGTAGTATCATTTTATGTAAACAACCTCTTGTTTACAGATAAAAAAAATTTGGTTTACCTAATCACTACCCAATGAAACATTTATCTTAGAAGCCCGTCTAAGATAAGAGAACCTCTACTCACTCCCTAATGATACCTAACAGTTGCAAACCACTGCAACAAAAACAACCAGTTTGAAGAACACCTCTCGAAACACAAAAACAGTCAAACACGTTTGACACACATATACTCGGAATTGGTTCACAACTTCTTCCAAGAACAAAACTCAACTCATTACTTCACAGCTTCTGAGTGATTAAAATCATCCTATTGCCTACGGGCTTCGAGTTACAAATCAGTGACCATCCCATAATCCGGGTGGTTCACTTACATGGCTAACTGATATGTGCCAAAATGTAGTTATTTTATATATATATATATTTTGTGGTACTTATTCGTTCTTGTTTGTTAATAATCGTTGAATAACCCCACTTTTTGTTGTAAATATGTTTTATTGTGTTTTGTGTAAACAATGTATCGTTTGACTAGTTTTAATGTACTTTTGTAGGTATTTGTTGCACATTTGTAGCATCGAGGAATAAAGTGTCGAAGACACGGCTCCGGATGCGCGTTTTCGCAATAAAAGTCTATTTTTGGGAAGTTTTGTTCAGGTCAGGCCGCTGAGCGGGAATTGGAGCGCAAAAATGAGGCTTTGGTACTGTTCCAGCAGAGACTTCATTTTAGACACCGTTGAGCGGGATCAGGCCGCTGAGCGGGATTAAGGCGGTTTAACATGTAAATATTTGAGGCCGCTGGGCGGGACCTGCTGAGTTTTCTTTTATAACTTCATTTTGTTTCATTTTTAGGTTATGGTTTTGGGATGGATTTTGATCCCCATTTCCATCAACCTTTATTTTTGGTAGTATAGCTTAGAAAACAACATTAGGGCTTGCTTATGGATGATGGGAGGTGGATTACTCTTCGACTGGCGTTGATAAACCAGTGTAGATATGTGGTTTATCTCCTCTCCTCTCTATGTATTTCTCTATTTGTTGGGTTTGTATGTATATCTACTCTTTACTTATGTATATTTGTCGCCCTTGACGTTGTATAAAGTCTGCTTTACGAATCTGTGTTGGTGATTGTCTTAGGTTTTACCTTGTGTTAGGGATTTGAGCTTTGCTAGACATAGATTGCTTAGATTCTTACCAAGGGTGATTATCTGTTAGTTTCTGAATGCTAGAAATGGGTTTAGAGCTAATATTTACTTAAAGTATCTGATCTTAATGCCTTTGTGTTGGTTGTTTCGATCTAGACATAGTCATTATGAGTGACACGGTTGACTTCTGTGTTGTTGAGGTAGGCCAGACATGGCTATCGAGGTGATGCGGTTGAATTCTCAATTTGGGTTAGAAATAGCTTGGGTTGTGAGAGGTATGTGACGACATGGACGAGTATCGTAGGCTGAGTATAACTGGACGGTAGATTTAAGTCTGTGACGGATAGTGTGCATTCATTTCGAACAAGCTGACTATCCTTTATAGTTTTTGTTCGTTTACTTTTTATCTTTTCTTTACAACCATTTAATCCCAAACTCATTAACGATAGAATTGTCAAACGACGAATCAATAACCAATCTCTGTGGACACGATACGATATAACCTAACCGATATATATCACCTGGTATAAAAATAATACTTTACTTTTTGCTTGCCTGCTATATCTGCATTCGAACACTAACCCTAATGATTACATTTTTCTATATTTGGCTAGATTACAAAAACTAGGTTACAAATTGCTTATTTATAACCTTCTACCCAAGTGGATTTGAGCCATCAAACAACAGCATATCAGCTGTAACAAAACTATAGAAAAATTCTGCTACAATAAAGGTCCTCAACATTTAGTTTCCTAAATTTTCTCCTTGATTTCAGATTGAGTCTCCTTGAATATTTTAGACCTTTAACTATGCCTGTAAATATGCTCTATATATTATAAATAATATTCTTCAAATATTCTGCATAATTAAATCAAAACCATTTAGTTCAGTAGGTGTGATGTTGAATGCTCCTTCATAGGACATCTGCTTCGACATGGTTGTTCCAGATGTTTCAACACAACATGTATAACCTCCAGTTCACACACAAGGATGTCACGACATCTTCACTACAGAAGCATGACAGCAGATCTGTCATAACAGTAGTTGTGACTTCTTGTTCAACATCAGTTCAGAAAGATGTTAGAACGTCTTCCTTGACTTTAGTTGCAATCCATTTTTTAGCAGCTTGACAGCAGTCATGTCCTGTCAATTGTTGTGACATTTTGCACAATATTATCTCAACAGCATATCAAGGCTTCTTTCACATTATTGTCTCACAACATTAGCTCCACCTGTGATAGCATAATATTTCTAGAGTATTATGCATAATTAACATCATAAACCAGTCCAAAGTTCATGCAAGACAGAGCATGATGTTGAATGACTCTTCATAGGACATGTTGCCCGACATGTTCTTCAATCATTATAAAAACAACATATGGAACTTCCTATTTAACATATTCCAACCATATTAGTTTTACCAAAGATAATGCCAATCATAAAATCATAGAATTAACAATCTCCCCCTTTGGCTTATTTTAGCTAAAACTAATTTACATATCACAGGTGTTACAATCTCTCCCTTAAAACCTGCTATAGAGAATTGTAAACTTCTCCCCCTCAATAGCAGCCAGCAATCAATATTCAGTGCCCATATACAGACATATACTTCCCCCTTTTATCCATAATATAACAAAGGCTTTTAACAAGAGGTAATAAACACAATATGATTGATGTTGGGACATCATATCCAACATCACTTCATAGCAACCCCAACAACTTATCACCGTAGAACAACACAGATAGTTACTCCCCTCAACATCAGCACTTTAGAGCTTATCAAAATACCTTTTCTCTTCCCAGAGTCGCACAAAATAAGGATATATTTGATTTGAGTCCTCACAATATAAGAAGTATTATTTATTTGAAATTTGCTACAGTTTTCAAATTAGGAATTCTAAAACGCTAATTAATCTAATTTAAATGAATTCGTGTTTGATTTTTTTAGGAAAGACTAAACTATTTATATACAAATAACCATAAATTTTAATTATGAATTATTCTAGACTGTTAAATTAATCTAATTTAAATGAATCTGTGTTTAATTTTTATCAAAAAGACTAAACTATTTATATACAAATAACCAAAAACTTTGATTGGAGTATTCTAGAACGCTAGTTAATTTAATTTAAATGAAGAAAAACAACAACAGTATAATACATATGAACCTACTTGTTTACATAATAGAAGAATATTAATGCCATTACAAGTAACACAGGACCTATAAAAATAAAATATTCACCAAAAAAGATTAAGAACAACAAAATGCAAACCGGTAGTATCAACAACACCGCATCAAATTCACCATCTCCAGCTCGATTCTGAAAAAGAAAAAAAAGTAATAACAAAATATTTAGAATAAAACTAATAAATACTCCTATAAAAAAAAAAAATGTTGCTAGAAACAAAATTCAACATAACTTTTATACCTGGGTTGAAGTCATAGCCTTGACTTGTGAATCAAACACAGATATGAGACAAAGAGAATATAATTCTATGGTATGTGAATCTGATATAATGTGCCCACTTCTTATTTATATGGTAAAGTTAAACCTTAATTTTTTTATTTAATCTAATAATAATAATAATAATTTCTTTATTACAGATTTGATTATAAGATTTTATTTTTTTAACATAAATTCTGTCCAATTCTTTCTTGTTTATAATTTTTTTAAATAAATTTAGTCAAATATGAAATTGTTTAATTTTCTAAAATAAATTTAGTAAAATATGAAATTGTTTCGGTTATTTTTAATCATGAGATCAAATAGTTAAATTGGCATGATTTTTAATTTCCTATTTTATGAATTTAAATTATTGAATTGGTTTAAATTATGAATTTGCTAAAAAAATTTCTGGTCAATTTGCTAAGTATATTTTAACCGTGATACACTTAATTTAGGACAAATGGAATCCAATTTCAAGAGAGAAGAATATAAATATTATATTAATATATTAATATTATAAAGTCATAATATTTTGATAATGATTTTAAATTAAATAGGATAAAAAATAAATTGATTTAATTGACAGCGGTAAGAAAAAACATTAATATTAATACTACTATTATGTAAGATTTTAGTTGGTAAAAATAGTGATTTGATATAAGCTAATGGATAGTTTATAACTGATGATTAATGATTGATAATTTATAATTAATGGTTGATGATTGATGTCTTATGCCTTATAAATTATACTCTCTCCGTTCCTTTTTAAGTGTCATTTTAGTATAAAGCTCTTCAACCAAGATAGTGGATTATTAGAGTTATATTTTCTATTATACCCTCATTTATTTTCTCTTTCCTAATAAATTCATTCATGCACTCTCTCTCATTTATTGAGAAAGTAAGGGTATAATTGATAAATTATGACATTAAACTCTAAAACGACACTTAAATAGAAACAAAAAAATTCTTCTAAAATGACACTTAAAAAGGAACGGAGGGAGTAATTGATAAGTTAATTGAATTGTTTGAAAAAAATTAATAATTTAATTAGTTGACAAATTAAAATGAAATAAAAAATATTTAATATATAATTATTTTATTTTAAATTAAAATAAATTATAAAAGATAATAATGAACTAGACGTCCACCGCACAGATGAATTTGATAATTTTTTTAAATAAATATTATACTTTAAATAAACATTTCAATATATATTGGTATTAACTTTTTTATTGAAAAATGAATTGTAAAACAAAAATAAAATTTTTAAAAAGATATGTAAGACAGTGAAGTTAAAAAAAATAAAAAAAAATACAATTTTTAAATGATAAAAGGTAAATAATAAAATTTGAGAGTTAGAATGAATTGTTGGAGTTTCTTATTTCAAAATTTTATAATAAAATTTTTAAAATAATTTAATAATTTACATCTCAAGAATTTATTAAATTTTACATATAATAAAATGAAAGAGAAAGAGATATAAGATGAATATTTATTAAATATGTTAATTTAATAACATAGGAAGAAAATAAACTCTAAAATCACATTAATAAAACATAATTTGTTTAGAAAGGAAAGGATTAAGAAAAAACAACATTCCAAAAAAACATAAAATACAATAGAAAGAAAATAAACTCTAAAATCACATTAGTAGAAAATAACTTTTTCTACAAAAGTAAAGTATTTAAAAAAGACTACAATACAAAATAAAGTATAAGAAATGGATTTTTATATAAAAAAAGAAGAGAAAAGGCAAGTATTTTTAGAAAGAAGAATCTGAGTCATAATATTAATTTGATTAATACGTACATGTATAAATTTTTGTTTTAATATATGAAGAAGAAAAATAAGAAATGAAGAAAGTTAAGAAGGTGAATATGCTAAGCGATCGTGGTATCCCCGCAAATCAATAATTTTGTATACCTCAAAGTTGTTTTTGTGTCAAAATTTAGCTAAAGAAATCAAACACGATGAAGAATTAGAAAAATATAATTTGACACAATTTTCAGTAAATACGGTGATGCTTCCAAATTTACACCTGCAAAAAATATAAGTATAATTAGAGAACATATGATTTTTAATCATCTTCTAACTCCTCTCTCAATTTTTAATAAATTTTTCGATGCTTCAAAATTTATATATAAAAAATAACATAATCATAATTAACAAACATAAATAATAATTTTTAATTCATGTTCTAAACTCTATCTCTCTCCCACAAATCAATAACTGGTTATACCTTAAATTTTCATTAAACATTGTGATACATCCAAATTTATACCTGCAGAAAAAAAATATAAGCATAATTAAAAAAAATATATGACGTTTAATTCATCTTCTAACATCTCTTCCAATTTATAGTAAATTTTATGATGATTCAAACCGATAATTAGAAGAAAAGAAGTAAGAATAATGAATGTTAATGGGAACCAAAATCAAATTATTTAGAAGAAGAGGAACCAGGAGAATGAAATAATTCATTTGTAATCATGTATTGTCTATGTATTGAATAATAACTTCTATATCACTGTGTTATATTAGAACACCCACTAAACAATAACTTCCTACTAAACTCCACTAAATTAGGAGAAGTTATAGTATAATTCATAAAATTAAGAACATGAGTATGGGAAGTGGGTGCTTGAATTTTGTTTATTATTAATTTTAATTTTACAGTTAAATAATTAATATATAAAATAATTTAAAATATATTTAAAATAATTAATAGATAAAAAAATTTTGGAGGAAAATTTTAAGGAAGAACTTATAGAATTATAATATAGTATGATTTTAGATAAGATAATAAAAATAAAAATCAAAGAAAAAATGATAAATTATAAGCTAAAATACTATTCGAAATAATATTTAGAAAATAAGTTATAAGTTAATAAAATAAACTTTAAATTTAAAATGAAAACACTATTACTCAACGAGTCTTTTATTATCGTATGGATTTATATGCTGTAAAGTCAAAAAATATTTTGTCATTCAAAACCTAAGTTATTATAAAATAACAAGTTAATTTAGTTCAAAATATAAAATATAATGTAATAAGTTTTTTTAATGTATTCTTCTAATAAAGAAAATGAATATGCTATTAAAATTTATATATTAGGTTTAATTCATATTGAGTTTGTTGAAAAAAATATTAAAATATGTTTTTTATTGGTTTGCAAGTTGATATGAGCCCTTTTGTTTATAAAACAAAATCTCTTTAAGTGGGCTTATCATATAAAAAGTGGACATAAATATATGTATTAGTGGTTGAGTTTGAATCGATTTTGAGGTAAAAATTTATTTAATCTCAAGATGAATTGACTTTCAATTCAGTTCAATTTTGAAAAATAATTAAAAAAAATTAATTTGATCTAATTTTATTTAATTTTATTTAATTTAATTTAATTTAGATCGATTTTTGAGTATACAAATTATAAACTATATTTTTATATTTTTATTAAGATTATAAAAATATTAATGAATAATATATATATATATATATATATATATATATATATATATATATATATATATATATATATATATATATATATATATATATATATATATATATATATATATATATATATATATATATATATTATATAAAAATAATATTACAAAATAAAAATAACCGCTTATGGTTGAAACAAATGAGATAATAAAAAAATTAATTAAATTAAACTAATAAATAATTATAAAAATGAAGAAGTATCATCGAATAATAAATTAATACAATGTATCATATTAAAAAAACATGTATTAAGATATATAGCCAGTTATCGTTTAGATCGATTTTGAAAAATCAATTCAAAATTTAATCTCAACCAAGCGTTTTTTATAAAATAACATCCAAACACATTTAATAATACTATTTTTTTTTTGTGTTTTTTGATTTTTTTGGATTGATTTACGATTTTTATTTGGATCGGTTTGGATTTGAACACCCCTAGGCCTGAATGTAGTATGGATATCCTCTATCCATATGTTACTTTAAGTCTTTTTAGCCTTTCTAGCGAGATCATGAACAACATTGTTGTTTGTTATAATAGCGTGAGTAACTCTAGTTTCCTTAAAATATTAATCTTCCTTTGCGCCACTTTGCATATCCATCCCTTCTTTTTTTTTAGTTTTTTCCTTAAAACGTTAGCGGTCGTAGTGTAATCTATTTCAAATTCAACCACCCGAAAGTAACAATCACCTATTATATCTACCGCATTGAGCAAACCCATAACTATGGCCGATAACGAGTCTTTGTCACCTTTAACCCCTATAGAACTAGTTGCAAGAGGTTCTCCTTTTTCATTTATGAAAATTTCACCAAAACCCTCACTTTCCTTTCCCGTGGAGACTCACGTCAACATTGTCCTTGATCCAACCTATTTCTAGAGGTTTCCATATAGATGACTCAATTTAAATGGTGTTTAGAGTGTTATTTTCAGGTTATGAATACAATATCCTCTATTAGATGTTTTGAATGATGTCAAAATTAGAAATATGTAGTATTTATGTATTGGAAGGTATCTCTCTATGTCTAGGTTGTATTATTATAATAGGCCACTTAGAAATCGAGTCAAAATCTTTTGGTCATGTTAAGAACTTCAAAAATATGATTTTTTAATGAAAAATCATGTTTGGAGTTGGCTCATTCATATTAGGAGTCGACTCTTCTGAAAGAAATGTAAAAAGGAAGTCTCGATTTCAAAGGAGCCGACTAACTGGGTCTGGGAGCCGACTCCTACCAAAAGTAATTTCAGAATCATTTTCTCTGGTTCGAAGGAGCAAACTCCCACACACTTGGTAAAGGCAATTACTAATAGTGGATGTGAGTATACTTCAATAGAATTTTCAAAATCTGCAATGGTGAATGCATATAGTATGAGATCGTTGCACCATACACACCTCGACACAATGGAATAGTTGAAATAAAGAACATAAGTATACTGGACATGGATGGCTAAGAGCATGTTGAAAGCTAAAGGAATGCCAAAGGTATTTTTGGGTGAAGCAATTTCAATATCAATATACATTTTGAACAAATGTGCGACCAAGAAGATAATGAACAAGAAACCTTATGAGGTCATGACAAGATTGAAGCCAAGTATTGGTCATTTAAAGGTTTTTGAATCAATATGTTTTAGGGATGTACTTGAATATTTGAGAAGGAAATTGGATGATAAGAGTCAAGCAATGGTTCTTATAAGTTATCATTCGACTAGTGATTACAAATTGTACTCACCAGATGACGATAAGCTAGTAATCAATTGAGATGTTCAAGTAAATAAAACAAAGCAATGTGATTGAATTCAGAGGTCGCCTCAGGCTAGATAAGATGCAAGCAGAAGATAAACCAAATGAAGAGATACATGCTCATGAGAATAGAGCATATGAGAAAAATGTCAGAAGACCCGTCAAAACAAGAACTGAATCACTGAGACTCACTAATTTATGAAAGATTTCTTGATTAAGTAGTTAATGTAGAAGGTGATATGACAGAAGAAGTGATGATGTCTGAATCATAACTAGAATACTTTAGACAAGCAATGAAGGACTCAAATTGGTTAGTAGCTATGCAATATGATATAAGAGAAATTGAGAAGAACAAAACCTGAGGGCTCATTGACAGGTATAGTAAGAAGCCAATTAATGTGAAGTTGGTCTATGAGTTGAAACTAAGTCCATATAAAGAAATGGCCAAGTATAAGACAAGACTAGTGGCAAGAAGTTTTCTACAAAAACCTGGTATTGACTTCAATGAAGTCTATGCACCTCCTGCAAGGTTGGAAACCATCAAGATTGTTGTGTTGACCACAACATACCATGGATGAAAGATACAATAATTTGATGTTAAGTTAGCATTCTTGAATGAACCATTGGAATAAGAGGTCTATGTCACCAGCCACCAGGATTTGAAATCAAAGCGTAAGAGCCAAAGGTGTACATATTGAGGAAATCTATATAAAGCTTGAAGCAATCCCAAAGAGCTTGGGAGAAGAGAATATATAGCTTCCTGATCGAAACATGTTTCATAAAATATGTTTCAGAATATGGAGTATATGTCCATGATGTAGGTATAGTCATTTGAATCATTCTATGTCTACATGCAAACGATTTACTAATCACATGATCAAACAAGGAAAAAATTAGAAGGTACAAGGCAGATTTGATGTAGGAGTTTGAAATGTTTGACCTAGGAAACTTGTCTTATTTCACAAAAATGAAGTTCAAAACCACAGTCAATGAGTGCTCATGCACCAAGAGAAGTATGCTCAAGACTTCTTGAAGAGTTTCAAAATGGGCAACTGCAATGCATCAATCACTCCATTGGAGACATGGGAAAAATTGAGGAAGGATAGTAATGACGAGTTTGTAAATGCAACATTATACAAGCAAATCATTTGATCTTTGAGATAGCCATGCAATACTAGACATGATATTTGCCAAAGTGCGGGGCTTTTGAGCATGTTTATGGAAAAACCCACAAGAAAGTCATCTCATTGCAGTAAAAAGGATGTTGAGATACACCAAGGGAATAATTGATCATGGTGTGATAATGCCAAGACAAAAGATCAATTTTGATAGTGTTGAAGTGCCTGACTATAAAATTTCGACTTTAGTGGAGACCAATATGAAAGGTAAAGTACTGCAGGCTACATGTTAATGATTGACGAAGCACCAATCTTCTAAAGATCAAGGAAGCAAGGGATAATGTCCTTATCATATTGTAAAGCTGAGTATGTAGCAACATCCTATGCATCTTGTCAAGCATTATGGATCGAAATGATGCTAGAAGAACTGAAAGTGACAGAGTCGAAGAAGATGAAGTTATATGTAGATAACAAGTCGGCTATAGACTTAGTTAACCATCCTATGTTCCATGGAAGGAGCAAGCATATCGAAACGAGGTATCACTTTCTTAGAGATCAAGTGAACAAAAGAAGATTGAGCTTGGGGATTGCAAGTCAGAAGTATAATTTGCAGACTTGTGTACAAAACCTTTGAAGAAGACAATGTTTGATGACTTGAAGATGCTGATTAGAATTAGGAGTTTAGAAAGTATGAAGTATGTGGTGTTGTTTGTACTTCAAAGCTTTCTAATGAGTTGCATTTTTGACAAACAATTATGTTGTGATCAAAGTTGTGTTTAGAAGTGTAGTCGAAGTTGTGTTGTTGATGCAAAGTCACAAGCTCAAGAAGAAGGAGAATCCGACTGATGAATGAGTCAATCTATAGTGTCGAATTCGACTAGAAACACTTCTTGCATAAGTTAGTTAACTTATTAGCTTTGTGTATAAATACCTATGTAATACAACCTTACGAAGAGGACAATAACATCAATAGAAATTTAATCATTAATTTACTCAAAGAACTCTTCACTTTGTTCTCTCTTTCTCAACCCTAGAGTTATTTTCTATTCCAACATTTACATCTATTGCGATCAATAACATTAAAACAAATCATTTAAATTAATGACATAAAATGGTTATTTAATATTACTTTTTTTATATATAATATGTAGTTTTTATACAGTATATTAATAACTTTGTTTTTAGTACAATTAGGAATAATAATATTATAGATTAAAATATAGAGAAGTTTGGAATTTAAAATAGGATAATGTTAACATATGCTATTTTGTTTAGAGTAAAACATGAAATTTTATTCTTGCAAATTGTACATTAATTTTACTAAAATTTTATAATTTTTCAATATAAAAAGAAATTATTTTTTACATTTATTAAAAAACCTCTGATCAGATACATTGTTTTTATAATTAGGAAAATAAAATTTGAAATACATTGTTTTCAATATTTAAAAAATATAAAAAATAAACCTGTTTTTTATAATTAGGAAAAAATTATTGGAATAAAACTCAAGAAAAGATATTACTATAATGACAAAAAAAACGTTTTTAATTTTTTTTAGAGTTGGACTTGGAATGGAATATAGTAGTAGAAGTTAGAGCGGTAAGATTGTAAGAAAGAGATTTGAAAAATCAATTTGGGTTTTCCCTCTTTCAACTTATTGTTTTGTTCTCCGACTCACTCCACTCCACTCCACTACTAACACCATTTTCACAGGTACTCATTATTATAGCAAAACCTCTTCACCTAGATCTCTTCCACTATCAACATTTCATCATTCAATTTAACCTTGTTTTCATTCATTCTCTTCCAATCGATGTATTAAACTACCCATTTCTTTTAGCAGATGGCGAAGGGATCCTCTGGTAACAACTATGAAGAAGCTAGAAAACTAAGACTTGAAGAGAACAAGAAGAGGTTTCAGGTAATGTTGTTGTTTGAAATCTAGGTTTATAATTTGGTGATTTCTTACTTCACATAACATCCCTGTTTGTGTTCTCAAGGATTTAGGAATTTCAACAATAGCCAAAAAATTGACTGAAGTCTCAAGTCCACCAAACAAGTCCGCGGTAAACTTTCAGTTTTTATTTGGTTTTAATCGATAAGGAACCAGCCTTCAGTTGTGACTTTTTTTTCTCCTGTTTCTCTGCAGAATCGTCTTTACAGACCTAAATCAAAGGCTCTTGTTGTAGCGGAACCTAGGCGTTCTTCTCGTGCAAGAAATCCAGTTCCTTCCTATCGTGAAGAGGTAAGCTGTGTTCAAATTACCATAACGCAATGAGTCAAGCAAAAAGTATGATAGTGTATATTTCATTTTATTACAGTTTGGCACAGACCTTCCAAATCTCCGGAAGAGATCAAGGTCAATTCCGTCATCATGGGAAAGGTGGTTAATTTATTACTCAATGACTTTCCATATATTGCTAATTTAGATATTAATAACAAGGTTTTGGGACTCTCAGTTACATTGCAAGGCCACTGGACGAAATCAAAGTAGCTACAAGTCAAGAAAGAAACCATGCTTTGGAGGGTGCCGAGGCACTCCAAATCAATTTGAACTCTTCCAAACCATCTTTTATCAAGTCTATGGTTCGGTCCCATGTTTATAGCTGTTTTTGGTTGGTATGTTTCCGTTCAGATTTTATTTTTATTTTTATATGGTCTGCACATTCTTTACTGTCTAGATTATTTGTAAGTAAAATTAACATATGACTTACTTCTCCCAATGCATTGTCTTTACCCTTTCAGGGTCTACCTAGTAGATTTTGTGAAGAACATCTTCCGAGATCAGTGTATAACATGGTTTTAGAGGATGAAGATGGATCAGAATATGAGGCTGTTTACATTGGGAGTAGATCTGGGCTTAGTGGTGGCTGGAGAGCATTTGCATTGGAACATAAGTTGGATGATGGCGATGCACTTGTTTTTGAATTGGTTGAACCAGCAAGATTTAAGGTAAGTTATAAATCTTATAACTTTTAACATTTACATACTCTAATACTCCCGATGCCTAGTCTTGATTTCGAAAGGCTTGTGTTGCAAATCCCTCAAGGACTTGTGATATGGCCAAATTAGTTGTGTTATAAAATGCGACCGGTTCTCTTCGATGAGCTAGCTTTTGGAATTAATTTTTAGGGTTGAGTTATAACCAAGACATTTTCTAAAAATATATACAACTTTGATCTTATCAAATCAAATGACAATCTAAACCAATATCTCAGCAAATCTATATCATATATAGATATATAGATTTAGCTTGCTTTCTGATTTGAGAATATAATGATTATTTGTTATCAATTTTCAAAGCAAATTTGTTGGAGCTCTATTTCATGACAAATTGACAATAATATTCTGGCAGATCTATATTGTTAGAGCATTTCCAGATGCATATGAAGAAGAAGAAGAGGAAGAAGAAGAAAACAACACTTTGGTGGAAGAAGAAAATATGAACACATCCAAAGCAACAAAAGAATCTAAGGCTGCCAATAATCGCGAATCAGAACCGAAGACTAAGAAATCAAAGAGTTCTGTAGAAAGTCTGTCTGAAAGTAGCATTGCAAAAGATGTTAAACCACAGAGGGCAAATCCGAGTAGAAAGACTGGATTATCGGAGAAAAAAATGCCAAAGAAGTCTGAACTACCTACCACTCCTGATACTGAAGCAAAAATTGAAACACCAAAACCAAAAGCAACTATAAGGAATACTAGATCTTCTCAGAAAACAATGCAAAAGATATCTGAAGTTTCTACTACTCTTGAGCTGAAAGAGGAAGCACACGTTGAAACTACGAAGAAAGAACTTGTTCAGGAAGATGAGATTAAGGTTAAGAAAGTTAAGTCAGTTGGAAGACCTCGAAAAACCCCAGTCTCTAAATGACTGGTTAAAAGGTTGTTATGAAATGCAGATATGCATTTTAAGTTGTATTAAATGTTTTATGAAGACTATAGTGTTGCACTTTCAGACATGTTAGATGTGTAAGCACCTCTTGTTACCTTATTAAGGAGAATGCTGCTCTTTGATATTTATCAGTAAGTGCCTGAATGTTAGCTTTAGAGATAATTTAGGAACAAGGAGCTTTTATTCAATGGTAGCTTCTGTTTTGAATTTTCCTTCGATGATTTTTGCTTAATTATATTCAAATTATATAAGAAATTATTTGTATTTTGTTAACAAGAGTAAATAACATCATGATTTCAAAAGCCAACAATGCAAGTGATGATGTGATTCTAGAACCCGACAACTTGAACAGTCCAACTTAGCTAGATGGTTGAAGACTTGAAGTTACTCTTTGCAACAATGTCTCAGTAATCCTAGGAATTAATTTTTCCACTTTTAGGGTTTTTTCCCTCACAATGGTGAAAAGCCACATTTTTTATTTTGAATTTCTTAACCCACTTCATAGGAGTGAGGGGTGAAGCGCACTCTATGAAAATTCGAAATTATCCTTCACAAAATCAGAAATATATTTTTGGTATGCACTATTTTAAAATATTTGGATTAAAATCGGAAGTATATTTCCGGTTTCAAACTAAATAACAAAATATTAGAAAATTATTCTCAATTCAGTCTTATTTAGGTAAAATAAAACAATTTGATTTAACAAAATAAAATCAAACATTAAGATTTAATTTAGACAGATATAAAATTTACCGTATGTTTTGGTATAAAAATCAGGCAAAATCATGATCAATAATTACAGTCTTAAAAATATTGGAAAAATATTCCCAATTCAGTCTCACATACACGCTTTGTTCTATCGGTAAAATAAAAGAATTTGATTTAACAAAATAAAATCAAACATTAAGATTTAATTTAGACAAATAAAAAATTTACCGTATGCTTCTGTCTAAAAATCAGGCAAAATTATAATCAATAATTACAGTCTTAAAAATTACACATGGGTTGAAACCGGAAATATACTTCCGGTTTACACTAGACCCTTTTCAACGTGATTTTTATGATATGGGGTACGAACTGAAAGTATATTTTCGATTTCCAAGGGTCTTTTTGGAAATTCACGTGTTGCGTGAGAAGGTTATGGAATGAGTTAAGAAATCCACCTTTTTTCACGCACCCTTTGTAACACCTGGAAATTCATTTAATTATTTAAATGAATTATTAAGGAATTAATTGTTGGAATTTAGTCGAAGAAGGAATTATCGGAATAATTATAAGGAGCATTAATGGATTTATAAGTTAATTTAAAATGATTATGTGAATAATCGGTTTAGTCAGGAGAATTATTATTAAGAATAGTAATTAATTAACTAGAACATTATTTAGTGGGTTTTTATTGTGGTGTGAGAAATAGCAGATGAGGAGGTATTATTTAATTGGCCCAATAAGAATATATGATAGAAATAATATTGATTTATTAGAAGAGTGGAGTATTTAATTTATTTTATTAATAGAATAAAATATTAGGTTTTTATATAAATAAGAGTAGTAGTAGAAAATTAGGTTTACGTAGAAAGAAAAACAAGTGAAAAAGATTAGAGGCACAAGAGTTAGAAGAGCATACAAGAAGTGCACAACCGCAACCTGAGTTAGAGCGACCGTTAAATCCAGGTAAGGGTGAGGTTCTAACTCTATAACCGGATTTATGATGAATCGTATGTGGGGGTCGAATTGTATGGAATTATCTCTGTTTGTGTAGGTTGTGTGTGGAATAATTATTTGATTTTATATCGGTGTTGTTGTTGAGGACCGATTGAGGAAATAATAGTGTCAGTGGGATTATTGTTGTATTCGAAAATTAATCTATTTGTGATACGAGATTGCATGGAGAAGAAGAGAAGAATTATTGGAGGCAGGGGCCACCTAGAGTGTGGGCGGGCGCCCCATAGTGAAGGGAGAGTGGCTAGGCCACATGGGGTGAGGGTGGACGTCCTTGGAATGGGAGAGAGGAAGGGTGGGCGCCTCACTCCCTGTGTGCAGGCATCATGTTTTGTTCTTTTTCGTTTTCTTGTTTTGTTCTGTTTGTTATTCCATTAATTTTACTAGTACAATGACTAAGTAATTAAGGCTGGTAGTATGATTTATGGAAATTAAGGAGGTACTGTGGATACGTACATAAGACAGTAGTATGTAGTTAATTGTAGTCTTGAGAATTTATTTGGCCATTGATAATTGTTGGTAGATATACTTAAGAAATCAGAAAGTAGTTTAATAGCATAATACAATATATTACCACTTAGGGGTAAATACCAGGGAATAAAATGGAATTAGTTGCAGACATAGATTCGTGACAACATTATTTTGGTTGGGTCGTAAAATAGCAGTGCGAGCAAATTCTTATGGCAGTATGGTTTTAAACTTAGGAAATTTAATATAATGGTGCAGTGAATTAGAAGATGCTAGATAATAATTTGTAATAACAACAGTAGTAATAAAGTGGATAAAATAAGTACCTATGTGGCATAATTAGTGAACTAAGCGGTAAAATTAGTTATCTGGAATTAACCAAAATTTGTCGAGGTAGTTCGTATATGTTAGTAGGTAAATTGTAATTGGTTTGTTTTGGTGAATTATGTTGAATGCATTGTGTTATTATTTTGTTTGTGATTTATTGGCGAGGAATATGTTGCTGTATATTGTTGTTGTTTTATGCGAAGTTGCAGGATGTTTTCAGTGACGATGATTACCTCTAATTATTGGTAATAACAGCGATACAGGCGTATGCCTCGTGAAGTGGATTTATGTTGTATGTTGTTAGTGTTTCATTATATTTGCATACTTGTGAAGGCTTGTATTGAGGGATTTGTGAAGGAGGCTTATGCCTTGCGCCTCTATTAATTGGCAATTAGTGAAAAGGGCTGAAGACCTGTTGGTACCACATGCATATGAATTGTTGTGTCTCATTTTGAATTGGCATAAATGTGAATGTTGTGAAGGGAATTGATTGATGATGTTGTAACTGTGAAGTGATAATTTTGTATGATTTAATTCTAATATATTATTTATCATACACTTGTTTATATTGGTAGATATCTCACCCTTTATTTGTTTCGTCGTTGCCTTTATACTGGTAACGTGCAGGTAACAAGGAGTAAAGACTTAGTAACTTGTTGGTGTCGTCGCTCTGATACGTAGCATTCAGGGGGATGAATGCTTATTTGATTTATGTTGTTTTATTTTCGGTTGAACCCAAGTTGTTATTTTGAGAAGTTGTTTCCTTGAACTAAGTTGTTTAAAAGATGTTATGTTTCGTTTGAAGTTTTGAAAGTTAAGAATCCGTTGTGTAGTTATTGAATAAAGTTGAAGTATTTTTAAGACTAATTAATCGTTATAAGTTCTTTGGATTAATATGTGCCATGTATCTATTATGATAAGCTTTTTTATGTTGTGGTTTTCAAATTATGAATGTAATGCCTCATGTTGCAGAAATTTTTGGCACTCTGATTTAAATATAACTGTTGGGTAGATTTGGGGTGTTACACCCTTCAACACAAATGGATGAGCCACCTTTATTTTGTCAATTTAATTTGCAGACGTATCTCTATATAACATAATGGTGAGTTTGAAAATACTTCTCTGTAACTCCATTAATTCAAAATTCTGTGGGTTTTACGGAGATGTATCTCCGAATGCGTTTTTTTCATAAAACCCTTCTCCCTTTCTCCTTCATTTTTTGAAAAGTCACTAAAAAAACTCCATTTGAGTTCTTTTGCTGCAAACCATTTCCAAACCCTATTTGAGCAAGTTTGATCAAGTTCACTCACTCCATTCTACTTCATTTGCTGCAAAGTTACTCACTCCATTCAAGCTTCTCATCCACAACTTTAATTTAGTAAGTTTCTCATTTCATTTTATTTTGTGTATTAATGATGTTTCAAGTAACATATGATATTTAAGTTGCATTAGATAGTAGTATAATCAAAATAGGTAGCTGATATATGCATGTCCGCCATTGTTGACAATGAGGTTTCTGCAATTGTTGAAAACCGCGAGTTCATACAAAGATGCATCTTCGAATTATGTCTGAACTATTTTCAGAGATATATCTCCAGATTTGTGTCTGACTACATTTTTAGTTGAATTTTTTATGCGACTTTCTAGTTTTGTTACCGTTGAAGGGTAATGTGACTCAGATTTGGGAGAATAAACAATCATACACGAGGAGGACGCACCCCATACCGGTTAAAAATTCTCATGTTTGACCTTGAGATAGTTATCTTTTAGTCGGAGCACGACCCCACATCTCAGCATCCCCATTCAACTTGTCTTCTAGGTAGTAGAAAGTTATGTGGGGAGTTATGAATTCAATAACAACAATTTTCTCCATTTACTTAGCACTACTTAAAAAGAAAAGAAAAAAAAAATAAAGATTTAATATTCTTTTTGGTCTTATATGTTAATCTTCGTTTTGATCCCTTAATTTAAAATGAATTTTAAGGTTGGTTCACGACAACAAGGCTGACCCAATCTACATAGGTCCATCCTTGTCAAAGATTTGTCGCACTATTGCACATAAGGACCTATCTCAAAGATCATCGCACATGAGCACGCATTCCCTTCACTCTAAGCCACAAAATCATCATCTAACGGTCACACGCGCTTCACGCCAAACAATCCTAAAACAATTACATTCATCTCTCTTATATAAATGTGACTCTGAGTCACACTCAAATATAATTTATTAAACAGTTATAAAGTTCAACCTCAATCTCTTATTAACTTGAACATAAGAATGCCAACATTTTTTACATGTTGTTTCCGTTCATCAGAGAACCATCTCAATTTTACGATGGTCTCCATCATCCGACCCGTCAACTTTTATTTCAGCACTAAACATTAAGAAAAATAATTCGTTGCAAGTGTGAACCTTCAAGTGTGAACTTTGATGCATCTGCTCAATGAACATGGCTCTTAGGATTCAATCTGTTAAAAGTCAATGAATATTAAAACATAAATAACCTCTATTTTTATTTTTCATTCCACTTTATTCATTTTAAAAATGTCAAATCACTGAAAATATCATTCACCTAACACACCTTTTAAAATTAAAGAAAGTGAATCATACTAAGTTTTAAATTCAAGGAGTTGAATAAACTTCATCCACAAAATTAATCAAACTATATACTAATTTTCAAAATGGAGCAATGGATAAATTATTACTAATTAATGTGATACTAAAATCATCATCACATTAGACTTTTGAATAGAACAGTTCATCTATTTTTATTTATTTTAAGCTAATTAAATGAAGGACTTGGCATCAGATTCCAGAAAGTCAAATGTATATTTTCTTTCTTTCAATAATCTCTTCTTCTGTCAATTTTTATTAGCTATGTCATATTTTTCAATATAATTACGCATGTATCTTGCTTAATTAACAACTTGGTCAAAAAGTCATTAGTTAAGAACTTTTCAATGCTAATCTTTTTTACTATTAAATATTAGTATCATTTTTAATTTTCTCATTACATATACATATATACTTGCAAATTACTATAATCATTTTACATTCTTCTTTTATGGGAAGATGAATTTTTCAAAGAGTTATGGATGTGAAATTGTTCTATGCTTTCTGTTTTGCTACTGTTTTCTATTGGCTGCTGCTCAAAGAACTGACCCTATTGAAGGCATGTTTTTTTTTTTCATTTTAATTTCTTTGTTATAACATATTAACATAGTTTCATTTTCACTAACATGCAGTTAATACATTGAGAATCATAAAGCAAAATTTGATTGATATTAATGGGAATTTGAGCAACTGGAATGATGGTGATCCGTGTACATCCAAGTGGACAGGAGTTATGTGCACCAATACCACATCAGATGATGATTTTCTACATGTTCAAAGATTGTATGGCTTTACACTTTTTTTTTTATATTGAATCTTTTGAGTGTTTTCTTAGTAATTGTTCTGAGAATCAGAAATGTGTAGTAAAACGGTGAGATGAGGTCTTTGATCGGTGGAGAGGAGACTGACCTGCAAGGTTATCTACTTGAAGATTGTTCTTAGGCCTTTTTCTATGGGCTTGCGGCCGGCCTAGAACATTTCTAAGACTATGAAGCTCATTTCTCAATATAATCGGGTTGTAGATGGTTCATTTCTTAATTGCATTTTGACATAAACTTATATTTTTGTGTATAGGCATCTAATGAATATGAGTTTGGCTGGAACTTTGGTGCCTGAGATTGGCAACTTATCTCATCTGAAAATATTGTAAGCTATGAATACATTGATGTTTCTAATTCAACCATGTTATAAATAAATGGTTTCTATTTCGATCAACAATATTCGCATTATGTAGCGATTTCTGTTACATTCTTACTCTAATATGTGCTTTTACTTTAAATCTTCAAAGGGACTTTATGTGGAACAATATAACCGGGAACATTCCAAAGGAAATCGGCAATATCAAAACTTTAAGACTCTTGTAAGCTAACAACATTCTTCGCGGTCTAATTTCATCGATAAATTTCAATGACGCCAAAATTGAAAACCAATCACATTTTTTTCGTAGGCTCTTGAATGGAAATCAATTAACAGGTCATTTACCAGAAGAGCTTGGATATCTTCCAGTCCTTAAAAGAATGCAAATTGATCAAAACAATCTTACAGGACCAATACCTTTATCATTCGCAAACTTGACAAATGCACAACACTTGTAATGTTCTTTATACTCTTGCTACTTCATTGTTATTTTTCTTACAAGAATGATGAAAATAATGCTTTGATCTTTTCTCATGATGGAGTAGTCACATGAACAATAATTCACTTAGTGGACCAATTCCACCAGAGCTTTCTGGCTTAAGAAACCTTCTTCACCTGTAAGTGACGCGTAAAACTTTTACTGTTTCGTAATACTTTATTTCATGTTTATATATTGTTGACAAGATGAATGACTGGATCTGCAGTCTTCTTGACACCAACAATTTATCAGGAAATCTCCCGGATGAGCTTGCTGAAATGCCGAGCCTAAAGATACTGTATGATTTATTATTCATTTTACGCGATTTTGGCATGTTTTGATATATACATTGGTTGGTCATTCTTTTTTCATAAAATGTATGATTCCAACATGTATTTCTTTGTTCTTGCAGTCAACTTGATAACAACAACTTTGGTGGAAATAGCATTCCAAGTTCTTATGGAAACATGCCAAAATTATTGAAATTGTAAGTGCAATCTATGCGGATCGTCTTAGGTTTTTGGAGGCTCTGTGCAAGTTAGTCACGGTTAACCTGTGGCAAAAACAAATTGAGGCCTTATTTAACCACATTTTAACCCTGATAAATATTTTACGAGGCTCTCTTTAGACAAGGTTTACCGTGACGAATTTTGAGCCCTGTGCGTTAGTCTGTCTTACAAGCCCTAAAAAAAAGGCCGGCCCTGAATCTATTAGTACATATTGAGATGATAAAACTTTTGTTTAATCTTCAGGAGCCTTAGGAACTGCAATTTGACAGGACCAATTCCTGATTTAAGCAAGATACCACAGCTTGGTTATCTGTAAGTTCACTTATATCATTTCAAACAACTTTTGGCGAGCACGACCAAACGTCTTATCGAAAATGTTTCTAATGACAGTTGTTTGTTTGAATTGCAGTGACCTCAGTTTCAACCAATTGAATGAATCAATTCCTACTAATAAGCTATCTGATAATATCACAACCATGTAAGAACTTCTATTGCTATTATAGTATGTTAATCTATCCGTCTTCACTTCAATTTTTCACTTATAGACATGAACTTATATACTCTTATTTTTTTACTCTTGAAATTCTTACAGTGATTTATCAAATAATAAGCTTGATGGTACTATTCCATCTTACTTTTCTAGTCTTCCACATCTTCAGAAATTGTAAGTAATCTTTTGTTTCATCCTTTTGTTCCTTCTACATGAAATGTTTTTGTATACTATAGAACAAAAACATTAACCGAAAATCATCTTATCGTACTTATAAACCGAAAATCAACGACTTTTTAACACATATCTTGCCCTATGACAGATCAATTGAAAACAATGCACTAAGTGGCAATGTTTCCTCTTCCATTTGGCAGAACAATACTTCAAATGGATCAGAAAAGCTTCTATTGTAAGATGTAGAATGATTATTGCTCAGATTTTCTCTTATAAGTACTATTTCACACCACAACAAACACTGACACTCTGGCACTAATAATAATTTGAGAAAGTAAAAGTGATTGAATACCGACATATGCAGTACTACATAAATGTGTGTTATGGAACACACGTATGTCAAGTATTTTGTTATTTCTTTAGCAATGATGCTTTGTTGATTTGATTTACTCAACATGAAGTTATGATCCTGCAGGAACATGCAAAATAATCAACTCACAGGCATATCAGGCAGTACAACAAATCTTCCTCCAAATGTCACACTCATGTATGTATATAAACTTATTTTGTGTTTATTGTATTGAAAATAAAGAAACTATCTCAAAACTTGTTGAACATTTTCTTTTTTCAGGCTTGAGGGGAATCCTATATGCTCGAATAACAACAACACCAACACAATAGTTAAATCCTGTGGATCCGAAACTGAAAATGATTTGAATGGTAACTCAAATATTACCTGTCCAAGTCAACCATGTCCTCCTCCTTACGAATATTCTCCGGAGTGTGTCTGTGCAGTGCCGTTGCTCGTGTATTATCGATTGAAAAGTCCGGGATTTTCAGATTTTGATGCATATGTGGAAGAATTTGAAAGCTTCTTGTCAAGTGGCCTTAACATAGATAAGAGTCAGCTATTCATTAATAGTTTTACGTGGGAAGAGGGTCGATTGAGAATGCACTTGAAGCTTTTTCCCATGTTTGTTGATAATGCAAACTCTTATACTTTCGAAGAAAGTGAGGTTATTAGAATAAGAGACTTGTTTAGAGAATGGAATATTCGTGAGAATGACTTATTTGGGCCTTATGAACTTCTCGAATTCATTCTCCTCGATCCTTACAAAGACGGTAAGTCACAAAGACTTGTTTCTGTATGGAGTTCATGTCTCAGTACTATTGAGACTTGAACTCCACAGTACTACTCATGCGCCAGTGGTCATTTGCGGTTGTTCTCATTAAGTTAATCATTTCTTCAGGGCTTGTCGATTCTTCAAGTTCGGGATTAAGCACAGGTGCGGTGGTTGGAATTGTGTTAGGAGCAATTGCTTGTTCAGTTGCATTATCTGCAATTGTTGCCATTTATATATTAAGAATACGATTGAAAGATTACCGAACACTCTCCAAAGGGCGTAGAGGTGATTAAATTTCCATAACTCATTGGTATGAATTGCTTTATTCGAATGCACCTTAAAGCATACTTGTAATTTTTCACAGGCTCTAAGATCTCAATAAAAATTGATGGTGTAAGATCATTCAATTATGAAGAAATGGCTTCGGCTACAAGCAATTTTAGTGAGTCTTCTCAAATTGGACAAGGAGGGTATGGAAAGGTTTATAAAGGTAATCTTCATGACGGAACTGTTGTTGCCATAAAACGCGCGCAAGAAGGTTCGTTACAAGGTGAGAGGGAGTTTCTTACAGAAATACAATTGCTATCGAGGTTACATCATCGCAACCTTGTGTCTCTGGTTGGATATTGTGATGAAGATGGTGAACAGGTAATTATACATAATTCACAATTAAATGTATGCTTCTATGACTAGTTTGTTTTTACATCTGGTTTGTTTCTTTATGGTTGTAGATGCTGGTTTATGAATATATGCCAAATGGAACACTAAGGGATCACCTTGCTGGTACATTTTGTGCTCTTATTCCTTGCATTTTACCTCATATATCATTAATTTCTATGATATCTGAATGAGATAACTTTTTAATTCATTTTTTTATGACAGCTTATTCTAAAGAACCTCTTAGTTTTGCAATGAGATTGAAGATTGCTTTAGGGTCAGCTAAAGGTCTTGTGTACCTACACACCGAGGCCGATCCTCCAATATTCCACAGAGATGTCAAAGCTAGTAACATATTATTAGACTCAAAGTACATAGCAAAAGTTGCTGATTTTGGACTTTCAACACTAGCACCAGTTCCGGATATTGAAGGCAATTTGCCTGGTCATGTATCTACTGTTGTAAAAGGGACCCCGGTAACGTTTCCACTAACAGTATATATAAATTAAATTATTTAATCGTATCTTTATACATTGGTTACGTTGATTTCACCGTACTAATATTTTTTATAACTGTTTTAACTTTTAAACATGCAGGGTTACCTTGATCCAGAGTATTTCTTAACGCGCAAGTTAACTGACAAAAGTGATGTTTATAGTCTCGGTGTTGTATTTCTTGAAATTGTAACTGGAAAACCACCAATCTTCCATGGCGAAAATATTATTAGACAGGTATGAGATTCGTATAGTGTTTCTTAACTATTACTTGTGGCTTAAGAAATAACTATAGTATAATACTTGACGAATTTTTTGTTGCAGGTTAAACTGGCATTTGAATCGGTGGAATATTTTCGATTGTTGATAACAGAATGGGATTCTACACTAGTGAGTGTGTGGAAAAGTTATTGGTTTTGGGTTTAAATTGTTGCAAAGACGCGCCTGACGAAAGGCCTAAAATGCAAGAAGTGGCTAGAGAACTCGAAAACATATTGTCGATGGTGCCGGAGTATCATGCCAAAAAGGGAGGTAATTATGATACAAGTGATTCTGGAAGTACATTCAGTTCACAACCTTCATCATCTGTTATGAAGAATCCTTTTGTATCAGGAGATAGTTTGGGGAGTGTGCTTGTCAGTGGAGATATACCTACCATTAGACCAAGATAGATGATGAAAAAGATTGATGAGTTTGTAGAGATTGTTTTATGATTGAGAATAACATTGGCTTGTACATTGAGTAGTGAATATATTTTTTATTTTAAGTTATAGTCAATTCTTTTGATACTACTACCTTGTTGTAAGATAAATTGACATAAATTACTTGTAATTTATTGATTTTGTAGTTCCATTATTTTCAATGCATTCCTTCTATTTACTTTTAACTGTCTCTTTTGATATAGTCAATTCTTTTGATACTACTACCTTATTGATTTATTTATCATTTTGGCCAAGAGAGAAAAAGGAAGCTAACAAAAGAAAAAGTCTAACTAGTTAAAAGGATGTGATCTAGGTTTTCATTTAGGGTGAAATAGACCGCATCAGGTTCAGAGGCCTATGACTAATCTATTTAAAGTTAAATTAGGCCAAATCTATTTAATAAAAAATGATATAATTAGACTTTTATAAGAGTAAAAATTTCTCATTACATATGAGATCTTATGTGAAATTCTAAAAATATTTTTTATATTAGAATAAAGACTAAATAAGTTAGTCTATATATATAAACCGATTTATAAGGATTCTTAAATAATTTAAATTAATTGAAAATTTTAATAAAAAAATCGATATTTAAATATGTTTTCTAGTCGAACAATGCTTTTAAAAAATATAGATTAAACTAAACAAATCTTATAATAAATCATAAGTTAGACTCAAATCTTTTAAATTTATGACATGTCAAAATTCAGACTTTTTCAAACTTAACCTAATTTATTTTGTCAAGAGTTTTAAAGAATAATGAGCTAATTGTTGTTGAATTCACAATTTTCTCTTTATTAAATATAATTGAATTCAATGTATTATTTTGAGTATTTTTTTCAAATTTTATTGATTAGTGTTGGAAAATTATGGTCATCCAAAATATCAAACCCACCATATTTATAAAGATTTGAAAATCACTCCCGACCATTAAATTTGTAAATCTCGTTTGTCAAGTTAGCTCCAACTCATACATATCAATAGTGAGAACATCTCACAAATCAATTTTCCTTCTACATTCTCTTATCTAATTGTAAATCCAATTCCATGAAGAACCTCTGAATAAGTTATTTACACAATAACAATATTAATAAAACTAGAATTTAATTAAGTATCTTTAAAGTTGAGCTTAATTCAATTGTTATATGAACTATATCAACGAATATAACTGATCTCCAACTTCTAATATATTTTTCTAAGATATTTTTCTCACCTTTTACTTCCATAACTTTAATAGTTATTTTATCATGATAAATTGAAGAGAAAAAGTATGTAGAATTTATTGATAAATTATTAATGATATATATAATTAAAGTCATATACAAAACTAATTAAGGTATTCTTATGATTTTTATACGCAAATATGTCATTATGCTAAATTAGTTTGAACTTTTTTTTATATTAACTCGACAGGTCGAAAATATATTTTATAAATTATTCTAACACTATCCCTCAAGTGTGAGTCCACAATGGTCCCCATAAATTTGAATTAAGAACATTTGTGAGAAACATACCACTTTCTCCCTAAAATTTTAAGGTGATAGGAAAATAGGTTCTTCCACTTATATACCCTTAAGTCATCATATTATTTTTTAATGTGAGATTATTTTTTCCATTATTCATACTTGACTAATATTCTAAGAGAGTTAACAAATTCACAACTTATTATGGCAGTTTTAAAAAAAAAAATCATATAAATACTCCACTTTTATTGGTAATAAAATTATAATGATTTAACATTTTTCTCTTATATAGTAATGGATTTATTCGATATCTTCCCCTATTTATGGATAAGTTAAAGTTTATTTTTGTAATTATATTAAATATTAACAAGTGGTGGGAAGTACACTGATCCAAAATTGTGATAGAAGAGAATGTTTTTATCGATATGGCCAATTTTCTATGAGTTGCTATCCCTCATCACTTGTATTTGTCAATCTTTATCCAACTTGTAATAGATTTTTTTTATAACTTTTGAGTCATATTTTAAGTCTTGTTGCTTTACGAAAATTTTAAAATTATGATTAGTTCTTGAATTTGGAATATCTCTTGTTGTTTTCCAACAAGAGCTCAATGAATCATGGATAGGGTTGATGACTATCAAGTTGAGTGGATGATTAGTATACAACAAAGTATCAATTCAACAAATAAAATCTGATCATGTAAGTATAACAACAAATGAGTTTGAATACATTATCTTAATATAGTGTCGGTTTGTTTAATTAAAAAATATTGTTTAGAAAAATGTTTTTTATGAAAGTAATTTTGAAAATACTACGAAAATATTTAGTACACTAATATTAGTTTTTCCATTCATTTCTTATAAGATAAAATAAAAACTAATATTGACATTTAAAACAAATCAAAATTCTATAATTTTTCAAAAGATATATCTCTATAACAATTTTTAAGTTTAATATCTTTTTGGTTCCGCATATTAACTGTCATATTTATTTTAATTCCTTAATTTGAAATATATTATATTATTTTCTCAATTCATCAAAAAGTATTATATTAATTCTTTTCATCTAATTAATGATGAATTTAGGGATTAATTTTTGAGTTTTTCATCGTTAATTAGATAAAAATAATTAAGATGATATATTTTGAAGAGTTAAAAGATTAATATAATATATTTTTAAATTAGGGGATCAAATGAACATTAAGGTTAACATAAGAGACTGATAAGAATATTAAACCTAATTTTTGTGAAAATTATTCAAAATAGCATCATAGTTAATTGATTTTTAAAAAAAAGTTTTGACATAAAGTTATAGTAACAAGATAAAATATTTAAAATAATTTTAATATAAATTATTCAAATTATTTTTACCTTTGAATTTTTTTTTAAAATTTCTTAAGCAAAAATATGCAACAGGATAAAATTATTTTAAAAACTAATTGAAACAATCAGACTCTCTGATACACCTGATTTTAATTAGACTTTTTTTTCTCATTTTTGAATGTCTGTAAGACACTTTTTTCCTAATCCAGTTCTATCAGAGTTCTTAACTTCCATTAAATATTAGGACATTCTCACTAAGATATTTTTAATGTCAATTATAAGATTAATCATCGAGTTGACAATAGAATATTTGACTTTTTAATTAGATATTATACGTTGCAAAACATATAATGAATGTTAGAAAGAGTCAACTCACTCGTTGAGGATGAGAGTCTCTGTATGTGTATGTTGGGATTTTGTGGAATTCATGAATGAATGCTTTCTCAATTTTGAGATTAGATACTTAAAGCGGGTCTTGAGGCCAGATCACAGAAAAAATGGTTTCTTCCTTATCAGTGAGTAACATGAGAGTATGGGAAGACAATTCTCTCAAAAACATGGAGGAAATCGTCTTTCCTATTTATTGATATTCCAGACCATTATTCCTAGGACACCTCACACACCACATATGTTAAATGAGGTATATCATAGATTTTAGACCCAAACTCGATCTGGCAACTTACAACACTCTTCGAGATACTACCATGCTTTAGGCGCTTGCCCAACATTCTTGAACTTAGTTCGAGTTGTTTTATCAAGGACTATTTCTTTATAGACACAATGAAATAATCTCAAGTACACATCACCTTAAGCACGATACCTTGAGAAGGGTGAAGTGATTAAGTTAACCTAACAACGATCTTAGTGGTCTCTTTAGTAATGAATACTCCAAGAATTATCAAGGATGAGTCCCTCAAGAATTTATTATAAAAATGAGTACCTCAGACGAGATTTGCAAAAGTGAGTCCCTTAGGTGAGACTTAGAAGGCCCTTAAGCATTCTTTGGAGGGTTCAATCTAAGTTCAAACATTATGATCAATTTTATGGTGTTTGAAATTCATCGTCGTTTTCCCCTTCAATTTCAAAGTCTATGTTGCCTTGGTTACGTGAAATTATTGTTTTGAGTGAGTCTCTCAAGCGTTTCATGGGGAGAGTCTCTCAAGCTTTGAATTTAGTTCTCCTTTGTGAGATTCGGTTAGCAGAGGTCCAACGTATAATTATCTTATATTAAGTAAGGATCATTTAGTGAATGCCTAACGTATAATTGCCTTATTGGTGGAAATGATGAAGACTTAGAAAACACTTAGAAGGGGGGTTAAATAAGTTTTTCCTTTTTAATTTTCTCTTCTAATCAACAACAATCTAAACACACAATGATTTTTATCCTGGTTCGTTTGAAACTCAAACTACTCCAGTCCACCCGCCAAGGTGATTTTGCCTTTCTCAAACAAGGACTTAATTTACTATAATCAACAGATTACAATTGCACAACCAATTATTGTGACTAACAGACAATGCATAAGCCAACTGCAAGTGACTAACACCTCTAAGACTTTCTAGTCCTAGCCCTCTTGAGAAATCTGACCCAACTGGTCTCTCAAGGAACAATTACAAATGAATTTCTAACAAAGTGTATAACGTTGCTTCTTAAAAAGTTTTATCACAAACGTGGTTTTTAAACAAGAATGTTTAAGCTCAATACAGAAAATAAACTTAACACGACAGTATTTGATTTTGGCAGCGTAAGTTTTCTTTCAGAATTATTGTTTTTCATCTTTGAATGTTTGCTCTTTATATAGCTTCTAGATAATCATTCTGTTGCGTGTCTTGGAAGATGAGAAGCATAATAAATGTTGCTTATCTGCATGTGCTTTATTTTCTCAATGAGCCTCGAAATTTGATCCACTCAAGTACTTAAGTTATGTTAACTTTAATTAGTAACAGTACTGTAGCAGACTTTGTCTTAGAAGATGACGTATTGATAAATCATGATCTTTTGCAATTCTTGTTCAAAGTATCTTCAAACAGAGGTTTCCTTGGTGCTTCTATCAGAGGTTGTGTTAGCATGCTTCCTTTAGAAGTTGCTTTAAGCGTGCGTGTTCAGAAGTTTCATTCATCATTAGAACTTCTATTACTTGTTTACTCAGCATAATTTGATTCAAGAATGCTTGAGTCAGAATATCATCTGAAATGAGAATAATACACATCATAGTATCATATTTATTATACAATATTTATTTCACTTGTTATCATCAAAACTCTAAGATATGATTAAAACCAAACTATGTTCTAACAATCTCCCCCTTTTTGATGATGACAAAAATATTAGATTTTGATGGAAAAAAAATTATATATATGAAGCTTGAATCATTTCAGAGTTTGAGGCTTTAGAATTTGGGTTTGTCTTTGCAACGTCTTCTTTCAGAGCTTATGTAATCTTGTATACTTCAGAAGCAAATACACTTGTATATTTGTTGTTAAAAATGTTTGACACTTTTGTACCAGTAACATGTTATGATTAATCCTATCAAAATCTCAAATTTCTCCCCCTTTTTGTCATAATCAAAAAGTCATTGTTAAAATAACAGTGTAAAGTAAATCAAAGTACTGATAACATTAATTCTAAAGATACAGTTACAAAAGGTTTGTCAAAAAACAAAACAGTTAAAACAATGATGCACGAAAGGTTGAAAATGGAAGGACTAAGTGGGACGAGAAAGTAGGGAAAACAGAAGGCTCTTGATTTCATTGGAAGATTCCTGTTGCTTCTGCATCCAAGTCTTGATTTCTTTGTTCGTCTCATCCTGTTTGTCCAGACGTTCACGAACAACTTCATTTTCCTTCTTTAACTCCTTCAGAGTTTCTAGCACCACAGAGGTTGAAGAAGCATCTTCAGTAGAAACAACCTTTGAAGTAGACACAACAACTCCAGGACAGAAAGTACTTGAGAACTGAGTTTCAAGATCAATCATGAGAGTTGGTACTTTCTTGACAGAATTTCTGGCACCACGAGCAAAAAGCGGTCGATACAGAACCATGCTCAAAGAGGTTGGATCAACAACTTCTGATTCAGAAGATTCACCATCAGAGATATCCATGTACTCAAAAGGTGGTTGCCAAGGAGAATTGTCTAACTGCAGAAGGAGATTCTGATTCCATACATCCATGAATGTTGAGTTCAGCACTTTCAAACAGTCAACAAATTTCCCATGAACATGGGTGAAGCACAAAGATTTGAGTTTGAGGGATTTAGTATTGAATCTCCTTCTGAAAGTGGTCCACGGAGCTTCTGTTGTAGTTGGATCTAGATTGTTTGTAAGATCAGCCTTCAACATATCCATCCAACCCTTCATTTATGTTTCCAAATTCTGCAAGCATATACTAACATTTGTGTGCACAGGGTTAGGGGCAGAGTTTTGAACAAAGATGGTTTTGGACTTAGGTTGTAGAGATGAAAAATTAATTGTAGTCCTAAGAAATTCTGGGGACTCAAGATTTTGTGGTTGATGAAGTTCTGGAGAGTGAGGTGGAAGTGTTGTAGTGATGGTGGTTTGTTTTGTTAAGGGAGTTTGTGGAAATTCTGGTGGAATGGTGGTTTATTCTGTAAAGTTAGGTGATGCAAGTTCTGGTGAGATAGTGGTTTGTTCAGGGGAGTGAGTTGGTTGAAGTTCTGGAGAGGTAGGTGGAGGAAGTTTTATAGAGTTGGTGGTTCGATTTGGTGGAAGTTCTGGAGAGATTGGAGGTATAATAGGTTCAGAAAATAAAGTGGGGATTTGTTGGGGAGAATGGGGAATAACAAAGATGTTTGTTGTGGGTAGAGTGAAGGAGGGGAATTGAGTGTTCAAAGGAACACTGGTTCCAGGAAATCTCCAAGGTCCAACATCTGTGGTCCATTCATTTGAGTTTGGATGTGGAAGAGGTGTTGGAGGTGGTGGTGCATTTGGATTTGTTTGTTGGGAGCAGAAACAAGAATTTCCTATGGTGAACTTTGTGGAGAGATTTCAATGATAACCGGTGTGGATTATGGTTTAGTAGTTGATGGTGGAACTTCTGTATTTAAGACATCAGAATTGTCTATGTCTGATAAGACTTGTGCAATTTGAGGATTGGTTTCGAGAACTTCTGAGAGAGTAGTGAGATCTATATCTACATGTATGTTATCCAGAGTTTGATTTGTAGTTTGTGATTCTAAGGGAACAGAAGTTGAAGTGGGTTGTGCAACAGATGTTACTAAATTAGCAGGATTTAAAACAGAGATGAGATCAGAAGATGTACCTGAGTTCGTCTTCTTTTTCTTCTTCTGAGTCTTGGGGGCTCTTGTGGAAGTTCCCTCTCCATCTGCATTCCTTTTCCTTGTCTTCTTAACTGGACTTGGTGAATCTCTTCCTTGAAGCCAAGCTGGATCAATTGGAATTCCCTTTCTTTTGCATCTTCTGATGTAGTTCTTGATGGTCAGATGGTGATCTTCTGAGTTGAACGCAGGAAATTCTGCTAGAAGGGGGTTGAATAAGTTTATCCTTTTTAGTTTTCTCTTTTAATCAACAATAATCTAAACGCACAATGATTTTTATCGTGGTTCGTTTGAAACTCAAACTACTCCAGTCCACCCGCCAAGGTGATTTTGCCTTTCTCAAACAAGGACTTAATTCACTGTAATCAATAAATTACAATTTCACAACCAATTGTTGTGACTAACAGACAATGCACAAGCCAACTGCAAGTGACTAACACCTCTAACAATTTATAGTCCTAGCCCTCTTGAGAAATCTGACCCAACTAGTCTCTTAAGAAACAATTACAAATGAACTTCTAACAAAGTGTATAACGTTGCTTCTTAAAAATCTTTATCACAAACGTGATTTTTACACAAGAATGTTTAAGCTCAATACAAAAAATAAATTTAACACAATAGTATTTGATTTTGGCAGCGTAAGTTTTCTTTCAAAATTATTGTTTTTCATCTTTGAATGTTTGCTCTTTATATAGCTTCTAGATAATCATTCTGTTGCGTGTCTTGGAAGATGAGAAGCATAATAAATATTGCTTGTCTGCATGTGCTTTATTTTCTCAATGAGCCTCGAAATTTGATCCACTCAAGTACTTAAGTCACGTTAACTTTAATTAGTAACGGTATTGTAGCAGACTTTGTCTTAGAAGATGACGTATTGATAAATCATGATCTTCTGCAAGCCTTGTCCAAAGTATCTTCTAATAGAGGTTTCCTTGGTGATTCTATCAGAGGCTGCGTTAGCATGCTTCTTTCAGAAGTTGCTTTCAGGGTGCGTGTTTAGAAGTTCCATTCATCATTAGAACTTTTATTACTTGTTTACTCTGCATAGTTTGATATTTCTTTATTCTAGAATGCTTGAGTCAGAACATCATCTGAAATGAGAACAATACACATCAGAGTATCATATTTATTATACAAAATTTATTTCACTTGTTATCATCAAAACTCTAAGATATGATTAGAACCAAACCATGTTCTAACAAATGATACTTCAGTGAAGAGCCGTTGCATGATTGCCTTATAGGTGAAAATAATCCTTCAGTTAAGGTTCAACATACAATTTCCTTATAGGCATAAATGACCCTTCAATGAAGGTCCAACATATAATTTTCTTATAGGAGAAAAAGATCCTTCAGTGAAAGTCCATCATATAATGACCTTATAGGTGAAAAAGATCCTTTAGTGAAGGCCCAACGTAGAATTTTACACATAACATGTAAAATTCAAAGCATTTCATAAGACATGACGCCTCATCAAAAACCTTTACATTGCATGGGAAAAGAGTATGACCATACCTTTAATACTTTAAACTAAATCTCTGAGAGGATTCATAAATTGGAATGTTAAAGCCTTCACCTTATTCAAAATGAAATATTAGATAATTAGTTGTAATAGTATCTCAAATTAACTGAATTCCAAGTTTTAGGGATAAATCTTCCATCCATCTCTTCAGGCTTGTAGGCATCATATCGTAGCTTATGGTATATTTGATACAAGCCTTCCTAGTTAGGTAGAAACTTTCCCAGTCGAGTAGGTGTGACCACTTGTCTTAGTATAAAGTCGCCTTCTTGTATTTACCTTGGGACCATCCATTTTTCTAAAGGTTCCTCGTTTGTCATTAAGTAACGTATTATATGTGCCATCAAACTTATGGATTTGGTGAATTTGATGGTGTTAATCTTTATTATTTGAATATTGTGAGTGGTTAGAATTTCTTGTATGACTGTCTCATTATGGTCGGATTTCATGGTGCTAGCGAGCTTTGAGAAGAGATCTACTCAAGAGTTATGTTCCCTTGGAATATATATTACTTCTAAGAATTTGAAACAATTACACAATTCTCGTACATTTATGAGATATTTTATCAACCAGTCCTTCTTATCTTTAGACTTCCCTGATAATATCTTTAGGAGGTCTCTTAATCACCTTGAATTATTCCAAAATACTTGTTAGGTATCGAGTATTTCAAGCTTAGGTACAAGGTTGACACAAAAGTCACAAAATAGTTAAGGGTGAGTTATCTCATGATGATGTTGTATGAAGAAGAGGGTGTCTATCTACAAGGAAATTAAAGATTTTCTTAAGATTATGTAGAATTTGATAGGAAATTTTCTTATTGTTTTACAACTACCCCACTCATGAGTTATATTCAATTAATTTTTAATTTTTCTAACAAATTAATATATTTTTCTATCAAAGGATTATAGAATAGTATAACGAGATAGATTGGTGACTACATTTAATATCAATAAAACTTTAGAGAATTATTTAGAAATTTTCACAAATATAGCACATTTTTTTCAGTTTAAATATTAAACTACAGCTATTTTCCCATAAATACTATAATACCATATTTTTAAATAAAAAATAATATTTTAAAGTACATCCATTAATCCCTTAATTGAATGGACAAATCCTTTTATTTTTGTATTATAATTTTTTTTTGCGATTGTTTTATTATTTCTTTGAAATTTTTTGCGGATTTTATAACAAAAATTTTCTCCGGATTTTGTTATACAGTTTTTCAGCAAATATACCTGTAGATTTTAATAAAATCGTTTTATAAAAACTATATAATTGAAAATTTTGCATGTAAGTCTATAAAGACTAATCTTGCAGAAAATTCTATAGAAAAATATAAATAAATAATTTCAAAAAAAAATAACAAAGAACTGCCTAAATAATGGGCAGATCTTCAGCTAAAAAAAAATTGTTTGAAAACATGTTATTTTAGTAATAAGTGAAAAAAATATGATATTTTAGAGAATAATTTAGAAAAATATATGCTTTAGTGCAAAACTCAATTATTTAAGAGTATTCATATTCATGGTATCCAATTTGATGGTGTAAATAGACCATATTCTATTTTATATTTCGCAATTACTTAAATCATCTAAGTATATTCTTCAAATATTCATACTAATTTAAATTTTAAAATGGGTCTCATTAAATTTACAATATATTCATCTATTATCATAAAATTATAACATAAAGATTTATTATTAATACTATTTATTTTTTATTTAATTTATTGTTTCAAATTGTTTAGCTGACATGTTTTACTACGGTGATATACAAAATACCACTTGAAAAATAATACAACGATATAACAGTAAAAAATCTGAATTATCTTCCACAATTTTATTGTACTTTGTGAAATATCCACCCACGTGGATGCTGTAAGTTTCTTTTAAAAAACAAATAAATTAAATTATTAAAAAATGAAACATATTTCAAAGAAACTTTTATTAAGTAAGAGAAAAATACTACAACCATTTACTTATAACTTATTTTAAAATATTAATTATTTTTATTTATAATCCACTCAGAATAGAGTATAGTTTTGTGAAATCAATTGGTTATTGTAAAACAATGATTTGGTTAGATGTGTCAATCAGGGAAATATCGCACTGTATTAAAATATTGAAAGAGATGTATACAAAATGAGTATTCTATTGTTAAGCATTGCTGCCCCTATTATCACCACACACACAAATCTTGTTGCCCCCAACATAAACTAGTCCCAATGAGATGGGTCAATGATACATTTATGCAGATATTATTGTATTTTACTTTTAGCCATGAAAGCATGCAAGATTGCAAGTTGATATTTTAAGCCAGATTTTTTCGATGAACTCAAAAATATCAGAAGATTTTTGTGTAAGTTGTTGTCACTGTGATTTAATCCATGAATAAAAATAATAATCTTGTAATTTTGTAAGAAAATACAGTTGTAACAGATAAATGTTTATATTGTCAATGAAAGTTGGTTTAATTGATAAAGAATTAATTGACATATAACAACATTTTGAGTCTTTTCAGCTTTGATTCTCTTTTGAGAGAGCTTTGGAATTTACAATCTAATTTTAATTAATTTATAAAAATACTAAATTTTTATGGAAGTTAATTTGTGATTTTAAAATAAGATTAAATTTAGAGTCTTTATAGAAGAAGTACAATGTCATGTTAGAGGGAGTTAATAGTACGAGTATTGATATAAAGTTGAAGAACAAACACCTTTGTGTAAGACATACCACTTGTTCACATAAAACCTTAAGGTGATAGGTGAGTGAGTTCTCCCACTTATATATATTCAAGTCTTCACATTCCTATTCAATGTAGGATTATTTCCTCACTTACTCACACTTGCTATATTATTCCAACACTCCCCCTCAAGTGTGAGTCGACAATGCTCCCCCACTTTTACCGCCGTTGACACCTTACAACGTTCGATACTAAGTCGGTCCCTTTCTCAAACCAAAGGCTTTGGATACCATGTTAGAGTGAGTTAATAGTAGGAGCATTGATATAAAGTTGAGGAACAAGCACCCTTGTGGGAGACACACCACTTGTCCACCTAAAATCTTAGCGAACATCAGAACAAATCCAATAAAGATATCTCGTAATATTGTACCTTCATCACTTGGAGTTAGTTGGACAAGTCTTGTCCCTTCGACCTTCTTATTCTTTATTTCATCAGCTTATTCATTGATAAGATTTTTTTTTTTTGTAGAATGCAAAGGTTCAAAGGTTGCATTCAACCACAATTGAAGTAGCCAAAAGGGACTACCGAACAAGATGTTGTTTCCTGGTTGATAACTCCTTAAGATATTGACTAGTTCTCCTAAAGAATCATAAAGGTAACCTGGGATAATCTGGCTCAAACACAATTTATGCCCAACATGAATTTGGTTTTCCATGATTAGGTATCTCTTCGCCACTTGAAGAGAGCTTGAATAGAAGACGCAACGTGATAATCATAATGCCAAGAAGGCAATATGTTCTTCATCTAAAACTTCTTCAATGTATTTCTCACGATGATCAGTGATATACTATATGAAAGTGGGCTTGTCCTTTCCGAAGCCAATGGTGTCTTCATCCAACTTATAAGGATCAAAGGTTTCCCCAATCGATCGAAGACCAGTGATGACAACATTATCAAACAAAGTTGAGGTCACCGTTGCACAAGGAAAATGGAAAGTATTATGGGTAGAATCTCAAAAATATAGTGAAGCCACTAACATGGTTTGACTATATCCAGCACCAGATTTTGACAGTTAAATCATGTCGTAAATCTCCATGCCTTTCCAGAAATTATTTTTCCAACTTTCGACTCTAGCAAACCAAGAAAGATAAGATTCAAGATCTTTCATTAAAGGACAAGAGCGAAACACTTAATTAAGAGTGTTGCTCATAATAGTCGAGATTAATTTTATCTTCTACTTTTGAAGCGTCAGTCGAAGATTTTTGCTGGATTATCTGTAGATTTTAGGGTTTCAGGTTTTTTACTACTTTTCTCATCAGATTTTTTCTAGCTAAGGGTTTTGTATGATGGTAAACAAGGAAGAAATTTTTGAGTTTCTCCATATCTGCATTAGGGCCAGGAAAAGGACCCATGAATGCATGTGTTTTCTCATAAATTGTTACAAGAATAATTACCTAAGATTCATGAATTTTGTGTTTTTTCTCAAGAAGATGAGGTTCTGGGACATATTCCTAATTCTCTACTAGCGGTGGAGTTGCTATTTTTGTGTCTGGAACATAAGCTTCTTTTTGTTTTTGCTTGGATGTTTTAACCTTGGGCGCAAGTGTTGAAGACAAAGGTTTAGAAGATAAAGATTTATGTGAAGGATTATGAAGGAGAGCTCAAGGATGCGAGTTCAAAATGCAGAAAAAGTGAAAAAGTTAAAATATGAAAGATGATGGTATTTATAGAGAAGAAGAAAAAACGCTTCAAATTTTATTGTGGGTAGTGAATGAAAGTTAGTGGGGAACATGGAAGAGTTCTACAAGATATGCAGGCGGTTAACATCACAAGTTAGCTCCATGCTCCTATTTTGTAGGGGTAATGATTCAAAGCAGTGATGCACGTCTCGATGAGAAGTTTCATAAAAGTGGTCATAATGACCATGACGTCATAACAGTAATTGTTGATGCGTCAATTTTTTTCCAAAAAATGTCATTTTCTCATTGTGATCGAAAAATACTTTTTAGGGGGAAATTTGTTAGCTGGAAAATTAGATGCTCGAGGTTTCATAAAAATGTTAAGGATTTTAAAGAAGAATCGAGAGTATTGGAAAGATGCTTCGGCGGAAGCATATAATGGTCTTTTCGACCAGAGTCTCACTAAATTAAGACGAATTCAAAATCTCATATTCAAAAAATACTTGAGGCGGGTTCAACTAAGAGATTTGAGATCAGGCTGAACATTAGAATTTTAACGCTTACTTGTTCCTTTTGAAAAGAGACGCGTGAAGGCCTTTGAAGGATTGAACGCTTGTAAGCGAGAACGTGTCCTCTTCTGATAAGAATACTGGTCGTTTAGAATTGGTATAAATAGGATTCTCTAGTTTAGATTTATGTGTGTTCAATTGTTGTACAAATTACTCTATTTACTCAAAGTATCAAAGTTAATCGAGAAACAAGTTTTGAGCAATGTACGTATGAAACACCTATTTATATGATTTTTTAACTCGAATGTGGTAGTCCAACACACTCTTCAACATTGTTAATCGTCTTCCCCGACTCCAAAATATCAAATTCATACAAGTTAGAAATGAATTAATAACCTAATTCAAATATCGTGTAATATTACTAGTATACAACAAGTTATAGACTAGTTTTGGCAGATATATGACTAAATCAAAAGTAGTAGTTTGGGAAATAATCATATATATATATATATATATATATATATCCATGACCTTGGCATGTGTCTCATCAACTATCTGAATAGTATAATTATAAGTACATGGAGAATAAATACTAAATAAAGTAGAATATGTGATCTAAAGCTCTTGAATCATTGATCTATGACTTCATTTTATATTTTATAATATTTAGAGCATATAAATAATTACCTTTTTTCGTCCACATTAGTAGCATCAACTTTTCCCATAACCAACCTAGTTTGTTGAAGGGTTTTTTTGAAAGGCTTCCATTTGTTATTGGCTAAGTTAGGATTTACCTCAGCTTCTTGATGATTAAAGGCTGTGTAGCTTATGCCTCACTGCTTTTGAATTTCTTAACTTCTAAAGGTTTTTCATGTATGGTCCAACATGTTTCCTCGGTACTGTCACCTAGTCTCTTGCAATAATCTTATCAGAGTAGGGTTTTCTTTTGTGGTGTCTGAGATTGACATCCCGTTGTTTTCATAACGTAGCCCTCAATGGAAGTTTTCAACATGAGTTTCTTCCGCTTTTTCCCTTCTCACTTTTGAGAAGGATTCCCGAATTTCGACAAATGGTTTGGTTCCAATGATCCTTCCACGAACTTCATCAAAATCTTTATTGTGTCCCAATAAAAATTTGTATATTTTATCTTTTTCCATCAACTACTTATACTGTTTTTTATCCTCTATACAACACCATCGCGCGAGCATCCCATATAATTTTTACCATTCAAGTTATGGTTAGTGATGAGATGAGTAAACGTCCATCGTGTGAGCTGATCAGAAAAGACCCATTTTCCATAATGAACGATTCACGATATATTGCGTAGTTTATGGTGTGTCGACACTTAATTAGAAATGGTTTAGATCTAGCTCTAATACCATGTGAAAAATCTATTTTATATTTTAGTGAGTGTACTAATAATACAAGAGAAGTATATATAACATAGAGAAAAGAGAACGGGGCGCTAGTCCTGACTAGAAATAAAAAATATATTCTTCCTATAAATGTCTATTCTTAAATACAGTGATGATAAGAAATAACTACTAATTAGCTCTACAAAATATAACTACACTAATTCAATATTAATCTTCAAGTGATTATGTATTAATCTTCAACAAGTTCTATATAATTTAGGTTGAATTAATATTTAAATTTGGTTTGAAACTCTAACAACAACAACTCAGGTTATTCACCACAAGTAAAAGCTCACAATATTATTATATATTCCTGTAAAGAACATTATAATCTCTTCAGTGCGAACCAGACGAGGTCGCAATTGTACCATGTTTAGAGGTATTTGAGGAGTTTCTTAATAGATACAAGGACTGACAGTTATTGTTGGATTGCCCTCTAATATCTCCATTTTCATTCTTTTTTGTGTTATTCATGCGTCTTCCCTCCTTTTCTTGATCTTCGAGACCCTTTTTGTAACGTCCACTCTTATCTCATATAAATAATCATGATTGTTAGGTTTTATGGTCATAATAAATGTAACCAATTATTTAACCATTTGTAACTAAATCAATAAGCATCTTGTAACATTTTCATGACTATTTGATTGACTCTTTGTAATAAATTTTCGAATTTTCGTAATTTCAAGAATAATCCAAAATTTACGCGAGCTATGATCGTTTATAGATTGTCGATGAACAAAATTAACCTTGGATGTACAATTACTAGCATGACAATTCAATCAAGATTGGTTTGTAAAAAAATTCAATTTTCTTTTATTTTTATCATCATCATTAATGTACAAGCTTAATTATAGGTGACAATTTAAAACTAGTTGTCAAAAAGAATATTTATAACATCGGTCCACCTACAGCAATCCCTCAAACACGCACTTAATTTGAGAATGGGCAATAGAATAAAGCAGTATAGACTATGTACCTTTGTTAGGGTTTATTGGGTAGCCAACTAGTCAAGAAACATGGCATGTCAATCCTTGTTGGCATGGAATTGATTATTTAAGCCAATTAGATGACGTGGAGGAACAATATCCTAGTATACATTGCAGTTGATGTTGGAATCAATGATAACCACTCATCTCTTTGAGTGGCTGAGACACAACAAGAGCCCCACTTCCATAAACAGCTACCCATGCATTTTGCTTTTCTAAACTCTCATGCACTTTAATTCACGTCTCATCGCCATCCTCCTTCCATACAATGCATGTACTCTTGGTCAACGACAAATTCACCAAATTGCATTGTCTATACTTGTCTTACAGCTGCCACATATCTCAGCCACAAAAATCATTTTAATATTAGCATGCTCTTATGACACAAATAAATAATTAATAAAATAAGTCATATGTAATTAAATTAAATATAGGAAAATTTCATTATTTTTAATTATCATTTAAAAAATATCATTTAATTAGTGTTCTTATGAAACAAATTCTAATAAACAATTAAAGAAAATGATAATTTGAAAGAGACAATTACTTTTTTATAACATTAATAATTAACATGTAAAAAATAATCTCATATATAAAGACATGTGTCATGTGAAAATTTACTGCATGACTTTTCAAAAATCATACTATAGGTGAACATCTTTTTCTTTATTAATTTTTGATACATCATCCATCATATTTAATCATGAGAAAAATTATTTTGAGCAACAGCTAACAAGAATATAATAAAGGGTCAGTAATTATGAAAACAAACCCTCACAACATCCCACACAAAAGGGGAATATAATGATGTTTTTCAGGATGAACAAGTTATTTTAATATACTCGACAAAAGGAAATATTGCACAAGCTAATATAATGATGTTTTACAGGATGAACAAGTTATTTTAAATACTCGACAAAAGGAAATATTGCACAAGTTATAATTTGTGTACAAATAGTCTTTGTGAAATTTAATTACAGTCGTATTGTTATTTTGATCCTCTATTCTATCAATTATTTAATTTTAGTGTTTGTAATTTACGTGTAAATTTATGCTTCATTTTTAGATATGTACAGTAAAACACTTATTTATTTAGTGAGTGTTTGGATGTGTGGTAGGATCTAAAATATCACGTCTCAATGCAATTTTACCGTGATTTTTCTAAAGCAACAATTTGAAGGTTCATCTAGAAGTACTATTTTTATATTTCAAACGTGAAAGCAAACATAGGTTTAATCTATTAGATTTGTTTTGACTTTTTATCAAAATAATGAGTCTTACTTGAATTTAAAAGTATAAATCTTAAATCAAAGATTTTGAAACATGTTTTAATTCCAACCGAGAACTTGTTTGAAAATGAAGAATTTGCTTCGGTCAGTCATATTTAAATTAGAGAAAATTGTGATTCGTATCAGAATGATGCATGACTCTCATCACAAGATTGATGATTCGAATCAAAATCATTTGAATTTCTTCAATACTAAATCTATTCGGAAATATTGCATAATTGCCCAAAAGTTTGTATGATGATTATTTAAAAAGTTAACGATTCCTTCATATAGTATATATGTGTGAAGTTTGTGAAAGAAAGAAGAAACATATCCCGATTTACCTACTCTTCCAAGGTCACCGTAAAAGAAGAAGAAGATAGTTTTGTAAAATTCGACGTGTTCACTAATTGGTCAACAAAAACCTAAATTGCTATCATAGATTATCAAGACATTTCTTCAAGCAAGTCTTGAAGGAGCCACACCATTGTCAAAATGTTCAATCAATTATCCTAAATTATCCAGACATTTATTCAAATAATGAAGTAGCTAATCATCGGTTCTCTATTATAACGATGATTACAAAATTTTGAACACCTGCCATCATAGTTCATTTGATACCTTATAAAGGAGTGCCTGATAGTTTGTTAGACATACAAAAGAAATAATATCCAATTGTATACGAATGATCATAATTTGTTTTTGTTATTTTTGTTGTCGTTTACTAATCATTTTGTGGGTAGCAACTCAGACTAGATCGCCAAATTGATCACTTTGTTGTCGTTTACTAATCATTTTGTGGGTAGCAACTCAGACTAGATCGCCAAATTGATATGATCGCTCCAATCTCCTTTATTCTTCTTGTATTGTATCATAATCATGTGTGTTTGGTATTATGTTGTGTTTGATCTATGTTTGTTAAATGTATGCATATCGTAAATTATTTGAGCATATCATACAGATCATTTTATTCATTTGGGTATAAAATGTTCATTCATAAGCATTAACCTTTTTTTATTTAAAAATTCATGTGTTAATTTTTTTTCCTTTAATAAATGTATTTTTCTCATGTATTAAAAAATAAGTTTTCAAATTTTTTTGTCTTTGATTCAAATCACAAAAGGCATTGATTCAAATCAAACTTAAGAGTTTTTCGAGTGATTTTATCCATGGACGTTTGATTTGAATCACAACATCTCTTATTTTAATCACAAAAGTCCATTGTGATCCCTGTAACCTTGATTTGAATCACACCATCTCTTGATTTTAATAATAAAAATTTCTTGTGATCCTCGTGACCTTGATTTGAATCATAAAATTGTCTGACTCGAATAAAAACATCAATAATCTTTCTCTTTTGGTTCAAGTCATAAATCTCTAACTTGAATTTAAGCGTTTTACATTTATATTTTATGTGTCTCTTTTAGTTTTCCCTCTCATCATTACATCTATTTCATATCATATTCTCTCCCATTTCATTTTCCACTATATTTTCATTTTCATTTTCTCTCTCATTACATCATTTTCATTCAAACATTCTAAACTCATTTCGTCATCAAACTTCAATCTCATCTTTTCAAATTATCATAAATGGAGAACAACCAAACATCATTTGATAAGAAAAAAGGAAATAGTAAATTTACTTCATCATGAAGGTGTGAAAAACACAAGAAAGAGAGAGTTTGAATTAAGTTTTATCCTTTAAATTTTTTTCCTTGAAAACAATCCTCTTTAAAGTTTACTTTACTTTTGATAATAAGAGAGACATACTAGTAAAGAAAGTATAAATGCAAGATTTTTATACTAGTTCACTTGATAACCTCAAGCTACTATAATCCACCCTTTGAGGTGATTTGCCTATCTCCAAAGAGGTATTAATCCAATAATCAAACAGATTATTACACTTGCACACACCAATTGTATGTGACTAATACCTGGACACACCAATTGTGTGTGACTAACTATCAACCTCTAAGATGCACTAGTCCTAGGCTTCTTAAGAATTCTGACCTAACTGATCTCTAAGGATCAATCAAACAACTATTTGAATACAAGTTTGTTTACGAGTAAATTTGCTTCTACACAAGATGAATATGTAAACATATTTTTAGCACAATGGTTTGACCAAATTTATAGCTTTTTACAAAGAAAATGATAATGTTTGCGCGTAATGAATTATTAGTGAATTATCAGCTGTTTCTTTAAGTCTTCAAGCATTTATATAGAGCTATGCATGAGATGTGACCGTTGAGGATACATATGGAAATATCAAATTTGTGGCGACTTCAAAGAACGTGGGGGAAAGATCTTACGCAGCGGCCATCTTTTCATGGTAGTGGAGTGAAATGTTTGTTTATACCATGTACTATTTGTACCACGTTAACTATATCTTCTAACCTTATGTACTTCAGAGACTTTTGCGAGCATGAGTAAGAAGAGAGAACATAACTTTTGATTAGTCAAAAGTTCAAGTCTTTAGAGTCTTCAAATCTTCATCTTCAGAGTCCTTAGCACTTGGTCTTGAAAAACCTTGTGTCACATCTAAGGTCAGAAGAGCTTCAAGTCTTCATAGTCTTCAGAACTTCATCTTCAGAGTCTTTGGCACTTGGTCTTAGAACCTTGTATCACATCTAAGTTCACAAGAGCTTCAAGTCTTTAGAGTCTTCAGAGCTACATCTTCAGCACTTGGTCTCTAGAACCCTCTGTCTTCTGAAACTCCAGTCTTCAGCATCTCGACTACGTTCACTCAGAACTTCGCTCTTGGGATCTTCAGACTAGTTTCTTCAGACATACGTATCAGTGTACTGAGCTTTAGAGCCTTCTGAAACTTTCCTCACTACTTGTTCATCATAGTCTCTGTAGCTTAGAAGCAGGGCTTTTTCTCTTTTAATGTCTTGGCCACACCATTTATTAGAAGCAGAACCTGTTTGTCAATTCTTAAAATACAACAAACATTAGAGTATCAAAATCGTTCACACAAACATACTCTCCGTTATCATCAAAACTCAGAGATATAATTGCATAACCAAATCTTGTTCTAACACATAACATCCATAAGTTCTTAAAGGTAGAAGAACTAGGATGCAAGCTTACAAATCTCCTAAATTTAAGATTCTTTTTTCTAGTAGTTCTTCCAAATCATCAATGGTTCCTCATGCTTTAACCCCACATACATTCTTGGAGACAATGCTCATATAATAAATTTGGTCGCATTATGCTTAAAGGTAAATCATTTAGTTCCTGATCATAAGTACAAGGCACATTTGTCACTCATTCTCTCAACAAATCAATCGAACATGAGTACTATGTGGACAAGGCTACTGAAAATGAAATTGATATTGATTTTTTTAACCTTTTAAAGATCACAATATGTAAAATTTCATTGGTCGCCATAGGAAATTTAACCTTATCCATATGAAAGCTTTGTATTGTCATATGGAAACTACAACTTCTGGTATTCACCATCAGTTTGATAGAAAATTGATTAAATTTGATTTTTAGTATCTTAAGAAAGTCTTTGGACTTGAAAACAAGGGAATGAAAGTGTGCGTATTCATTGAAATATTCAATTTGGATGTTGCACTAGGTGGTTGTTAAGGTGTTGTTTATTAAACCTAGTAACTATGCTAGGGTTGATGAGATAGACTTTTACCTTACGTGGCTTCTACTTACGCAAAATAAAGTCAATTGGATAAAATTTATTCTAAATCAAATGAACATTTCCAGGTCTACTCTGAAGCGTCTATTATTTTGCACTTCTTTCATTCAATTCATCCTTGATGCCTACAATATTCATTATGTTCCCAAAGACCTGCTTGAATCCAAGAGTTTTTGATTCATCTGTTATGAAATTGATGAGGTGCTGCAAAAGCAAAGATGGATTATTCTGTTTGGATGTTTATGGAAAGGTATATGATGACAAGTTTGTTGCTAATAACCATGTGTAGGTTATATTCATGGAAAGGCCTCTACTCCTTCCATTTCATATGCATGTACTTCTCATTCAAATGCATTTCCTCCAACGATAAAAGCATATTAAGACGTATTTGTTGATCAAATTCATACTTTGGCTCATCTTAGAGAGGAGCGTCTAATTTCTCACATGGATACTGAAGCTAGAGCTAGATAAGACCGAATGATTGTTAGAGAATACCAAATGATTTCCGTAGTTTGAAGCATAAGGGAAGTCGTCGAGTCTCTTAAGAGTATGTTTGGTTCAAAAGAGGGAGAGGGAAGAGGAGGAATTTTAATGAGGGAAGGGTTTAGGGTTTACTTCAAACTGTTAAGTTGTTTATTGTTAATTTTTCAAAATTTGCAAAATGGTCCTTATATTTTATGAAAATTACAAATTTACCACCAAAATTTTCAAAAATTGCAAATAATTCCTTAAATAATTTTCCAATTAGTCTTTGAAAATTTCAAAATATTGCAGATTGATCCATATTTTTATATTTTAAATTTGATCTTAAAATTTAAAAATGATCCCAAAAATTCATTTAAATTACTTTAAGTTTTAAATCAATTTCTTGTTAAATTATTTAAATACTCCATTCAAACAAAAAAAATTAAATCAATTTTAATTAAATTATTTAAATTACTTTAAATTTTAAATTTCTTAAAAAATTTCAATTACTTCGTCGAAACACAAGCTAGTGTTAAAAACACATAATTAAGATTGATGTAAATGTCAAGGACAAGATAAACACATGTAGACCAGTGAAGCCAATTACTCTCATCGTTGAAATGTAACATCCCTAAACATGTGGAAGCAACTAGTAGTAGAGTAGAGCAAGCGATAAATCACCAAAAGTGTATTTCTAGCTTAAAAAGAAAATCACTTTACTAAAAGCAAGATAGCAATTATTAATAGATAAGGAAACATATCAACTTTACGCGACAAACTTAGATGTCAAAGACAAAAAATCATTAATTCGTAACAACGAAGTTAATCTACTAGGGTTCTAAACTCTATATCTCCTATTATAACAACCCACCATCACCATGTAAATTAGTAGCACTCATTTCCTCAAACCCAAAACAAATTTAGACCAAAAGGAAACATCAGCTCATGGATAATCATAATCCTACCCCTAGCAGACTCTCCCTTGCCATGGAGAGAACAGGGCAATGGTAATCAACACTACCCTCCTCTTTTCTTCCACTTTCAACTCCATGCTTTTTTTTTTCAGAGTAAACAATTTTATATTCAATTTATGATTTGCATTATTTCAGGGTTTTCTCTCAAGAAATCCCAAGTGATGTTATAGTTACAGTTGGAGAAGCCTCTTATTCTCTCCATAAGGTACCAAAAAATTCATTTTGCATGTCAATTATGGTTGTTACTTGTTTTTCTGTTATCTATATGGTTTTGCGTTGTGCCTATGAAATTGATAACAGTTCAATTTTTAACTAATGAAAACGAAATTAACAGTTTATGCTGGTGGCAAAGAGCAACTATATCAGAAAGATGATGATGGAGTCAAACGAGAGTGAACTCACCACTTTAGATCTTTCGGACATACCCGGCGGCCAAGAAGCTTTTGAGAAAGCAGCGAAATTCTGTTACGGCGTCAACTTCGAGATAACAGTCACCAACGTGGCACCTTTGCACTGCGCCGCCGTGTTCCTCCAGATGACTGATGAGTATTGCGACGGAAACCTTGCTGGAAGAACAGAAGGTTTTCTCTCTCAGGTTGCACTCACTACTCTTTCCGGCGCAGTCATGGTTCTAAAGTCTTGCCGTCAGCTTCTACCTGTGGCCGACGAACTAAACATTGTGAAACGCTGTGTTGACGTGGTTAGTTTAAAGGTTTGCAATGAAGCAAACTTCCCTAGCCGTGCGCCGCCGAATTGGTGGACGGAGGAGCTCGCCGTTCTTGACGTTGATTCCTTCGGGAAAGTTATCAACGGCATGAAACAACGTAGCGCCAAGTGCTTAACACTAGCCGGAGCATTGATTACATACATAGAACGCACTCTCCGTGAGCTTGTCCGTGATCAATCCGGCGGAGGCAGCGGAAGAATCCGATCATTAGATCCAACCGACTCCGATTCAGAACTAAGAACCGAACAACGCGAGATTCTTCAGTCCATCGTCCCTCTCTTCCCCTCAGAGAAAGCCGCTTTTCCAATCAACTTCCTCTGCTCCCTCCTCCGTTGCGCGATCTACCTCCGCGCCTCAAGCACATGCAAACGCGAACTCGAGAAACGAATCTCCGAAATTCTCGAACACGTATCAATCAACGATCTCCTAGTCCTCTCATTCACCTACGACGGCGAGAGGCTTCTAGATCTCGACAGCATTCGCAGAATCATCTCCACTTTCGTCGAAAAGGAAAAAAGCACCACAGTATTCAGCGCAGGTACCACCTTCGGAGAAAACTGCTCCGCCGCCATGCTCCGCGTCGCCAAAACCGTCGACGCATATCTCGCCGAAATCGCATCCTACAACGAACTCACCATCTCAAAGTTCAACGGAATCGCTATCCTAATCCCCAAAGGTGCACGAAAACTCGACGATGATCTTTACCGCGCCGTCGATATCTACCTTAAGGTATATACAAAACGACACCGTCAAAAACCACAACCATAACCGTAAATTTTGAATCTAACGATATGGCGCGTGTGTTAATAATATGCAGGTGCATCCGAATCTCGATGAACTAGAGAAAGAGAAAGTGTGCAGTATAATGGACGCGCTGAAGCTCTCATACGAGGCGCGTGTACACGCGTCACAGAATAAACGGTTACCGGTTCAGATCGTGCTACATGCATTATACTACGATCAGTTAAAGATAAGAAGCGGCGCGGCGGAGGAACGTGACGTGGCGGCGGAGAGAAATCAGTTACAAACTGACGTAACATTGGTGAGAGAGAACGAGGAGTTGCGTACGGAGCTGATTAGGATGAAAATGTTCGTTTCCGATTTGCAAAAGAACGGAACGACGTCGTCCTCAGGGACAAAAAAGGAATTAAAGAAAACGACGTTTTTTTCTTCGGTGTCCAAGAAACTGGGTAAGCTGAACCCGTTTAAGAATGTGTCTAAGGATACGTCCAATATTGAAGATGCGGTGGATTTGACAAAGCCAAGGAGGAGAAGGTTTTCTATTTCGTAAATTTTTATTTTATTTTTGTGTGAACTGAAAATTTTATAATGTTATTGAAATTAATAATATTAGTGTTTTAAATTATTTAGTTATGTAACTAGTTTTTACTATAGAATGTTTAGCATTAGTGTTTTTTAATTTTATTGTATTTGTGTGTGAAGCAAATCCTATAAAATGCAATATGTATCTATTATTATATGAGAAATGATAAGCCTATACAGTTTTATTACATTTACACCTACACCGTATATATAAATTTGCTGTTTTTAAATATTTTATCTTGCTTTGAAGTTTGTACAAGTACATCATCCTCTGTTAAATTTTTTGGTGTAAGATGAGCTGTGTGAAAAAAAGTTGCAAAGATGGCATAGCTGAATATATATGTTTTCTGTTTTTCATGTTTCTTATTTTGTGTGTGTTAAAGAAAACAAATGTAGGTATATACGTTTTCATGAGTCAATTGGAATATGAATGATTGCTTGGTAATGGTAAAATATCATACTCCCTCTCTCCTAAGTTATAATATATTTTGAAAAAAAAATTTATCTTAAATTATAAGTCATTTTATAATTTTAATACAACATTAATGATGTTTTTTTTTAATATACCTTCTATTATTTATTTTTTTCTTTTAATTCTTTTAATTTATTTTTATCTATAATTAATGAAGGGTAATAGTGTAAACTCATACATAATTTCTCTTTCTTATACAATAATAATTATTTTTTTTAAAATATGTGAAAGGTTCAAAACGTCTTATAATTTAAGATAAAGGGAACAGTAGTATTTCACAAAAAATACATTGCACTCTAATAATAGTTTCGCAATCTTGAAACTATGGGTATAATTAGACCAGACCAATAACAAAGACCTACAAGCTAGTCTATATAGGTTCAAGTCAGGTTAGACATTTTTTTAAATAAAAAAGGCCCAAACTTTTTTATAAACCTATTTAATTAAAAAATAAGGCTACAAACATCAAAATAAACCTTTTATGTCTATTAGACCGGCCTATTTAAATAAATATAGATTATTTTATTATTTTATTTTATTTTTATTTTAAATTAAAATACAAAAATAAATTTTAGATGTCTAGAAAGATTTATGAAAATATGTTGAAAAAACTTTATTATTCATATCATAAATTATTTTTATAACGTCTCTCAAACAAAAAGTATCACAAATAAATGTTAATAGATAAACTTGAATAAATCAATGCAAATAAACATCTAGTCTAATTAATCTTTTAATTTGTTAGTGTATTTTAACATTAATTTAACTCTTTATTTAAAAATGTTCAAATAAAATAAACTTTTATGTAGGCTGTTCTGGACTGACCCACGCTCTAGGCCCAACAAGATTCTAGCCCAATTGCCCTTGGAAAATGACCTGAAGTCTCCACGCGGGGGTCACGTGACCAACGGTCTCTAGCTGCCACGTGCCCCCCGGTAATATCGGACCCTTTTACTGGGTCTCCTTAACCGTCACACGTCTCCCAGGGACTTCGCAACAAACCCGGATTTCCCGGGCGACAACCTAGGGAGGAGGCCACGTGCTGGCCTCCCTGCACACGCAAGCCCTAGAATCCGCTAGTGGGCTTGAATTTCTGCCCACTAATCGGATCTTGGCCCAGCGTTGGGGGTTATAAATACCCTCTCACTGGAGAGGGTCAGGTATCTCATTCTCTACTCTCTTCTTACTTGCTTGCTTCCTCTCTGCCTCTACTTACTTTGGCATCAGAGTATCTTGCAGGTACCCCCCTTTCTCTTTCACTTTGGATCACCGTTGCAGATTGGGCCAAGACACCTTCTGGTCAGGTACGATCATAGGCTAATAGACTATTCAGACTTTTGAAAATGTCAGACTCAAGACTAAAAATAAGTCATTGATAGGCCACGTACTAGACTTAAGATTTGTAGTTTTTAGCATGTCAGACTCAACCTTGACAAAGTCTAACTTGACCTAACCTATTTTCACCCTTACTTAAAACCAATATCTTACACAATTACTTACAAGGTTCACCGTATTTAATAAACACTTTTTTTTAATAAAATATTATTATTTTTAAAAAAATTGTGAAAATTAAAATATTTACTTTTAAAATTTATTTTATAATATAAAGATGAAATTGTATCATTATTTAACTTCACAATTGTTTTAACCACAAAAATATATGTTATTAACTAATTATTTTACTTATAATTTAATTATCATTTCACAACTTTATTAATAATATATATATATATATATATATATATATATATATATATATATATATATATATATATATATATATATATAATATATATATTATTAATTATGTTCTTACAGAATTATAAATGTGTTAATCAATTTTTACATTCTATTAGCCAATTTTATTTTATATTATAAATACTTAATATTCTTTTATTTTGGAGAATTTATAAATCAAGGTATGAGTTGTACATTTTTTTTATGTTATAATATATATTAATCAAATTTTAAATTATATTAATCGAATTTTAATATTTCATTAACCAAAATAATTTTAGATTAAAATATATTAAAAAATTAAAATAATATAAAATATCGTTCACATATTTATGAATAGTATATACGGTGTCATTTTTAAATGTCAAGATAAAAATTTTCAATAATAATTATTGAATATAAGAGTTAAATATATATAAATGAAGAGAAATTTGATTGGCATATTATTAGTATTATATTTTAACTTCCTACCTCAAGAGGTGTTTTATATCACTACAATAAATAATATATTTTATGACGGAATTTTCATGTCCAACACGCTAAAAAACGAGAGCATATGTACTGAAAGAGCAAAGTTTGATTTTATTAATAAGATAATAAACATGTTACGTCGGTGTTATACAAAACCGATGTAACACAACTATAAGTTAGCGTCTTCTTTAACGCATAAAATAATAATAAATTTGTTATCTCATTTTGTTTTAGAACTGAGATAATATAACTAGAAGGAACCTCGCTTCGAATTCTACTTGCCGTATTTTTAACTGTTTTCAACGACATAACACAAAAACAAGAATAGACAGTAATAGTAAAATTTATATATTTCATTGAAAGGAACTACAACATCACCAAATCAACTACAACAACACAAACAAATAAAACTACTCAACAAATTCAAAGTTCTCAGTCCACTTAGCTACAACATCACCCCTAACCATCCCTAACTTATTGAAAAGTTCAAAAAGAATTCTTCCATAAGGTACGAGGAAAGAATTTTCCTCATGAGAAGTCTCTATAATTTTCTTCAAGAAGTTGAAAATGGTAAGAGGAAGATTAACTCTCATGTTGTAGGTGAGGAGTAACAAGAGATGCTTGTCATACCAAGTAAGCGTTACCATGTCTTTCTCTCTTGGGAGGAGATTTGACAATAGAAATTGAAACCAAAATTTTGTAATAGGGCGTAGAGAAGTAAGACTAGAGAGATCAGTATCTTTGGCATAAAGTCGGTGAAGGAGGCTTGTGTAGACACGGTTGAATTCATAATGTTCAACACAACTACCAAACTCTTCACAGTTGATTGTCAAAACAACCCATGATGGAGTAATGAAAAAATGATCGTCATTGACATAAGACTGAATGATTTCTTTATCACTAGCTGGCACAACAGACACATTCATCCAGAACTCTTTAACAAGGTTAGTGTATGTGGGTCCATGTAGAATGTTAAAGTAACCACTAAATTGTTATTTGGTAACAACTTCCCTCAAAAAAATTTCTAAACCTTCGAAATCATTGAAGTTAACATACTTTTCTTTGATAAAAAACAATAAATTTGCATCCATTTTATTTATAATTTGTAACAAGGAAATAGAATATTGGTAATGTGAAATTGAAAATAGGAAAAGACTTTGAATCAATGAGATGATAATTAGACGTTTAAATAACTGAAAAGCCTCTTTGATAATCTAAAAGAGACATTACGAATTTAAAATAAGATGATCATTGTTATTCTAGTGATAACCTAAAACAGACGTTTCCAATGCATGAGCACCACATGATGTTTTAAATTCCCTATTAATTGTATTTTTAATTGTAAAGTAATGTTCTAACCCGTCAATTTTTTACAAAATCGAGGTAAGCTCTAGCATTAAAATATAGCGTTAAATTTTGAACCTCTATTTAATTGTATTTTTATTTTTAAGTTAAAATTTTATAACACGTCTGTTTTCCTAAAAAATTGATGTCAAATTTAGCGTTAAAATTGGTACATTTAACAAATCCTTAATCAAATCCTCGTCGTCCATTACATGACTATAAACCCTCAAGACATTACCATTAGTGATCCGCGTGATACATAAAAAAAATATCCACTATAAAAGCATATTGAATATCAAGACTTGTGCCTCTCAAGCATTGTAACGTCGTGAAGAGTTTTAGGTTTGCAAGAGTGTTTTCCATGGAGATTTTTCCTTTATGTATAGCAACGTTTGAACGGAATAATAGTAAAATCACCCCTAACCATCCCTAACTTATTGAAAAGTTCAAAAATAATTCTTCCATAAGGCACGAGGAAAGAATTTTCCTCACAAGAAGTCTCTATAATTTTATTCAAGAAGTTGAAAATGGTAAGAGGAAGATTAACTCTCATGTTGTAGGTAAGCTCTAGCGTTAAAATATGGCGTTAAATTTTGAACCTCTATTTAATTGTATTTTTTTTAAGTTAAAATTTTATAACACGTCTGTTTTCCTAAAAAAAATGACGTCAAATTTAGCGTTAAATTTGGTACATTTAATAAATCCTTAATCAAATCCTCGTCGTCCATTACATGACTATACACCCTCAAGACATTACCATTAGTGATCCGCGTGATACATAAAAAACCTCCACTATAAAAGCATATTGAATTTCAAGACTTGTGCCTCTTAAGCATTGTAACGTCGTGAAGAGTTTTAGGTTTGCAAGAGTGTTTGCCATGGAGAGTTTTCCTTGATGGATTGCAACTTTTGAACGGAATAATAGTAAAATCACCCATAATCATCCCTAACTTATTGAAAAATTCAGAAAGAATTATTCCATAAGGTACGAGGAAAGAATTTTCCTCACGAGAAGTCTCTATAATTTTCTTCAAGAAGTTGAAAATGGTGAGAGGAAGATTAACTCTCATGTTGTAGGTGAGGAGTAACAAGAGATGCTTGTCATACCAAGTAAGCATTACCATGTCTTTCTCTCTTGGGCGAAGATTTGACAATAGAAATTGAAACCAAAATTTTGTAATAGGGCGTAGAGAAGTAGGACTAGAGAGATCAGTATCTTTGGCATAAAGTCGGTGAAGGAGGTTTATGTAGACACGGTTGAATTCATAATGTTCAACACAACTACCAAACTCTTCACAGATGATTGACATAGCAATCAGTGATGGAGTACTGAAAAAATGATCGTTATTGACATACGACTGAATGATTTCTTTATCACCAGCTGGCACAGTGGACACAATCATCCAAAACTCTTTAACAAGGTTAGTGTAAATGAGGTCATGTAGAATGTTAAAGTAACCACTAAATTGTTGTTTGGTAACAGCTTCCCTCAATATTTTTTCTAAACCTTGGAAATCATTGAAGTTAACATACTTTTCTTTGATAACAAACAACAAATTTGCATCCATTTTTGATAAGTTCGTAATAAGGAAATATAGAGTTAGTAATGACAAATTGAAAATAGGAAAAGACTTTGAATCAATGAGATGGTAATTAGACGTTTAAATAGATGAAAAGCCTCTTTGATAATCTAAAATAGACATTACAAATTTAAAATAAGATGATCATTGTTATTCTAGTGATAACCTAAAACAAACGTTTCCAATGCATGAGCACCACATGATGTTCTAAATTCCCTGTTAATTGTATTTTTAATTGTAAAGTAATGTTCTAACCCGATTTTCGTACAAAACCGAGGTAAGCTCTAGTGTTAAAATAAAGCATTAAATTTTGAACCTCTATTTAATTGTATTTTTTTATTTTAAAGTTAAAATGTTATAACACGTCGGTTTTCCTAAAAAACTGATATCAAATTTAGCGTTAAAATTGGTACATTTAACAAATCCTTAATCAAATCCTTGTCGTCCATTACATGACTAAAAACGCTCAAGACATTATCATTTGTGATCCGCGTGATATATGAAAAACCTCCACTATAAAAGCATATTGAATATTAAAACTTGTGCCCCTCAAGCATTGTAACGTCGTGAAGAGTTTTAGATTTGCAAGAGTGTTTGCCATGAAGAATTTTTCTTGATGAACATAACAAAGTTGAAATGTAATCAGGTGGAACATAGTATTGCTGACATTTCACTACTTATTCTATTATTACTCTCATCAATAATATATTTTGCTGGTTATATTTGTGGAAATGATAGTCAATGCAGTAGTTGTAAATGAATTTTGGTGGTAACATAACATGGGAATGAATTGAAGTATTAGAAATTGAAGCCCTTTTGAACAAAGACCGGTATGTGCAATAATTAATTTTATATTGAATATTTGATATAGCTTATAGTGAGTTTCACAGATGAGTATTCATTTACCTATTAAACCATTAATTTTTCCATGTTAGCATAAAATGATAAGAGAGCATTAACAATCATGATAACTAACAATCTTGTATTCCGTGAGAAATCTGAAACATCATTATATATTAGAATGTAAGGTCGTCTTTGAGGACGTGCAAGACGGCCTACCGCATAGGACCTCAAAATTTTCAAGAAATATAGTCAGTTGAAACTTTCATCGTGTTTATAAGTCAAAGAGAGAAAATAGGAGGCAATGAGTATAAACTCTAATTAATTGATTGAAATTGATTGAGATACATATGGACGATGATACAAATTTTATAATACTTATGTACCTAAGTTGAAGATTTTAGAAATTTATGTTCATATGTAGGAAGACAAAATATTCTTAAGTACAAAGCGAAAACAAACAGAAAACATGACTATATGGATCACGATACAAATTTCATAATAGTTTATGAACATTGGTTGAAAATTTTAGAATTTACCGTTAAAATGCAGGAACAGGAAAGGGAGTGTACATGGTACAATTTCTTAAGTATTTCGGCAGTAAGTTGACTACAACTATGGTGTTGCAAAGAATATTTGGGTTTTAAAGAAACAATATTTTCCCAAAGATAGTGAAATTGAAAAGCTTTCCAACTTTAATTGTGAGTGTTGAGTTATGCGGTGCATGCATTGTTTAGAGTACCACATTAGAATCTGGTTTAAATGAATAAACAGAAGAGAAATGGAGAATGTTTGTTGTCTTTTTTCAATGCCTAATTCTCTTTTCAAAAGAGAAAATTTACGTTGGAATTTGAATAAAAATATTGATAAAAATATTTGTTTCACTTATGATAAGTGATTGTATTCAATCTAACTACTATGATGCGCAAATTGAAATTCCTTGATCTCATGTTAGAGGTGAAAACAAGTTCATATGCGGCTGTGGAGAAACAAGCTGAGAACTTGAGGAGTATTTATATCATGTTCAAATATACAAAATCATTGGCTATGTAATTTGTAAGACCAATCATATATAAGTTATGCCAATAATGAAAATTTCCTTTTAAAGATGATTTTTTGACTTGATGCAAAATAGCCACTCCTTTCTCAATTTTTCTTAAATCCCAAGCAAACATTATTTCAATTATTCTTTTAGTCTTAACTATCTATAACACATTATTTATAAAGACATTTTCATCGAATGATTTAAGATATGAATTTTTTTTTTTCGTGTAAACACACTTCTTCTGTTTCGACTAACAAATTTTTTTTTAACGATCCTAGATCAAATAAACTGTAGTAATGAAGTTATATATTGTACTAGTAACAGACCCGTGCGGGTGTTAAGTTGTTGAACGAATCGTAATAAATTGAAAATAATGAAAAATAGGGTGAATGCTTGATTGTAGATTAGATAGATAGATAGATTTGTTTTGATATTTATAATTTTGAATGATAAATATAATTATATAAAAAATTAATGATATTCATGAATTTGTATAGATTAAAATAATTTTGTATAGTAAATTTTTATTCAAATGCATATTAAAAGTAATATTTATCAAAAATAATTTTGCGTGAATTTAATTGGTCGGAACCCGTTATAAATTTATTTAATACGATATATATTTTATCTAAATATAGATGTATATTTGAAATGAGTTATTTAATTATAAAATGAATAATAATAATTTAAGTTTAATTTAAATATTTGAAAAAAAAGTATACAAAATTATTTTATTGATAGTGCCCCGTGAGAAAAATAAAAAAGTTTGAATTTTGTGTCTCAAATAAGTATAATGTTAACGAAATAAAATAAATATTTTGTTCATAGTGATCCGTGAGAAAAGTAAAAATTTTAATATGTGCAGATATTTTTTTTAATAATTATGAATAATTTTGATATTTGAATTTTTTTTAAATAATTATGTCAATTCAATTTATTAAAATTGTGAAAATAGAGTGAGGAATAGAATGGTCATCAAATTAAAGTGTAAGAATGATTAAATTCAAGGGTATATCTGTTAAGTTGTTGAACGAATCGTAATGAATTGAAAACAATGAAAAATATGGTGAATGCTTGATTGTAGAATAGATAGATATATATATTTGTTTTGATATTTATAATATTAAATGATAAATACAATTATATAAAAAATTAATGATATTCATTATATAAAAAATTAATGATATTCATGAATTTGTATAGATTAAAATAATTTTGTATAGTAAATCAATTTATATTTGAAACACCCTTAATTTTAGCTTTTATTTAAATCAATTTATATTTGAACACACTTAATTGTACTATATATTACACATAGTTTGTTTTGGATTTATACTTTTTAAATTATACATATTTAATTAGTAGTATAATGATAAATATTAATTTTAAATTAATACTTTTGCAAAAGAAAACCATGTACAAAATATCAAGGTAATTTAGTATTAAAATTATTACGTTGGTTCTTTATCAAGACTACTAGAATTCCAAGTTCATTCACTAAGGACTCTTGTTGCAAGAAATTAAGGGGCCATTACTCCACATTAAAATAGAATAACTTTTCATATCAACTTAGAAGGTATTTTAATATTTAGGTAAATTAATAATAACATTAAATTACTCAATCGATTTTAATAAATTATATTAAATATTTAATTTGAATTTGAATTTATTATTTAATAATATTTAATTATATAATTAAATATATAAATCAATTATAATTGTGGTTTAAATATAAATAAAAATATGTTTTTATTTTAAAAATAATAAATTCATTTAACTAAGCTGTTTTGTTTAGTTTTTCTTTTCATTTTTATTATATTTTAGAAACAAAATCCGCCTAACACACAATACCCATAGGAATAACTGATATCTATCATCGCTGAGTTACAACTTACACGCATATGTTTATAAGTAAAGTCAAAATAAATTTAATATTTACATAAAAAAATACGGTTGATTCAAATATAAAAAAATATGTTTTTCATTTTAAAATAATAAACATTCTTGATTAAATAACTGTTTTTCTATTTTTTTTATTACATTTTAGAAACATACGTGCGTAACGCACTAGTATGTATATAAACGCACGTATATCCATACTAAAAAATTTTCAAGCCTACGCGTAATATATTTTTTATACAATTAAAAAAATAAAAATAAATATATTTTAAATAAGGTATGAATTCAAAACACGAGAAAAATGTGTTATTTTTAATTATTTATATTACTTATATTTTAATTTTAATTTTTTTATTTAAGATATAATATTTTTATGGTAATATATAAAAAATTAATATTATATTATTTATGTAAAATAATTTTGGTAGAACAATTTTTTTTTATTCCAAAAATATGTCTTTCTTTTGAAAATATTAGATTATTTTGGTAAAACAATTTTGTTTTTCTTATTTATATTTTTATTAAAATTTAAAAACAAAAAAGTGCATACGACATTAGCAATCGTACGGATACTAATATAGTACACGCATATGATACTTATATTAAACTATTAATTTAAATATTGAATAACAACGGCAATAAATTTACTATCAATTTAATTATTTTTATAAATAACTCCAAAATAAAAATATTTATATATAGAATTAATTATATTGTTGATTCAAATATTTTTATATACGGAAGAAAATATATAAACTGATTTATCTTCTTTTTAAAAATAATAAACTATTTTTGTTAGACAATTATGTTTTTTTATTTATTCCATTTTTCTTATTTATAATTTATTACATTTTGAAAACAAAATCGTGCGTATTGGACCCATACTCGTGCGAACGCACGGTATCTCACTAGTATATATATTTATATATTTGACATTTTCAAATACAAAGATTTAAACTATAGTTATAATTTAAGTTAAAATATTCATTTTGGTATATCATTGGGTTCACATTGGTTCCTTAATTTTTTTTGGTTATTTTTCTTCTTTAACTTTCTCAAAACGGTTTCATTTTAGTCTTTTTTGTCTAGTTAACTATAGGAAAACTTAAAAATCTATCGTTTAATCCGTCGTTAATTAGACAAAAAAGACTAAAATAAAATATGTTGAAAATTAAAAGACCAAAAAGACATGAAAAAAAAAGTTAAGGGATCAAATTGAATATTTTGTCATAATTTAAAGCCCATAAGATATAAACACATGAACATACTTAAGAGTGGCAAAATGGACCGCGCACCCACCCTTCCTCACCCCGTCTTATGCCCGCCTAAAAAAGAGCAAGATGGGCAAATCCGCCATGTGGAAATGGGCATAAAAAGTTAACTCATCCCGCCAAGGTGGCGGATTGACAGAGACGAGCTTGCCCGCCTATTTATTTATTTACTTTTATTTTTAAAAAAATTAATAGGTTTTTTTTTTCATTTTAATTAGATTTTTATTTAAATTTTAGAACAAGTTTTATAAAGAATCTTTGAATATTTTTTCATCAAAAAATATTGTATATATTCACAAATGAATATATAAAATAAAACCATCAAGAATTAAAATTATTATAATTAACTAAGAAAATGGTGGGATTAATATGGGACAAGCTAAACGAATAGGTGCGCGGGTTTTAACGAGCGGTGGATTTTGACGAGGCGAGTTTTGGCGAATAATAGTCTTTAGCGGGCACATGTTTTAGTGGCAGGTGGGCCCAAAATCCCAATCCAACCCGCTATTTTATGACGGGTGCACGGCCCGACCCAGCAGACCACAGTCCGATTTCCACCCTTAAGCATACTACATATAAAACTCATTCTAAAATTTTAAACTTAGGTTTAATTATAATTTTGGTCCCCCTATTTGACCTGATTCACGAATTGATCCCTATTTTAAATTTAAATAGTTTTAGTCCTTCTATTTTAAATTTAAATAGATTTAGTCCCTCTATCATAGTTTTGCACTAAAAATTAATGATGTTTTTATATTTTAAATGAAAAAATACTTGTAAAATAAAATAAATCATCTAATATAAACTTATTATTAAACTTTGTTGATAAAAATATAAGTTAAAAAACAAAAATTCCATTAATTTTCTATATAAAAAATTATGAAAAAATAACTAAAACTGTTTGAATTTAAAATAGAAAATTAAAATTATTTGAATTTAAGATAAGAGACTAATATCGTGAATCAAATAAAATAAGTCACAATTATAATTAAAGTTTAAATTTAAATGTCATTTTTATCAAAGAAGTAGTTAAGAAATTTTACTTTTACCAATAAAAAAGAAATTCTTTAAATATTTTTTACTTCAATTAAATATTTCCCTTTAATAGCAGAACTTTCTCTGTATTTGAACACTATTTAAGGTTATTTATAAGGTTTTTTTATATATGTATTAATTTAAGTTCTTTTTTTTTTGTCTAGTACACCTAACTCATGTCTTTATGAGTACTATTTTATAAACTTTCTAATCATGTGGCCAAACCGCCAAACAAAATTATGGCGATCTAGATCCACAACCTAGAAGTTGAAAACTAAATAAAATAAAATAAAGTTAGAGCCGTTAGATGTAGATTGTAGATTGTCTTACACACTAGCATCATACGGATAAATAATGCATTGTCATTTATTTTTCATAAAAGGAGATAAAAAAAAATTATTGTTAATGTATACATGGAACTATGTTAAACAAATGAGCCAATGATTATGTTAAAAATATTTAACCGGGATTACTTTGATTATTCGAATCCAAGCTTTTTTAAAACTTAAAATCCAAACTTGTTGGATCCAATGTTTTATGGAGTATGAGATTACTTCTTTTGGTTCTTAATATAAAAAATAAAAAAAATTTAAATTTAAATTTATTTAATAATTAATATATTTTAGTTACATATAATTTAAATATAATAATTTTTAAATAAATAAACTTAAAAATCGAACTTTCTCTTATATTAAGAAACGGGAGATAGTAATATCCTACTAAATTTATTAACCAAAATGAGTGATTTATAGAAATTAGTCTTATGTGAGGAGGTGTGTGGTTTTTCTCTCTACATGCATGGTACATGGCACCTCAAGTTTGACTCGATTCTCCTTTTCTTTGCATTTTTCGTTCTTCCATATACAGGTGTGCACAACTCCCTCAAAATGTGCTTCCTTTGTATTTAGATTTTTTCCCCAAATATTAGTGCTATAAATAAAAAATACTTCCTCCATTTCATAATGAGTGATCTACTACACCATTTTATATATATTAAAAAAAATATATAAAAATAAAAGAAAATAATATTTTTATTATAATATTTTTAATTATATATTAAAAATTGTGAAAGTTTAATTGAATAGAATATATAATTAAAAAATGTGTATTAGAAATTAAAATGAGCTATTTATTTTAGATCTTTTTTTTTTTTATCACTCATTATGAAATGAAGAGAGTATGAGTAAATTGTCCATTCATCTAGTGATATTAAATCTTGACTAATCCAAACATCTATATTACCTTCAAAGTTATGAGAAAAACTTAACTACATTGCATTCGTTTGTGCTTGGATGCTCCTAAGTCCTAATCTTTTATTGGTTGAAAGAACGCCACATGATGAAAAGTTCCATATCGGTTAACGAGTTATTCTCTATGTTTTAAAATGACTGTCGCTAAATCAAGAGTACAAGCACGCTTAGCAAGCAAAGGTGCATCCTCGCTAAGCCATGAAACATTGACACACTTAGTGAGCAAATGCGGTTCAAAACTTCAGGATTAAGTTACTTCAAGATGAAGGAAGAGTTTGTTGGTTGATCGAACATGGGCTTTTTTCTTGGTGAACATAGGAGGCAAGGTTAATCCTAGGGTAGCTGTTATTACTTAACTTACAATAAAGTAGGCACAATAAGCGATCTTGGGTGAGGTTCTTAGCAAGCCTACCTTTCACAGTCATTTATATAGGGGTTTCGGTATTATATTCATTTGAGAGATCATAAGTAAGTGGAGTAAGGTGGTTTCTTAGATAAACTCTATTATCACCATAAATCACATCATAAGAGAATATAAGAGGAATATCGAGGGCATAAGTATTTCCTAAGAAATCATCATCATATGTTTTTCAACTTGTTTCTTCTAGGGATTGATTGTAAAGTTACGATGATTAAGCGTGGCTAAATTTGTCTTTTTTGGGGTTAGATGTATTTGTCATGTTACTTACATTTTGATCTCAACCATGGTATTCTATGTAATTCTTCTTAAGTTTTAATATTGAGGGATTCTTACTTCTTAATGCTTATTTTGGATTAGCTACCTAAAACATGTTTTCATGGTATGACTTGATATTTGAAAGTTACTGGTCTTTACTATATCCAAGTTCGTCATGTATTGGATATTAAAGTCTAGACATAGATTTGAGTTTAATATCTGTACGAATAATGATATTGGTAAAAATGGATATCAATATATGCATTTACTATTGAAACTTAATGTTGACGTATTGGTTAATATGTTGAGAGATTAGTTATTACATACTTCTTCCGTCTCAAACTATAAGAGAAATTTATTTTTTAGATTCATTGGATAATTAATGTATCTAGTTTATATGTAGACCAGATACATTAATTATTTAATGTATCTAAAAATTAAATTTCTCTTATAATTTGGGACGGAAGGAGTAATTCGAATGATCTCAAGTTGTTAGCTAAGACATGAGTTATGATGAGAGCCTCAGACGCTAATATTAATAATTGATTAGAATTGCATATTACTAGTCATGAATGTTTCATAAGAACATCTCAATTAAGTCTAACCCAAAAAAAAATCTCACTGTTGAAACACCAAATGCTTAATTTCTGTTATTATACTTTTCAAGTAGTCACCAAACAATCAATCTTGTGATAAACCAAACTTAAATTAATAGAAACTTTTGAGCGGTATTTGAAACTCAACCAATCTTTGTGGAGACAATAAAAATTGCACTTGTTATCTTCACTACAACACCTTCCTCAAGAACAACCCCCTAGAAGTTGCACAACAATAACAACATATGTCTAGATGTACTCTTCAACACTTTCCTCATTTGAAGCATGGTATTTAAGCAGCTCACTTTATCTATAAGACAAGGCAAGGAAAGACAAAGTAAAGTACCCTTAATATAGAATAATTGAATACATAAAAGATATTTCCACCCTTACCGGAGATGTTACGCCTCCCCTCTTTGGTTAATGCTTTAACTATAAGACGGGTCTCAATGTACTGCCTCTTCCACTTCTGGGAATTAGCGCTAGAAGATGTGACACCATCAGTAAAGTTGAGGCTTTCCTAAAAAGTGGTGAACTTATTCTTTAAATACTTCTATTTGTGGGATAAATCATAACTCTGATATTTATTTGTGGGATAAATCATAACTCTGATATTTGTACAATCCTGGTCCCCCTAAAAAGTGGTTTTGTCGCCAAGATTTAAGGAATTTATCAACACATCTTTATGGGACCCCAATCTGAATCTCACAGACACTCTCCTAAGCAATATGAATAAAGGGCGCTACTAGGTAATTTGTGTACTTGAAATTCATCAAACAATGTATGTATACCTCGAACATCTTTTCACCATGCCTGAGAGAAAGCAAACCTTGACCCTAGTCTTAGTTGGCCAAAATACGTTGGATGTTGAAAAGATGGAAGAAAAGTGTTAGAGTTTGAGAGCCTTTCATGTATTCATACTAATATGAAAAAACTTTGACATAAGCCTAACTCACACGGTGTATATGTGAATGGGTTATCCCTAAATCATTGAAGGGGAGTCAGAACCCCATCAAAGAGAAGAAGTAATCATGGAAAGGAAGAGCGCATCCAGCGTCTCGACTACACAACCTATTATTGGTCCTTTCGACCCATTACCATTTTTTTGTAAAATAACAAAAATAATTACCATAAGAGCAAACGCGTAAGTGTGATTCTATCCATTGTCTAACTTCATTATCAATTGGATCACGATAAACACATTTATATGTTCTCTACATATTATTGATTGGATAAAAGACGGAATATGGAAAGAAAAACATGTAACAACTTCTTTAAGATCATTACCAACATGAACACTTTCTCTCTACTTGACATTACTGACATATGAGTTTCCAATTGCACTCACATCTAAATAACAAGTATAAAACAAATAAGATCGTAAAAGAAAATATAATTATTTAAAGTGCCTACAGGTTTCAAGTTACTCGATTGAATGTTTCGGTGCTAATTTTACAAAGAATAATGTTGTTCATACACCAAAATCCTACATTAATATTTATATCAAACACTATTCATCGTATTTATACGGTGAATAGTATTTTTTATAATAATATTTTTTATAAAAAAATTATATTTTTTTTAATAGTAAAATAAAATTGGTTAATGAAATATAAAAAATTGGTTAATGAAATGATGAAGTTGGTTAATAAATGACTAAATATTAAAAATAATTTAGTAGTACTTCTATCAGAGGTTGCGTTAGCATTCTTCTTTCAGAAGTTACTTTCACGTGCTTGACCAAAAGTTCTATTCTTCATTAGAACTTCTAATACTTCATGATCTTCTGTAAGACTTGTTGAACACATCTTTTATTAGAGATTTACATATGGTGCTTCTATCAGAGTTTGTATTTCAATCTTCACTCAGAAATTTTCTTTACAACGTGCGTGTTTCAGAAGTTCTTCCTTAAAATTTCTAAATTCATCTTCTACTCAACATAGTATAATGTTCCATTTTAAAATTTTATGACTATTTTAAAGACTAAAATATCCTATTTTATATATATATATATATATATATATATATATATATATATATATATATATATATATATATATATATATATATATATATATATATATATATATATATATAAAGGTAAAAATTCTTCTTATAAACATCTATATAATGAATTAAATATGGTGACCAATCCGTCAATGCAGTTAGGTACCAACAATTTTTTACGACTTTAATAAAGACATAAAGACATCATGTGGGATGTGGCTTTAACATACCATCTAAAAATAGATAATGAATGCTCATAATTGAAAGAAAAATTATAGAAGAAAATAAAAAGCAATCACCTCTCTCTTAATTTGAAATTTGGCTTTTAATCATATATCCAAACAAAAATAATTAGTTAGAGAAATTAAAATTGAATTTTACTGGGCACACAATTCAAACTAGAAAGGCTAATTCAAAATGTTTTTTATAGAACAAAAAACTTAAGAACTGAAGGGTTAAGAAAAAAAACTCTATATTTGACTAGATTGAGTAACAGAAAAATTAGCATTTGCAATTTTTTTAAATAATAATGCAATGTCAGTATACAAATATATTATACAGATATTCAATTAAAATATTTAAAAATATAAAATAATAAAATAATATTTTAAAATTTATCATGTAATTTAATAGTTTATATAATTATTATTAATTGATAGTATAAATATATTGAATTATTTAAAAGAGTAAAATTTACGGCAATAGACGAATAAAAACAAATTGAGATTTAAATGCTTATAGACGTTTGATGAATAATTGTATATTTGACTAGTTTTTAAGAAGAATCAATTATAGAAAAAGCCAAACACTAGGTGGAATCACTTTTTATCCTTAGTGTTTAAACAAATTATTATGAGAGAGTATCATTGTCTTATTACGTCTGCATTGTCCTCTGACTTCTTGCATTGCTGGCCACTGTATTCTTTATTCCTCTCATAACTAAACCTTTTGTTTTCTCATTACTACCTAATTAATTTTACAACTTAAAAAAAAGGAAAAATAATTCACTTTTCTGAATCTTGAGCTTTTTAAAAATATTTTTAAATTTTTGAACTCTCTATCTTCACTTCTTGTAGTAGTAGCTGTTGTTGTTGTTATTGGAATCTTAAACTTCAAAATTGCTCATTAATTAATTACATGCAAAATTCTCTTGTACATTCATCGGCATCTCAAACTTGAGAATTCTAACCACTTAAGCTAAAGGGCAATTTTCATACTTGCTTCTTCAGTAAATAAGCACTTTTGGATAAGCTGCTTCTGAGCTTTCTCTCATGAATCCTTCTGCTTCAATTTTGCTTCCTCTCAGGTGATTACTCAATTAACCTTGTGCAGATCTAGCTTTTTTTTAAGTGATTTTCATGAATGATGAAATCTGGGTTTCTAACTGTATAATGGGTCCCACATTGTGTGTTTGGTTTTCAATTTTCATAGTTGTGATTTAAGGTTTTGTGGTTTGGTGTTTAGTTTTTAACATTTGGGGTATGTTTTTTTTTTAAGGATCTAGGGGTGGGAAGAGTTTTTGTTTTGTTTTTAGTTGTTCTTTTTTGACAAAAAAATAATTAATTGTTATTAACTTAGTCTATTATTTTTGGTGTGTGTTTGAAGAAAATTTGGGTTAGTTCAATCATTCTGTTTTTGATGTAGAAATTGAAGAAGTTCCTTTTTTGCCTTTAATCAAGGGTTACTATGAAAGCTAAAAGCTTGCATTGGTTAGTGGTTATTTAGAAAAAAAAACCATATAGAATTGAGAATTAAGTCAATTAAGTACATAACTAATCAAACCTAGTTACTCATTAAAGTTGTCATTAGCTAATGTGAAAACCTATAAGAGTGCTAAAATTGCTTACTTTTATGACTTAATTTTGCATTGAATATCATCTTTAGGTTCTTTTCCTTTCATATTTTGCATTGAATATCATCTTTAGGTTATATTCCTTTTGTTGAATCAATAGCTTATACATAAGCATTTATGTGATAAGTGTTGGAATAATATAGCAAGTGTGAGTAAGTGAGGAAATAGTCCCACATTGGATAGGAATGTGGAGACTTAAGCATATATAAGTGGGAATTTTCCGGAATTATTCTAAATATTTTCTTAAATGCTGTCATTGTAGTTTCGACTTTCTAATTTTGATCACATTGATTTGTGTTTTTGATGCGAAAGCAGGAAAATGTGAAGGAAGGCAGAGTTTACATTGAATTCAATGAACTTCTACTCATCTCCATTGCAAGCTTTCCTTTTTATCATTGTGATTATTTCTCCTCTAGTTATTGCTGACCTGAATTCTGATAAGCAAGCCCTTCTTGATTTCCTTACTTCCGTCCCTCATCGTCGGAACCTTAAATGGGACCTAACTACCTCGATATGTACATCTTGGATAGGCATCACTTGCAATCCAAACCTTACTCGTGTTGTTTCTGTCCGGCTCCCTGGAGTCGGACTAGTAGGCACTATTCCAGCCGATACACTCGGCAAAATTGACTCACTCAAAACTATCAGCCTTCGCTCGAACCTACTTAGTGGAAATCTACCTCAGGATATCACTTCTCTTCCGTCTCTACAATATCTCTACCTTCAGCATAATAACCTTTCTGGTAAATTACCAACCTCGTTGTCACCGCAACTCAATGCACTTGTTTTGTCATACAATTCATTCACTGGTAACATTCCAAAGACACTGCAAAACTTAACACAACTAACTCATTTGAGCCTCGAGAACAATTCGTTATCTGGACCGATACCTGATCTCCATGTCAACCTCAAGCAGTTGAATTTAAGTTACAACCATTTGAATGGCTCTATCCCTTCGTCTCTAAGTAGTTTCTCAAGTTCATCCTTTGAAGGGAACTCTCTTTTATGCGGATTACCTCTAAAGTCATGCTCATCAGTCCCTCCTTCATCGGCGCCTCCTGCATCGGCTCCTGTAAGACATAGCTCCAAAAGTAAACTTAGTAAAGGAGCTATCATTGCAATTTCTGTTGGCGGAGCTGTTCTGTTGTTCTTTGTAGTTCTTGTCATTGTTCTTTGTTGTTTAAAGAAAAAAGATAACGGAAGCTCGAGAGTTGTTAAAGATAAGGGGCCTGGTGGTGGTGGTGGTGGTGGAAGGACAGAAAAACCGAAAGAAGAGTTTGGAAGTGGCGTGCAAGAATCTGAGAAAAACAAATTGGTTTTCTTTGAGGGGTGCTCTTATAATTTCGATCTCGAGGATCTGCTGAGGGCTTCGGCTGAGGTTCTCGGAAAGGGAAGTTATGGAACCGCATATAAGGCTATCTTGGAGGAAGCAACAACAGTTGTAGTGAAAAGGTTGAAAGAAGTTGTGGTAGGAAAGAGGGAATTTGAACAGCAGATGGAGATTGTTGGAAGCATTGGAAATCACCCGAATGTCGTTCCACTTCGCGCTTATTATTATTCCAAGGATGAGAAGCTTTTGGTTTGTGACTATTTCCCAAATGGCAATCTATCTGTACTCTTGCATGGTATGTATTTCGGTTTCTCTTACTTTCAGTTTAGGCTTATGAAATTGAACTCTTTTCTTTTTACACTATGTTTGAGCTTTGAGATGAAATTTGTTATCATTTGATTTGATGACAGGTTCTAGGACAGGCGGAAGAACTACTTTAGATTGGAACATGCGAGTAAAAATCACTCTCGGAATTGCTCGGGGAATTGCGCATTTACATTCAGTCGGCGGTTCAAAATTCACACATGGAAACGTAAAATCCTCCAATGTCCTCATAAGCCAAGATAACGATGGCTGCATTTCAGATTTCGGCTTGACACCAATCATGAACGTTCCTGCGACCCCTTCCAGAACCGCAGGCTACCGTGCTCCCGAGGTAATGGAAACTCGGAAGCACACTCATAAATCAGACGTGTACAGTTTCGGTGTCCTCCTTTTGGAAATGCTTACAGGTAAAGCGCCACAACAGTCTCCCGTGCGCGATGATATGGTTGATCTGCCTAGGTGGGTTCAGTCTGTTGTCCGGGAGGAATGGACCGCCGAGGTTTTCGATGTGGAGCTAATGAGGTACCAAAATATTGAAGAAGAAATGGTGCAAATGTTGCAAATTGGCATGGCTTGTGTTGCCAAGGTTCCGGATATGAGGCCTAACATGGAGGAAGTAGTGAGAATGATTGAAGAAATTCGACAGTCTGACTCGGACAACAACCGACCGTCGTCTGACGAAAATAAATCCAAGGATTTAAATGTTCAAACTCCATGATTAACTATGCTGTTTTTATTTTCCTTGTGTTACAAACATTATTGATTTATTGAACTTGTTTCTTTAGAAAGTAACATTCTTCAATGGGATATAAAAGTTCTCTGTTATTGAATTTGAGTTAGATTTGTTATGGAATTGTGCTGTATTAAAGTTGTGATTCAATTATTTATGATTTTTATCTAATGAAATGATAAATATTACTTGTCTCCTTGGTTCTTATAGATCACTATCTTTTACTTCAACCAAAAGCACTTTAACCATTTTATGTATTATTCATTTCTTCAACCCAAGTAAACAAGAATTTGTCTGCTAATAATTATTTCTTGGTATCCAAAAGTTTTGGTTGTTTTGTAATATGCTTAAATGATGAAAGCAAGTGAGCCAGGATACACAACTTTCAATGCTTTTGGAAATTTTAGTTTAAGTGTCTCTTTCACGACTACTATAGATGATTTTTAATGGGGACACATTTCTCAACAAAAAGTAATTGGTGGAGAGAATTATGGGGTTTTATGGAGAAAGAAGTGTTGCCACATTTTTCTATTTTGAGAAGATAGATAATGGTTGTATTGTACCGGGAGAAATTAGTTATTGCACCACATCGATGTAAAAGATAAATCTTAAAAAAATCCAATCATTGTTTTTGGATTGTTTAGGATATGGATGGGGGAGAACCTTGATTTGGCCCAAGAAGAGCATGGCCCATAAATCAGTCGGCCTCACATGTTCTTGAAAAGACCAGTCTTGCTTGTTGAGAATCAAGCATGAGGAAGAAGTTTCACATTGATTAAAAAAAGGAAAATTGAACACTATATAAGTGAGAGAACTCACACACCTATCACCTTAAGGCTTTAGGTGAGTATGTGATGTGTCTCTCACAAAGATGTGTCTCATATAACATGCTCCCTCTTCGAAATTTCCCCCCAACAGTGGTATCATCCCGCGGGTGGTGGGTAGAACACACTTGAGGGGGAGTGTTTCACACCGCCCTATCGGAGAGGGTCGAGCGAGAAGCATTCTTATTTTTGCGACTTTCTGTTTGAGCAATACACCTTTGTGGAAGAGACACACCACTTGTTCATCTAAAACCTTAAGGTGATAGGTGAATGGGTTCTTCCACTTATAAATGTTCAAGTCACCACATTTCTATCCAATGTGAAACTATTTTACCCACACTCACACTTGTATTATTTCCAATAATCACCTTATCTTTTATTTCTTTTTTTCTTTTATTGAAAAGAGGGCTAACAACCCAAAAGAAGACAAACTACAAAGCTACGACTCTAGAAACTCTCATTCTTTGAACATCCGCACGAAATAAGCCTTTGAAATCTCCTGGACAATCCACGAGCACCTCATAATTATTCTTCAAAAGAAAACTAAATCTGGCCAAAGCAACAGCCAGTTGATTCGCCTCACGATGAATATGCCTTATATCCACCTCCTAGTCTAGCTCACATAACTTGATGATCTTCAATAATAAAATACTCCTATAGCGCTGATCGTTCCGTTTTCCTTTGACATTGTTATCTTGAAATTTCTTAAGGTATTCAAAGGTACATATTAAATGCAGATGTCCTTGTGAGCTAAGGGTCGATCCTTAAAGATAAAAATTCTTCAGAAGATTGAAATTTATGACCAAGAAAAAATGCTAAGACAAGGATGTCGAAGAAGAGGTACGTCAACCAGATGGATAAAGCGTAGAATTTGGTCGATTCGACCAAATATTGAATAGTGAAGGAAGTAGTCGAAGCTAAGCCTAGTCAATTATAGAGGACTCTGGACTTAGAGAAAGTACGTAATTTTTTTCTTGTTAAAAGAAAGCGTCGAAGCTAGGAGCAGTTACTCTTAGAAGCCAAAAGCGGGAAGATTCAAAATTCAAAGTCGTGGGCAGTTATCAAAAGCTTCGTATGTTGTTTAAGTGTCAAATAGGTGGCAAAATCCCGTGAAGCGGTTTCTTCAAGTTTTAAATATCATCTTATATTGTGTTTAGGCAATTATTGTGTAAATACTATAAATAAGCCATCTCAATGTAAATTTCGTGTGTTCACTTGTATACTCAAAATACTTGCCAAAACTCTGGCCAATTCCGAGCGTCAGGAAGAAAGAGTTACGAAAGTGTTTGATGTACGTGAATCACCACCTTTATTTGAATGCAAAACCTTTCGATTTTAGTCGTTTTCTTTGAAACTTTTACTTGCATTCTACTTACTTTTCAGCAATCACTTTGTGTCTTCGTGTATGTTGATGCTCTTTTTGTTACAAGTTTCGAGTTAACAAAAGAGTCGGTCAACCCTTATTTCGTTTAGAATGACTGAATTCACGTTCACGAGTCACCATAGTAGGTCAAAATCATAGTGAATACTCAAATTTGTCAAGTTATTTAGGTTTTTGTCTCTGTCGGTCACGAGTTACCTGTCGGTCGAACTTGAACTATTGTGTGGAAAGTCGTTGTACTTATTCCCTTAATCTTAGAAAACCGTTTCTTAGGCAAGAATTTCGACAGAATCAGTACAATTTCAAAAATCTTAGCAAATGTCTTAAGATCAACTGATCGATCTTGCGAGTGACCCTTAGTTTTAGGACTTTGGGAGGACCATCGGTTGTTTACCATTTTCCACAGTAAATAGACATCATGTACCACATCTGCATTGAAATTTTTGATGAGTGATGTCAGAATGTTATGACACATCTCGACACTGTTAACAATTTACACAATAAATTTAAACAAGAAAGAACACAATAAGTTGTTTACCTGTCTAACTACACCTACATCCGGGGCTACCGGGAGGAAATTCACTATTAGTAGAATTAATTAGAATAAACCAACCGTTTATCTCCTTCATTTAAAACCTACCCAATGCAACTTCAATCTAAGTCCTACTTAGACCCGAGTTCTACTCACCCCTCAATCACAACGATATCAACCTATTGAATAATTGAATTGTGAAGACACACTTCAATAAACTATCTTGATTTTGCACGCCTTTAATCAAGAGACAAACACTCGCTTCAAAGCTTTGGTGATAAACTACCCTTAAACAAATCCTAGTCCAAGACACTTATCAATTGATAATTGCTTGGCTCACAAGAGAAACTAGAATTACACAAAATACAATAAATCTCCTAACGATAAAAAAGCCAGGTGGTTGAATTCCTTTTATAGAAGCGATCCGAAACTTCGCTTTGGACTTCCATAAAGATAGCTAGGTTCACTTAATTTAATCCTAAAACATGGTCTTTTCAACAACCAATTTAGGTTTAACTAAGATTAACCTAGCGATCACGTGAACATGCATTATAGTAAGAAAAACATAATATAGCATTTCAACAAACTTCCGAAAAGTCTCGGAAAAAGATTAGAACAAAATGTCACAAATGTCATAACATTTATGACATCGACTTTTCTAATGACTTCTAGCTTCTAGTTACGAAATCCTTTAAACATCCTTGTCAAGTAGGATTTATCTTCAATCTCTGAATGTCATGACATTTTTTAAGACATTGCTAAAGCCTAGTTTTACCAAAATTAATGCCAACTTAAAACACTAACATGCATAATCTACCTGAATCTCTATCTTGGAAAAGTTTAAGTTCCTAGTCAATTGTGACCCTTCATACAAACCTCAAAGCTCTGCCATATAAGGATTCCCTCTTCCAATAAATTGGAGAAACCCGATATCCATTCTCCCTCATCTCCCTGAATGACTCTTCCACATTGTCGTTTTTACAGGTTCCATCGACATTGAGGCTTATTCATCCCCTCTTGGGAAATTCAAAGTGAACTTGTGTTGTCATAGTTATGCCAATGCTATGTTCCTTCGTTACATTTTCTGACACCTCATAATACTCAACCATTTTTCTAACTATCTCCACTTGATTATGAGATCTCATAAAATCTTTTTCATATTTCTCTTTATTTCTCCAAAATTATCTTTTATTTCGTGGATTTTTTATTCCACCCCATACTTTTCTCAAGTACCACGCAAAATTCAAAAATACCACTAAAAATCAGAAATATATTTCCGATTCACACCCTAAATCATTTGTTTATAGAATTCTGATAAAATTTATTCTGAAAGTGCACTTCCGGTAAACCAAAAATACACTTTCAATTTTGTTCATGTAAAATTATTTTGCCAATACATTGAAAAGTTTAATCAATTGTGTACTTTTGCAATTTTTGTTGTTTATATACATTTAACAAAGCCTTTAAGTCTGTTTAGAAATTTGGCCTAGGGTAGTTGGCATTTAATGTTTTGAATCAGAGAGTAGAAACTACCAAAGTCTATAATCATCTTTCAAAACAACTTTATAGGGCAAATAATTTTACTTTTTACATGGAAAATAAACAAAATCGAAAGTACATTTTCGAAATAAATTTTACTAAAAATTTATAAATAAATGACTTAGAATGGGAATCAAAAATATATTTATGATTTTTCAAAAATATTTTCGAAATTATATAGGCTGTTTTTCACTCTAATAAAATAGAATAAGAAATCCACTTTATTTCTAATTCCTAACATATCACGATCCATATATAAATAAATTGCACATTCTTACTATCCATATATTAATAAATTGCACATTCTTTCTTCAAATAGGTATTCTTCTTCCTCTACCCTTCCTTAAAATATACTTTACCCTACAACACCTTAAATCATAACCCCGATTAATCTTAAACCTCAATCTCTTTTTTTCTTTCTTTTCGAAAATGAGAAAAAATAAATTATCTCAGCCGCTTAACACCTAAACCACATTACTCCAATCGTAACACACCTTATTTTAATAAATTCAATAAATATAATAAGCTTTTTCGACATCCTCTAAAAATAAAATATAAATAAAAAATAATACCTAAATAATTTTAAATAAATAGAAAATATACATTTTTTAGACACATTTATAAATAATATTTTTTTAAAATTTATTAAATAAATAATATATTTAGTCATTATTTTATATCTAAATATATTAATTTAATAAATCTAAAAAAAAATTATTGTTCATCAATGTATTAGGAGAGTATATACTATATAATCTTAATTTATTTGTAAAGTAATTTATATTGTGATGAAATTTCTATTTCCAAATTTCCATAAATATTATTTTTGTAATGTTATTATGACAACATTTTATTTTCACGGCACTCCCTATACCGCAAATAAACAATTAAAAAAGAAAAACGTCACAACGTTCATCTCACGCTAACATTCAATTCAATACCATCTTTTCCCTTTCCCATTGTTTTTTCTAAAATCCTCTTCTTCTTCTTCTTCAACCCTCATTCTCAATCATTCCTTCTTCTTCCACGCTTCTGACTCAGGTAACTTTTTCTCCATCTTTTCTCTTCGGTTCTCTCTATTCCGCTCACGATCTATTACTTATTCAACCTTTATCGCGTTTTTCTCTTTTCAAGTTTCGATTCTCATGGCTTCCAAGCGTATCTTGAAGGAGCTCAAGGATTTGCAGAAGGATCCTCCTACCTCTTGCAGTGCAGGTTTTCTTCTTCATCTCTTTCTTTTTCATTCTTTTTTTTGTTTCTTCTTCTGTTAATTTTCGTTGTAAACCGTAACTATACCTAATATTATGATGAATTTTATTTCAATTTCTTCAATTAATGTATAATCATGATTTCTTAGGCTAATTTTTGTTATTTGGTGATTTTGCAAGTAGTGAAAATATAATTGATGATAATTGTAGAAGATACTGTTGTTGTTTTTGTTGTTGTTTATATTAGGTCCTGTGGCTGAGGACATGTTTCACTGGCAAGCCACGATTATGGGACCGTCTGAAAGTCCGTATACCGGCGGTGTTTTCCTTGTTTCAATACATTTTCCTCCTGACTATCCTTTCAAGCCACCCAAGGTACTATACCATACTTTATTGCTTACATGAATCACTTGTAGGCGTGTTTCTGTGTTGCGATTACTTTGAGTTTTTCTTTTTGGAGTTATATATATGGAGATTAAACTGATTTCAAATGGATTTTGTATCAATGATAAATGTGAGTGAGAACTTGGCTTTTTTCTTCGTTCTTCTATGCAATTAGTTTCTATAATGATTGTGAGTGTGAATATAGTGTTTGCTCTCTCATTCATTCTTCTATAGTTGTGGAAGTTTTTTTAAGCAACATTCTGGACAATCTTTGTACACATACTGCTCTAACTGTTTCCAGGTTGACTGGTTTTGGACCAGTCTTGTACAAATGCGAACATGTTTGTTGACTACCTTTGACCGTGTGTGTGGTTTCCTTTTAAGTATGAATTTTCTTGTATATAATGGAGATGAAGTTATACATAATATTTTTTTAAATTGAAGTGATAGAATACCTTTGGTGGGTGAAAATGTAAATCTTGGAGAGAACTTAAGAATTTAGAATGCTCGAATAGCTTCTTTTGAAACTTTGAAGGATGCCTTATTCACATTTGTATTTTCTCCATATTTCATGCTACATTAGTACTTCAGAATGCAATACAACATAGTTTTTTTTACACTACATGAATCAAACAACATGATTGTATTTTGTCAAGAACCAATTCTTTGTAAAGTTTTTTGAGATATATTTCCTTAGTTATTTCACTTGAATTTTTGTTGGCCTTTTAATACTTCTAATTATTGTTCTTTTCAACTTTTTTGTGTGACCAAACCATCTTCTGCAAGATTCTATCATCGTTTACTCAATAGATACTACTACAATTTTGATCTTTGTATGTCCACAAATCTACCTCATTAAAATCTCTGCAACACTTAGATTTTGCTTTTGTTTACGCATTATTGCCTTTGCATTCAGTATCGTAGAATGTTTTTTCTTTCTTTTGATATTGGGAGACATCTTTTGATCACAAATAACACTTGAAGCTGTTTTATACTTCACCCATCTAGCTCGAATCTCATCAACACATCTCCCTCCATCTAAAAATAGCATCAAGAACTTTTTTTTCTAGGACTTCACAATTTCTAAATGGCAAAATATTTATGTTTGACAGTTGAAATTGTATATTATTGCACAAGAGGAATTGGGTTTTTCATATAACTTCTATGTCAATCTAGCTGTGGGTATTTTCTTACTGTTGTTGTGCAGTTTAGTGTGAAGAAAACATCACAGGTTTTTATGATTTAGACTGTGGTGCAAGTAAATCATTTGTATGTCAATCTAGCTGTGGATATTTTCTTATTGTTGCTATTGCAATTTGATGTGAAGAAAACATCAGTAGTGTTTTGTGATTTGGCATGTGATGCAACTAAATCTTTTGCAATCTTGTTTATCGGGGAAGTCCCCTTAAGGTATCATTCACATGTTAAAAATAGAGCATTTGTGTCTTTGAGTGCTATATGTTTCATTCTTTCTCCGCACTATAGTATAGGTCTATAGGATAGAAAGATGATACATGTCTAGATTTCTTCCTTTTTTCTGATTGGTCGAAAATATTAGAATCTCTCAGTTCATTTAAGGAGAAGTTGTCCATTAATTGATTCTTATATTACAACTAATTCTCTTGACTTCCAATTTCTTCTTTCCAAAGCTTTTTATCTTGATTTGACATGTAAACTTGCTACTGTGCACTTTCTGCTGAACTTTCATGTAAGCGTAGCATGTTTTCTAGTCTTCTTATTAAGCATCAGAAATAAGATTTATTTCTTCAGGGATTCATAGAGGAAATTGTCGCTAGATAAAAGTCTTCGTTTTCTCTTCTCTGTTTATTCTATGACACGGGGTTCTTTTGGTTAAAAAGTTCATAGGCAACAAATTTTGAGTTTTCATGTATATAAATGTAGATAAGAGTTCTACATGAGTTTAAGTATTGTATGAACTTGCACGAACATATCCTGTTCAACTACAACTCAGTCTTATCTTGGCTCGCTGTGCTTTTGGTTTTCTGGGATGCAAGAAGAAAATGGGATGAAAAAATTGGAGAAAATAGAGTAGGAAATAGGTATGTTTTGTATCTTGTTTGGATGCTGAGAAAATTTTAAACCTCCTCTATGCTTCTTTTGGTAGGACAGGAAAATACAAAAAGGGGGAGAGCATTGTTGGCTATCAGAATTAAAAAATGAAATATAAAATTTGTTACAAATTATTATGATTTATTTGACATTGCACAATTGTATTGCATTGCATCAAAGGGCAGTGGAAACTGGAAGCTATTGTTTTATGATCATACACTTTTATTTGTTTGAAGTGCTTAGGGAAAATCTATAGAAAGTGAATGCAATATTAAAGAAGTAAGAACATGTGTTTTGGAAATATTGAAGAAAGAATGATGTGTATGTCACTGCAAAATCGATAGATGAGGAGATTGGTTCCTTACAATTTCATGACTGAGTTTTGAAGACCTTGTTTTGTTCACAACTTTCTATCTGCTGCTGCTTGACCGTCTACCTTAAACTAGCTTCTAATTAATTATCATAACTACCATTTTCCATATCATTGAGTACTTTGATCTGTTTGGGGGTAATATTTCATCATTGTTGCTTTCTCATTTTGGGTGCACCTGTGCTAGCCTGCACTACAGTTTTGTTTTGAGATTCCATTCTTGTCAAACCAGTGTGTTCTTGCATGCACCTATGCTCAGTCACACAGCTTGATTAGTTAAAAAGAGGTTGGAAAAAAAGTTGAATTAGTGGGTAGGAAAACGGGGTTGGATGTAAATGAATGAATTTTGCTAATCCAGTCTGTTCAATAGCCCTCCTCCTTTTATAAAGAAAATACAACCAACCAACTCCTTACAGGACCAAGGTTTTTTGTGATAAGTGGTTGATCCATGCTCATTAAGACCAAATTTAGAACTAATAGACTATCGTATCTTATTACTTTATAGGACCAATTTATCTCATCTTATTACTTTATAGGACCAATTTATAACTAATACAATTAATGTGCTTGACTACTGCAGGTTGCTTTTAGGACCAAGGTATTCCACCCAAACATCAACAGTAATGGTAGCATATGTCTCGACATTCTCAAAGAACAGTGGAGTCCAGCACTAACCATTTCCAAGGTTTGAATATTACTTTGCTTGTTTATCTTGCCACTTACTGGACATTGATCATGTTTATCTTGCCACTTACTGGACATTGATCATGTTTATCTTGCCACTTACTGGACTGGACATTGATCATGTCTGTTACAATACGTATTCCAAGTATTGTCGTAATATATTTGGTAACATGAATGATATGATGATATACATTATGTAACCTGCTGTTTAAGAAACTAATTCCTCAATTTTAGGTTCTTTTGTCAATTTTCTCATTATGTACCCTGCTGATTAAGAAATTAATTCCTCAATATTAGGTTCTTTTGTCAATTTGCTCATTGTTGACGGACCCCAACCCTGACGATCCACTTGTGCCTGAAATCGCACACATGTACAAGACGGACAGGGCCAAGTATGAGGCCACAGCCCGCAGCTGGACACAGAAGTATGCCATGGGATGATCATGCATGTCTGAGCTGTTCAATTAACAGCAATGTCATAATTTTATGTAAAAGAGCAACAGATATTTTGGAATGAATTTTTAATGCTTTCTTTATTGTTTAGTGGAACTCAAAGCTGGCAAGGGATCCCAGTTATGATTTGTGAATATTGCTTTGTAAGACACCTGTGATTGAGGAAACTGTAATGATATGCAAATCTTTCTGCTTGTTGGTACTCCAAATTTGTGACAAAGATATAAGGGTCACTAATTAAGCCGAGACTTTTTACATCGGGGAACAGATTCAGATTTTGTTCTAGATTGTTAGATGAAATATCAGATCACTGGTATTCTGATATGTATTTTAAAGTTGATTTTGCTAGGTTAGACAAAGTCATCTGATCTTAATCCGAATCTGGTACCCCAAGTATTTTTTTTAAAGAAAGCATAGACCAGATACATTAAATACATATATCAGAAAAAAAATACTTAGTGTCTGGTCTATTCTTTGTATCTAAAAAGTGAACCTATTGTTGTTTTTCTTGGTAATTGCTTGACATTTAGTTTGATACTAGTAATTATGCTTAATCCTTCTATTGTAGTATGTTGTAATTTTGGAGGTAATGGTATTGATTCCCAATAATGCCTTTTCTATATTATTTTATGATACAGACGTTGCAACTACAAGCAAAACATAATAGGAGGGTCTGTATTACTGTCCTTTTAAGAATGTGAAAGTGGGGACATTGGGCATGGTTCTTGTGCCCATATATGGAAAAATGAGTGCAATGTTTTTGAATATTTTCAATTATGATTTGTTTAAGTTTCTACTTTCTTTCTCTCAAGGAGAGAAAGTGATCAAATAAAACAATAACAGAAGTGTGTCTAGGTTTAAACAGTAAGTTTTGATGTAAGCGTTCACAGTACGTTGGCTCCTTGGAGCCTTTAGAGCTCCAGATTCAATTTTGTCTAAACCTTTTTTTATAATTTTTTTTATTAAGACGTGTTTATATTTAATGAGACATTTATCGTTTATATATTGTGTTTAAGCATGAAACCAGACGAATAAGTTGAGTTGACTTATTAATTTAATTTAAATGTTTTTTATAATTTTTTTATTAAGACGAGTTTATATTCAATGAGACTTATATTGTTAATTGTGTTATAGGGCCGAATCATGCATGAAATTTGAAGAATCTTCGTACAGTTGAAAGGTCGAGTTGACTTATTAATTTAATTTAAAAATGCTATAGTACAATCCTATCCATTAAAAAGGATGCTGGAAAGCACTAATAATGCAGCAGGAGTGAGCCACGTTTTTGGTGAGGTGATAGCAACTTGCTAAGTTGCTAAATTAAGTGAGTGGTTAATATAGAATTAGAGGTAAATTAATAATTTAAAAAAGAAAAGAAAGAGTAATCAAAAGTCGATGTCACTTGGTTGACAAGCAAAAATAAGTGAAGAGCTGGGTCACTAGGAGTGTGCAACGTTTTGCCCCTTGTAGCAGCACGTACAACACAACACGTGGTTGACCATCTTGCATGCTTATTTTGCCTTTGCTTGTTCCTCAAGGCAAAACCTAACTTCTAAAATCTTTACAATTAGATAAATCCATTGTACTATGAGTCTATGATGTAACACTTCATTTTTTTTCTTAATTCAAATTAATGATATAAATGTTTTGGAGAACTTCTTTGTCATGTCTAGACTTTAGAATAGAACTCATATTTTCATGACCAACCCATGCATAAAAACTATTGACAACTTGATGCCTTTCCTCAAAGTCAAAATGAAAAAAGATGTCTTCTATACTATTATGGTTTTCTTTTTGTTAGGCATGCCAACAAAATAAGTACCTGCAGGTACTCGCACAAACTCTTTCCGGGTTGGATAGAAAAAATCTGTGTTTGAGTATGAAATTTTTCCTAATTTTAAAAGATGGAAATAAAATAGATAATAAAGACACTAACACTCACTCAAACAAATTTTTTTCTTAATCATGTTATAAACAAGATGGTTGCTGTGATGACTTTGACGAATCATAAAACTATTATACAGTGTTAAGAATCTCATATCAGATAATATACGACATGAATATGTATTTATAAGTGGAATAATTCTCAACCTACAAACCGTTTTGTAGAAATGCGTTATGTCAACCCATACATTTTAAGATTGTATCAGAGTTCGAGTTATGATCTATTGGATCATCTACTATTAGATTTCCGCTATCGAACGGTCACCTACTGATCGTACATGATCAGAAGTGTCGTCAATGGTCCACGAACTGCGGTTGGAGAAAGATGGGGGAGGGTACCTGCAAGACACTCTGATGCCAAAGTGAGAAAGGGAAAGAGGAGAAGGCAAGTAGAGAAGTGAGTGAATGAATGAATACCTGACCCTCTCGAATGAGAGATTATTTATAACCCCTAGCGTTAGGCCAAGGTCTAGTTAGTGGGTTGCTTTCGCGAAGCCCACTAAGGGACTACCAAGGTTTATGCGAGTATGGAGTTCAACATGTGGCCTCCTCCCTGGACTGCAGCTCCGAGATATAAAGGGCAGTTGACCGTTATTCTCGGAGGGCATGGTGACGGTTAAGTAACCGTTGGCCACATGACCCTAATACGCACATGGGGAAATCCCTAATAGTTATGGGCAGATGGGCCTTCGGGTCCTTAGTGCCCATTGGATTGGGCCTTAATAGTTGTGGGCCAGATGCTGCTCCAGTCCAGAATAGGAGCCCCCCAAGTTATCGTTCTCGAAGAGAGCGATGACTTTGTGCCAATTTTCCCTTTCATCGAGGATACTGGTTGTGAAGGTTCTGGGCGTCGGAGAAAAGGTTTGTCCCTAGCGGCCGCGTGGTCGAGTTATTCCGTCAAGCAGGTCGACACAGGTTACGAGCTTGTCTTGGCCTTCATGGGGCGTCTTTTATGTTATGTTTAACGTCGAGGAACTGGCTGTAGGTGAAGCGTCACGATGCGTGGGCTCATATACACGTCATCCTAGGGATGACAGGCGCCACGTGTCGTCGCTTAGACTACGCATCCAATTCGGGGAAGTGTAAGAGGCTAAATAGGGCGTGACTCTTCGTATGACTAGAAAGTTTGATTATAAAAGGAAGTTAGGGTTTCATTTGACCTATTCTGCATCCGTTCCTTCAGTTTGAATTTTAGAATTCCCTACACGAGGCTCCAAGAATCTCCAAAGTTTCTTCAAAGATCTCCAACAAACTTCATCATTCAAGTAAGTGCTCCTCAATTTCTTCGTACATTTCTTCGTAGATCTGGGGTTTTAGGAGAAACATTCATGGGGATCCTTGAGTTTCTGATGGATGTTCATGATCTTGGGATGAATGTCACGGGGAGATGTATGAACGTCACGGGGACTGTCATGAATCTCTCAAGGAAATGCATGAACATCTAGGGGAATGGCGTGAATTTCTTGGGGAGACGCATAACTGTCTCGGGGATTAGGGGGTTCATGAATATCTTGGGGACCTGCATGGATTCCACGGGCAAGCGTAGGAGTATTTTGGGGAAGTCGTGATTACAATAGGGATTAATGGATTCCCTGGGTAACGGGAGTTGTGTCTCCTTAGATGGGTGTCTCTTCGAGGAGGTTGATCGACTTCATAGGCTGAAGGGTTGAGTCACAGGAAATACCATGTGGCGTTGTTGCGCCGAGTATCTCACCCTTTCACTTGACTTGCAGTGGAATGATGGATTTGATGATGTCTAATTCACTATTCTTTTGTTGTTTTTTAGGTATCATGGCTCAACCAGTCGAGGAGACATTAGGAGAAGGTCCGAGCAATCGTCGACGTGTTTGGCGTGCCGCGAATTTGTCGTGGATTGCGCTCAAACTGAGGGATTACAATTTCGAATTTACCGTTGATGCTTCCTCGGCCTTCAACATGATCGAGGATCTGGACGAGGGAATGGATCCTTCATGGGCGATTCAAATCCCCGATGAATCTAGAAGGATATGCTCCGCTTATGCGAAGACACGCTTTCCTACGTATGAGTTTGCCTTTAGAGAGGCGGGGATGTGCATGCCCTTCACAAGTTTCCTGACCGAGGTCTTCACGTGGTTAGATTTGGCCCCCTCGGCTCCATCCGAACGCCCTAGCTTTTATGCGGGGTTTCAAACTGGTTTACCGATACCTCAACATCGGCGTCATACTGCCCCTCTTCTTCAGGATCTTCCACCTTCAACAACAAACGGTCAAGGGTCTTCAAGCCTGGGTGTCGTTCAAACAGTCCGGGAAGCTGTTTTGGCCTTATTTGGAGTATGTTCGGGATATTAAGGGGAGTTTCTATGTCGTGAAGCCTCTCACCAGGGAGGCCGAGGACACCCTTTATACTAGGTCCTTGGAAGTTGATGAACAGGGAAACGAGGTCAAGAAGTTGAATGTACGGTTCCAATTGGAGTGGGAGAAGAAGCACTATAATCGGGGAGCAGATTTTTACTCCGTGAGAGTCGAGCAATTGGATGCGCAGGACCAGCTTTCTTATGAAATGATTGCTAACTATGTCAGAAGTTTCACCCCGATCACCTACGTGGATCGGGAGGTTAATGTCCTCTTGGATGACCGTGGGGAGATCGAGATAGTTAGCCGATTTATAAATACTAAATCCCTTCTAGACTGCCCATTGGACAAGGACACGATGGTACTTATAGGTAACTTCCCCGCAGGACCTCGGCGGGTCCTATCTTACTAATTATGCTATGTCTAATTTTGATTTTTGATTTTGCAGTGCGAATGGCGTCTCTCGAGGAACGTATGTTGAAATTGAAGCAAAAGTCCGCCTGAGGTCCCGTTAAAGATCACGTTGCTGAACTACAGGAGCAAGCGAGGAAAAGTAGCCAGTCGGGCGGGCGGATCCACTCCTTCCCCTCGAACAGACCCTGGGTCTTTTCTTGAACAACCTATGAAGAGGAAGCGGGGGGATCGTCTCGAACAGGGGGCTTCAGGGAAGTCGCCGGAGGTTGCGGGTACTTTTGTGCTGCCCTCCTGTTATGGCAACTGACACATCTTCGATGATGTGAACTCTCTGGGCGTGCAGGAGGCTGAAAGGGAGGCCATCCTCTCGGTGGATAAAAAAACTCGTAAGAAAGACCTCAACAAGGATGTGGCCACTATAATGAGGGTGCTCGAGATGATGTTGACGCTTAATGATGAGGTTGCCTCCTCAAAAGCCACTATCGACCAGGCTCGTGCCAAGATGTACGAGTTAGAGCCATAGAACAATGAGTACTATAATGAAGTCATGAAGCTTCGGGGGCAACACGAGAGGCATGTCCAATTGGCCAAAGAGCTGAATGAGTTGAGATCCCAGGTTGACCCTTTGACCACAGAGTATGGACAATTGTCTGCTCGCGCGAAGGAGCTTGAGGAGCTAGTGGCCCCAGCTAAGGAGGAGTCTTCCGAAGAGTAGGGTTTCTCTTCGAGGAGGGACCTGATCGGCAAGATTCGAGTGCTCGAAGATGATATGGTGGAGGCCCTTACCTTTGAGTTTGACCAAGTCATCCACCAGATAGAGGTAGTCAACGATGGGGTCGAGCTAGTGACCGAGGAGATTGACCCTTTCACAGAATGGTCGACGGGAAGATCAAGCCTCTGCCCGACGTCTAGAAGGTTGTCTTTTTGCAATTTTTATGGACCTACGCGTCCTTGTTTTGTCTGGCCTGGATGCCGTTTCTTTTGATTTGTTAGAACTTGTGGGCAAAACTCGTACTTGTATATTTGGTTTGGGCCTACGAGCCTCTGTTATGTAATCGATATTTTGTCGGCCTAATTGGTCGATTAACTTTTATGTTATTTGATTAGCTATTTTATTTGCCCGACCTTGCAATTGTTTTCAGCGTGTATGCGGAAGGGGAGGTCTCGGGGCCCGCAAAGCAAGACCATAGTTGTTGGGGCTCTGGCCTTGGGGCATGAACTGTCCGTCGCGAGCCTGACGTTCTTCCATTGGGTACTTCGTCGTTCGCAGAGTTTGTTCAAAGTGTCCACGTCGGGCAGAGGTTCTGCTCGAGTGCCTATGAGGAACAATCTGTTTGTTACTTTTGGGTGCGAGCTAGTACCATCCTGCGCCCCATGGTCGAGCAAGCCTCCATGTGGTGGGCAGATTCATCGACGCCTAAGTTCCTAGGGAGAGGTTGCAATACTTAGTTGTAATATTGTTTTAGCTTTGTAGCGTTTCAAGGTTGAAGGAGTTCCTCTATGACAAGATTTTCTAAATAGTACGCCCCGGTGCTCGTTTTGCCACGGATGCAGTAAGGACCTTTCCAATTGGCTGCTAGCTTCCCTTCGCGGAATTCTTTTTGATTCCTCTGCCGGACCAGGCTTTCGATTTCAAACTCTTGTTTAATGACTTTGGCGTTGGGACGTAGCGTAATCTGCTACTTCAGCCTGGATTTGCAGAGGGTTTCCCGAATTTCTTCGATCAGATTTAGCTCCTCGTATAGTGCTTCGTTGTTCATCTCCTCATTTAGTGGGAATCCGGTGCACCGGAAAGGTTCCCTGATCTCTATAAGGATGACGACCTCCGTTCTGTAAGTTTACCAGAGAGGCGATTCCCCGGTCGTCGAGTGTGGGGTTGTACGCTAGGCCCAGAGTACACTGTGCAGTTTCTCTACCCAACTGTTTTTGGCTTCACAAAGTCGCCGTTTGAGACCCCGTAAAAGGAATCTGTTAGCGGCTTCTTCTTGGCCGTTGGTTTGTGGGTGTTCGACGGAAGTGAAGTATTTCTTTGTGCCCAACCTTGCTACAAAGCTCCGAAAATTTTAGTCAGTGAATTGTGTCCCATTGTCCGTTACGAGTACATGCGGTATTCCAAAGCGGGCAAGGATGTTTCTCTTGTATAAGCGGAGGATGTTGAATGACGTGACTTTGGTGAGGGCTTCGGCCTCTATCCACTCCATGAAGTAGTCAACGATCACAATGAGGTATTTGTTTTGATATGAGCCTGGCGTGAAGGGCTCGAGGATGTCCATTCCCCACCAACTGAAAGGCCAAGGGGAGGTGAGCGTGGTGAGCTCGTGCGGTAGTGCTATATGCATGTCGCCGTGACGCTGGCATTTATCGCATTTCTTAACGTGCTCCTTCACGTCTTGTTTCATTGTGGGCTAATAGTATCTCGCTCTGAACGCCTTTCGAGTGAGGGATCGTCCACCCAAATGTTGGGCGTTGATGCCTTCGCGAATCTCGTGCAATACATCGGATACCATGGACTCCTCGAGGAACTTTAGGAGAGGGATGGAAAGTCCTCGTCGGTACAAATGCTGCTTAATCATGACATAAGAGCATACCCGACGTTTAGTAGCGGCGACTTCCTTCTTGTCCACGGACAGTTCCTCTTTGGTTAAATAGTTGAATAGTAGGGTCATCCAGCAATCCGCATCCCCGATGGCGTGTATGTCAAGCAGGGGAGGGGATTTCTCGATGTTCGGTCGGGAAAGGGACTCCTAGATTACAGATTTGTGTCCTCCCTTTTTTTTGGTGCTCGTAAGTTTCGAAAGGATATCAGCCCTAGTGTTTTTCTCCCGAGGAACATGTTTGATCTTAGCCCGATTGAAGCTCTTCACTTTTCCTTTAGGAGGTTGAGAAACTCGATAAAATTATCGTTTTTAGTTTGGTACTCTTGAAGGACTTGCAACACGACGAGTTGGGAGTCCGTAAATATCTGGACCTCTCGCGTGCCCAGATCTTCGGCCAGCCTTAGCCCGACGAGTAGTGCTTCGTACTCAGCTTGATTGTTCGACGCCAGAAACGAGAGGGTAAGGGAGTGTTTGATGACAACACCCTCCCTGTTTTCAAGGAGGATGCCCGCCCCACTTCCTGTCGAGATCGAAGCTGCGTCGACGAAAAATAGTCCATCTTTTGTCTCCGCTCGGAGAAAGCTTGTGGGCGGTCATTTCAGCAACAAAGTCAACCAATGGTTGGGCTTTTAAAGCTCTCTGACCCTCGTATTGGATGTCGAATTCTGAGAGTTCGAGGGACCATTTGAGCATGCGCCCGACTATGTTTGGTCGGGATAAGAGTTGTTTTATGGGATGCTCGGTCCTTACGATGATGGTATAGGCGAGGAAGTAGTATCGAAGCTTCATTACCGTAATGACGAGAGCTAATATTTGAGATGGGCTTTGCTCGTGAAGTAGACGGGCTTCTGCCCATCTTCTGTCTCGCGGATGAGGACTGCGCTTACGGCTTCATTTGAGATGGCCAAGTACATGAATAGGGTTTCCCATTTGTGTGGCCGCGACAAGACAGGTGGATGGGAGAGAGCCTATTTTAAATGGCAGAGAGCTTGTTCGCACTCCTCGGTCCATTCAAAGATCGGTCCCTTCCGCAAAAGTTTGAAAAAGAGGAGTGCGTGTTGGGCGGATTTGGCTATGAAACGGGAAAGTGAGGTGAGCATGCCGTTCAAGATTTGGATGGATTTATTGGAGTTAGGCGGGGGAAATTCGGAGAACGCCTGACATTTGTCTGAGTTGGCTTTGATTCCTCACTTTGTGACGTAGAACCCTAGGAACTTGCCCGCCTTAACTCTGAAAGTGCATTTCTACGGATTGAACTGCATTCGACATCGCTGGGTTTGGCCGAACACTTTCTTCAGATGTGCAGCATGGTCGGTCTCTGTGCGAGATTTGATAATCATGTCGTCCATGTAGACTTCGAGTGTATCCCCGATCTCGCCTTGGAACACTTTGTTCATCATCCTTTGGTAAGTGGTGTTCATGTTCTTTAGCCTGAAAGGCATTATGTTGTAGTAATATTTACCCGAGGTTGTCATGATGGTCGTGCAACATTTTTCGCTCATCGCCATCGGTATTTGATTATAACCTGAGCAACTGGCCGAGTTGTCGATCAGCATGTCAATGTTAGGTAAATGAAAAGCATTTTTGGGGCATATCCGGTTAAGATCAGTATAGTCAACACACATCTGCCATTTTCCATTAGATTTTTTAACGAGTAAAACATTGAAGAGCCAAGTTGAATACTTGGCCTCGGAAATAAAATTTGCCTCTAGGAGATCATTTACAACCTTTTCAACAGCCTTCACTTTTCCGGGAGCCTGCCTACGCCTACGTTGTACTATGGCCTTAGCGGTCGGGTCTATTATTAGCTGATGGCAGGCGACCTCAGGGTCGAGTTCAATCATCTCTGTGGTGCTCCAGGTGATCAAGTCCGCGTTGTCTCTGAGGCAGGCTTTGAGTTACTTCCTTGCCAGGTCGGGCAGACCTACTCCAATCTTCATGCATTTGTTCGGGTCTTCACCAAGGGGAATGAGCTTGAACTCGCTATCTAGGACCGGGCTGAGGGGATCTTTGTCGACATTCTGATCTTCGACTACTTCCTTCACAAATCTGGTATCGAGGTCGATTCAGTCTACCTTGGTCCCTTGTTGGTCTTTATTTCGAGGAGGATCTACGATGGGATTGTCGAGCTTGTCGACCTGTTGCGCCCTTGGGTTTACCAAGGCATGTCCCTTAGCCGCGGCTTTGTGGCACCTCCTGGCCGCTTTGACATCTCCGCAGATGGTGGCCACATGCCCTCTTTTGGTGTAGAACTTCATCTTGAGGTACGTAGTTGAAGGGACAGCGGTGAGCTCAGTTAGAGTTGTTCTTCCCAGGATCGTGTTGTATAGCGAATGAAAGTCTACCACCAAGAAACGCACCTTGATCTAACAAGATGCGACGCCTTCGCCAAAGGTGACGAAGAGCTCGACATAGCCCCACGGCCTGGAGGTCGAGCCGTTGAAACCTTGTAGGTTGGATCCCACGTAAGGTGATAGGTGGGATTCGTCCAGATGAAGGGTGTGGAAAAGATGAGTGTACATCACATCCATGGAGCTGCCTTGGTCGACCAGGATCCGATGCACCTCAAAGATCGCCATCTTTGCTTTGACGATAAGGGGTATGTGAGAGTTCGGTGGCCCATTGGGAAGCTCCTCGAGGTAGAATGTGATTGGTTCGGACCTTCCTCAGATCTGCTCGAGGGAAACCTCATTGATCGGGGCTTTTTCTATCAACTCGTCGAACTTACTTTTAGCAGAGTTGATGGAGAATTCGTTGGCACCCCTGCAGGGAATCTCTCGCACCTGCTATGAGTAAATATGGAGAGGTCCTCGTCTATAGTATCTGAGATTTTGAAGTCCTCAGGCCTGGTCATCGAGTAGGCGATCTGGAAAGGGCCTGTGTACCCTAGTGACTTGGTCTCGTCATCGATCTCCTTGACCTCTCTGGTCTCTCAAGGCGCCTCAGGTCTCTTGTACTTCTCGAGTCTTCCGCCCTTGATTAATGTTTCGATCGCATCCTTGATATGGACGCAATCCTCAGTAAGATGACCGTGACTTTGGTGGTAATGAGAGTACTTCGACCGGTCGACCCCTTACTTAGGGGAGTAGGCTTTGGGTGTCTGACTCTGCCATCTTTGAATTTTATGGCCGAGCAGTCGGCCAGTATTCGCTCTCAGGAAGGCGTCAGTGGGGTATTGAGCGCCGGCGGTCGATGTTCGCGGGCCTCCCGAGGCTTCTCATCCTCCTCTTTTCCCCGGAGCGTCGGGATGATCCAACTTCTTGCTGTCTGGCCTCAAGACGTCGAGCAGAGCTGGTTGATCCGCGGTTCCTCGACTCTCGAGCGCGATTTTCCGTTTCCTTCTCCTCGTAGGTGATATACACGCAGGCTTTATCGAGGAGGGCATCGAAGATTACGGGGGGTCGATATTGACCGCTTTCCTGAAGTCCGTGCCTGGGAGGAGTCCCCTCTCGAGCAGGTACCTCTTCATGTGATCATCACAGGGGACCTGGATGGCTTCCCTATTAAAGCAATCGATGTACTCTCTAAGAGTTTCATCGCTTCTCTGGATAATGGCCTCGAGGGAGGCTCCAGTCTTTGGGTGCCTGCGGGAGGCAGTGAAAGTACTGGTAAACTGGGCCTTCAAATATCTCTAAGAGTGGATAGACCCGGGAGACAAGCCTTTGTACCAGTCCATGGTTGTTTTCCTCAGTGTGGTGGGGAACAACCTACACTTGATGGGACCCCCGACGTTGATGGGACCCCCGCGAGGGTCTTCCTCGTCGCTGTGCTCGGGGGAGCGGGATGGGGAGCAACGGTGGCAGAGATACTTCCGGGGGAGGGTCTTCTGGTCGAGGTTTTCTGTAACACCCCAAATGTACCCAAGGTTTTATATACGAAAATCAGAGTAATTTAAAACTTCATAAAGTAAATACTGAGGCGTCACACCTTAAAAAACAACTCACTTTGAACAGTTTGTTTTAAAGTATAAATCTCTGATACATAGCATCGTCGGAAAAATACAAATTGGTTCATAAAGGTCACAACATCTTCATTAATAAACTTCCTCATCAAATCATGTTTTCATAAAGTATGATTCTTCCTTACAAAAGGGAAATAACAAAAGAACAACAGCAAAAACAACATAAATATTCCCCCCGAGTGCTACGTATCAGAGCGACATCGACTCAACTAAAAGCAGCTAAAATCTCCGTCTTCATAACCTGCACGTTACCAATATAAAGGTAACGCAAAAAAGTAAAGGGTGAGATACTCCAAAACATATAATTAAAGGCATGATAAAGTATATATATATATATATATATATATATATATATATATATATATATATATATATATAGTTGCGGAATTATAAAGGGCATAGATTAATAAGTGTAATTCTAACACATAATCGAAACTCACTTACTTTACTCGTCATCCTAATGTTTATAATCTACACTTTATCACCATAACCTCATCGGCGTAAAACGTCACAACAACACATAAACGTTCATCAAACAACAATATCAAACAATGTTAATCACATAAACAACATAAATAATATCATCTACAATTGGCTAAAGCCCGTCATCGTTTTTGGCATAAAAGCCCATCGTCACAAACATCATCACATCATATATCATCGCAATTCAATATCATTCATCAATCAACAAAAACTCAACGACAAATGACTCAAACATAAACATAACCGACTCCATGAGATACGACTATGTTATGACTGTGGTACCCATCGCTTTGTCCATAATTAGGGATACAAGGCATAAAGCCCATCTTCGCTCGGCATAAAAGCCATCATCGCTTGGCATAAAAGCCCTCTTCGCTTATGAAATGTATGTGACTCGACAATAAAACAACACAACACAAAAACATCATGATCGCTCTTCCAAATTGGCATAAAGCCCACATCGCCATAATTTATCCAAAACAAGATAAATATATCATCGCATCATAATTGCATTATTCAACCATCACCAATAAATTCATCAAAAGTCATGCATTCACAAATCGGAAGCATTTATTAACAACATCAATTTAATCATCACATCATCATGTACAAAAACATATATCATCACATTGCATATCAACAAGTATTCATTAATAAATACACCGTCGCAAATCTTACGTTTATTCACACCGTATCATCATCAATTAATTCACTAAATTCCGAAAACGGGAAAATAGACAAACACCTATAATCGTTGCGAAATCCATTCCTAATAACCGGTATTAATCATAATCGTCGACGTCGAAATCGGATTGTCCATACGTGCCTTAAATCCACTAAAACACAATCCGGTTCAATTTACCGTAAATTGGCCTATTTCGGGTCGCTTTGTAAAAACTCGTAATTTCTAAAAACTAACCTCACCACTACGTTCTACACGTCAAACTTAGCTAGCACGTCAATTTTCGTTGAATTCGGAGCAACTTGCTCCGTCGTCGAATTTATCGGAATCGGAAAATCGGAACATAATCGGGTTCTAAATTAAATCGACTAACTTATACCCTAATTATATTTTTATTGGTACAACTATTGCTATGTGAAGAATGAGAAAAACAAACAGAATCTAAATAAATTATGCAGGGAAAATTATGCAGGAGAATTTATGCAGGAAAAACAGAAAACAGCGAACAGAAAAACAGAAAAACTACAAAACCTCGTTTCCTCATCCAGCAAAGGGGGGACGTTCGTCCCAAGTTCATGGAAGGAGGGAGGCGGGCGCCTAGCCCTTGGGGACGGTCGCCCCACCATTGAAGGTGGGCGCCTCCCCTTGCCACGCAGTCCTCCATCTTCATCTCCTCCAAAATTGTTTTCGAACAGTTTGTTTTCCATGGATTTTTCACAGTTTCTTTCATTTTTCTATCCTACAACTCCTAGTTCATATTAACTTAATAATAAAACCCCCATAATCCATACTCTTTACTCAATTCCTCTAAGTTATTTGATCAATCATTCACCCAAAACTCATAAATCAACCTATCTATTTTTCCCTAAATCCATAAAATATATCAACCAAGACCCTAACTATATGAGATGAAGAAATCAAACCCCTTACCTCTAGTTTGGTTGATCCATGAAGATTCAACAACTCCAACCTCAAGCTTCTCACGCTCTTCCTCTTCTTCTTCTCTTGCTCATCTTCTCCCAAACCCTTTCTTTCCTCCAAGCTCCCAAGTTTGGCTTATGATGTTGGAAAGGAAAGAAAATGAGGAAAGTGGCTTTTATAAGTTATTTCTACTAGCTTCCTCTCATGCTCATGTTTGGTTTTGGTGTGTTAGGTTGGAAATAAAAACAAGGAAAGTGTTTTATAGGTTGTTTTCCTTACTAGCAACCAAGGGTGTAAAATCCAATTCTAACAATTAATCCTCACACCCCATCTATTCTTATAAATTAACACACTAATAATACCTAATAATATTATTATTAATTCAAATAATTAAATAATTTCGGGGAATTAAATATCGGATCCGAATAATGTTTACCGAACCGAACGGAACGTCGCCAGATAAATTAATAAATATATTAATTAACACAAATATTCTCGTCGCAAAAATAAATATTGATCGGTAATTCAAAAATATTAATATAATATAATATTAATTAAAACAGGGCGTTACATTTTCCTCCTCCGTGAGTCTTGTTCTTCTTTAATTCCTCTGTCCGACATTCTTTGCGGGGGGGAGGGGGAGGCTCACTTCTTGGAAGGTTGTTCATGTTGGTTCCTTTCGGGGACAGGTCCTCAACCTTTATGTTGACGGGTAAATCTAGGAGTGTCATCCCTTCCGGTTCTCCGCGGGGGAGTCCGGGAACTGTGTCTTATCGGGGAAAGAGACCACAAATATGGCCTTCTTCATCTTCTTGGTGAGCGGCAAGAGCTTTCTTGCATGTTGAGTCGCTCCCCCTAGGTGAACAACATAAGGTTTGTTTGATTGATGGCGGCGAAGAGTGCGACAATGGTAGGATCCGCGTTCCCATGTGCCTAATTTTTTTGAAAAACAGCGGGCTCGGGGACTTGCTGATGGTGCGTATCGCCCCGATGGGAGCCAGACGAGGAGGAGGTTGTGCGCTCTTCCTTGGGATCAGTTTCAGGGATGTTGTTGTTGGCCAGGTCGGCGAAGAGCGTATTTTGGTTGGCGTTATCACCTTGTTCGGCCATGACGATGAAGGAGGGTTTGTTTTAGTCTGAGTAAAATAGACGGGGAAACGAAGGTTCCCACAGACGGCGCCACTGATCGTACCTGACCAAAAGTATTGTCGATGGCCCACGAACTACGGTTAGAGAAAGATTGAGGTACCTGTAAGACACTCTGATGCCAAAGTGAGAAAGAGCAAGAGGAGAAGGCAAGTAAAAAAGTGAGAGTAAATGAATGAATACCTGACTCTCGCCAGTCCAGTCCAGAGCACCTACTATCAGGTTTCTGCTATCAGATCACCCATCATTTAGTTCCACGCCTCAAGCATTCAATCTTGAGAGTGAGAGAGGGTGTTAAGAGTGGCATGAACATGTACTTTTAAGTGGAGGCAATCCTCACCCTATAAGTTAGTTTAAGCAACCCATAATCATACGAATGACAAATGAGCATGTTCATCCTGCTTAGGTCCGTCTTGCAAAAGTCGGTAAAGAAACAGGACATGATGAGCATGATTTAGGGTACGAACTTAAAACCTTGACCTGTTTAAAAAAATGATGACAGGACTGAATTAGTTTGTGACTACTATACTTTTTAAGTTTAAAAATGAAAAAAATATTATATTAATATATGCGTCTGAAAAAATAGGGAGGAGCAAACATATCAAAGGGTGCAGACTTAAAATATTATTTCGTCCCACTAAAAAGTAAGACTAAAACTTTGACCCGTTTTGCTTTTTTGTGCTTATAAGTGAGGGCAATCCCTACCCTACAAGTCGACTTTGTATAGATGAGTTAGGTCAACTCACACATTCTAATGCACAATTAATTGTAGGAATAACGAACAAACATGTTCATCATATTTAGGCCCGTCCTACAAAATTCCGTAAAGAAACATGACATGATGAACATAGTTTTGGATACAAACCTAAAACATTGATCTGTCTACAAAGAAAATGGTAGGACTGGGTGGGCCAGTGACTACTCCAACTTTTAAGTTTAAGAATGAAAACAAATTACAATGACATATGCGTCTAAAAAATTGAGACGAGGAAAACACATCAAAGAGAACAGACTTGAAATTTTAGTTCGTCCTGCAAAAAAAAGGTACATAAAACTAAAACTTTGACCCATTCTAAAAGAATATTAATAGGACTAGGCGAAGGTGCGGCCACTACACTTTTTAAATTTAAAAAAAAATTATAAAATTATATTAATGTCCAAGCCCACAAAAATCATAAAAAAATAAAATAGTAAAAAACAGACACATCATACTAATAGATCTACATTAACATCCTAATTATTCGAATAGATGGTAATAGAGAATTTATATCTTAAAATTCTTGTATAATGGTTAGAGTTAGACCTACCTATGTTTTTTCTCTGAAAATTAAACCTTACAACACATCGAATTAATGTGTACAACAATCAAATAATAATGTATAGCTATGTAGATATGTATAATCATGTATTCTCTAATTCTAGCATAGTGTCGATATTGTACTCTCTATTACTAATGGAGATTATTTCCCTCAATGTAAGTAGTCGTTATTATATTAGAGCTCTTGTTTAACGGCATCACTATTCAAAAAACATTTTCCTATGTCAACTTCAAGTATTTCAAATTCTATCTTATAAAAAATGTAAATACAATAAATTGAATAATTTGTTTTTACATGCATGAGAAATGAGTTTAGAGTGAGGTATATATGCAGGCAGGCAGTGTCTGTGAGTGCAGAAAAGAGTGTCGTAGATTACGGATTACAGCTATACATGCAGTGTCATAGTACATGAGTGTCTGCAGGATTGGACTATTCAATTCACTAACAGTGTCGTTAGTTATACTAGTCACTGTGAATTCCTTTCGTTTTGTACTAGTAGTTGTACCACCATTTCTCTCTCAATACAAATTTTTGGTTACTGGACCACAATGGTACAGTAATAATTCTTGAAGACCACGCCAAATTGCTCATTCTCAAACGCTGCATGTACTGCCAATTCTTCAGAGTAGCCACGACATTTTTTTACGATTCCAATGAATTAATTATTATTATTTTTTACTATTATATTCTTATTTATTAATTTTTAATTTATTTAATTTTTCTATCAATTATAATCAATAGAAATATTCTAGTAAATTACACATTCAATCAATTTTTTGACAAACGCATATTATTCAAATGAGACACTTATTATTAGACGGATGAAATATCCAATACCCTCGGTCGCATTACCTAACTTGACTAACTTCTTTGAATCATTTTATATTTTCTCCGTAACTATAAAATTACAACAATAAAAAAATTGAAGCCAAAATTATCTGATAAAGAAAATTAATTTTTTTAATAATCTTTAACTATAATGTGAGATTATTTTTTGAGTTTAAAATAAATGCATTGATAATGTAAATTTTTTTATATTTTAATCCAATAAAAATATATTATTTTGTTATTTTTTATAATTTTTTTAAAAGATAGTCTGATTTAGTTGAATTCATGATTGTAGTTGGAAGAAAGTTTTAAATATTTTTACAATGTCAGCGTATCATTCATTTTCTCTTATTTTTTAAATTTTTACTATTATTAGTATTTTTATCTTTCAAAAATACAATATTTAATTACAATTAGTAATTATGAAGTTATTTTCTCTTTTATGATTTCATTATTGCAATTTTATAGTAAGAATTAATTAGATTTCTCTTTACCAATTTTTTGTTTCAATTGTTTTTCTTGATATATTATTTATGTGTGTTTAAATTGACCATCTGATAAAATTGATTTTGAGAGAATTAAATTTGATAAAATTGATTTTAAAAAGATTAAATAAAATAAAATTGATTTATGTTTGAATACAATAATTTAGAAAAAATTGTTATTAATTAATGTTGTTTGGATCGTTTTTATCAAAATTGAAGTAAGTGTTTTGGGAGCTTGTAGAAGTTAATCCAAACATTCAATTTGTTCCAATTTTAAGTCTACAACATTATTCTTATAAAGTATTGTTCGTAATGTTTGACTAAGGAAGGTGAATATATCTTTTTAACATAGTACTACTTCATACATCACGAAATAAATGATCCATTTTAAATAAAGTAGTATTCGAATGGCATATTTCAAATTTTAATACCCTTATTTTAAATCTACTCTATAATTAATAAAAATCTATCATTCTCAATACACGATAACGAGTACTATAATAAAAACACTATTCTCTTTTACTTTTATATTTTTTTTAATATGTATGAAATTGTCAACTAAATCAATCGTTGTGAGACAAGTGGAGTATTAATTTTGATTCTCAACAAAATATCACACTTTTTAGTATATTGGAATGATAGTTTTTACTCTGAAGATAAAAGGTATGCCCTGAAGCGTAAAGTTAGCTCGATCTATTCCTGACATACAAATGATTCAAACAGCTGATCAACAGAACTAGATCTAGATAAATATCTCCATAAGATGATGACTTACATGGAGGATACCTTGGATTTTATGTCACCGAGGTGATATTTACAAACACTAGTGTTCTAGGGAATAATCAGAGGATCATATGTTAGTCTCTAATTGTTATTTTATGGGCTTTGGTTAAAAAAAAGATCTCTTATTGGTGGAGTGTTTGTTTGGACATGACACATTTACTTTGGTTTGAGGTAATCGGGCTATAGTGGCATGTGCTTATTTTGTTGATTTTTGACGCCACTTCATTTGAATAATCAAGGAAGATTGAATTTGATGATATGTCAACTTCATTTTCTTCTTCAAATTTTTTAGGTAGGTTGGATAAGAAAAACTCCATAAAATCTAGCACCCCTTGAGAAAGGACATATACACTTAGGTTGATGAGGATATGTAAGGAACAATATATGCATTCTTAACGGGTTCTCATATTAGGGATTTGTTCGATGAGGTGGAGAATGAAAATTTATCAAACATATAAGTGGGCATCATCTTGGAGAATCAACAAATTTATGTAAAGTAAAATGTTACTCTTGCATTCATGTACAAAGTAGACTTTAAAGAAATGGGCTTTTTTCCTTCATATTATTCGAGAAATTGGTCTCCAAGCAAATGTAATTTGTACCTTCCCAATTGTATAAAAGTTCATTATCATATTTAAGGGTATTTGATATGATGATTATCGATCTAAATTTTTTTCATCCATTCAGAACTCTCTATCCACATTCTTAACTTGTTAAGTTTAATGGATCATATATTGACCAACATAATTGGAATAAGCGATAATGATAAAAAAAAAAAAAGAAGTTTACAAGATAATGGAGTTAGAGAAGTGAAACAGAGAGATGAAATAAGACTATAAGAGAAGTAAAAACTTTATGGAGATCCCTTATAACTAGAGGCTTATTGAGGTTTGAGTCGAAAAGACCTTGTCGTCAAGATGAGCCAACTAAAAGATGATTTCATGGTGACAACCCCTTTCATTTTTGATAGTGATGTGACTCAAACTTCTTAAATCCTTAGGTCTAGTTTAGTTTCATTTTTGATAGTCATGTGACTCAAATTTCTTAAATCCTTAGGTCCAGTTTAGCACTAAGACGATGAGTGACTTAATTCTCTCGTTGAAATAAAATAAATCTCTCAAAACCCTCTTCACGTCAATCCTTTTATTCTTTTTACCTAAATCTTTTATTTTTTAACACTATATTTTCTCTTTTCTCGGTACATGATCCACACACTAATTGATATCTTTACTGGTCTCGAGTGAGTAAGATTCGCACATATAAATGTTTATTGTATGAAAATGTATGTTCGCTCTATGTGATGGGTACTAGTTTATATAAAGTATTGAATGCTTTGAGTTCTAAGGACCAAATTATTTGTCATTATGATTCATGCCACCTTGTCTATGCGAGGAGACGTGTGAAAATCAAGTCTTCTTTTTATATGTCTGAGATCGATCATTTATTCTATTTTAATCAAGAACAATTTATGTTGGCTCAAGAATAAACCCATTGAGTTAAATTACCTCGATTTTATCCTATAGTTTGAAATCGAGAGGGACTCAATTGAGTTTTAATTTTGGTTTAGCAGGTATATGCACAATTAGAGAGAAACCTGAAAATACAAATTTTCTTAAACATGAACTTGTAAATATGATATATTTTAAGAGAAAAGATAGAAATATATACAATTTTTCAAATATGAGACATGTAAGATTAAAATGCTTAGGATACTCAAATATACACCATTGAAACTCTAATAAATGCAACTACTTGTTTTTATTTCTTTATAGACATTTATAGTTTACACTAGAAAATTAAATACCATTTCAAAGAAGATGATGATATAGTTAATGAATTTTTTTGTGTAAAGTAAAAAAGGAAATGGGGGTGGAATGTTCACACACACAAGAGTGGGATTCTAGTTGAATGAAGATGACGGGGAAAACATGGGTTAAGACACGTCAACAAGGAGCAGCTACAAACCCACAACCTAAAATTCCTCTACCCTCCCGACAACGACACATACACACTCATAAGTGACAACTCAGTGCCCTTCTCTCCTCTCCCATTTATTTTCAATTCTCTCTTAACAAAACATTTATTTTAACAAATGAATCATACAATAGGGACAAATCCCGTGCACTATAAATACCATTTACTCTTCACTCTTTTATCTCGTTTTCTTCTCTAACATTCCTCTTTCTCACTCTCTCTCTCTCTCTCTCCCCTACTATCTCTCTCCTTTCCCGCCAAATCCCTTTCTCTCACTCACGCTCACCCCGTGTGAAAATATCACACTAAGATTTAATCGTATCCAAAGTTTCCAATATTCTATCTTTCTCTCTCTCTTTTTTGGAATATATATATCTTCACACCAAAAAGCAAAAGTTTTCATTTCTTTTGCTCCATTTCACCACTACAAAATCCCCAAACCTATTGATTCCTTCACAATATATCCTTCCCCACTAGATCCAACTTTTCCTCCCCTCAACCTTCCATTTCCCAGCATCTCCTCCCCCATAAATTTCTATCTACACCTCCTCAAAACCAAATTATTGCTATCTACACCTCCCCCAAAACCAAAATATTGCTATCTACACCTCCTCTTAAATCTTTATTTTCAAGCATCTTCTTCCTCTTTAACTCCTTCATGCAAACAAAAACTTTCCTCTTCGTTCTTTATCTTCACGCTCTCACTTCACTCAATTTACCCTAACCCTCACAAAACCCTCAAACAAAAACCCTGTTTTCCTCTTTCTCTGTCCACCATGTCTCTACACAAGCTGAAGCTTGAAACACCAAGTTCAATTTTTGAGGATGACCCATCAGTCAAAACAAAGAGGAAACCCAAAAGAAAGCTTCTCCGAATCATAATCACCGACCACGACGCCACTGATTCTGATTCCTCCGACGATGAAGTTAGAGAGAGAAACAACAACCAGAGATCATCACGAAGAAAACCAAAAAGAGAAGTCCTTGAAATCCACATGCACCATCCCGTATTGGATTCTTCTTTCTCGTTCTCATCTCCTTCATCATCATCTTCTACTCTTGCATGCTCGGAGAAAAGCCACAGAAAGTACAGTAGACCCAAGAAAACACCAACCTTGTCTGCCACGCGCCACCGCAACAAGTTCCGTGGAGTAAGACAACGGCCATGGGGAAAGTGGGCCGCTGAGATCCGAGACCCGGCCCAACGGAAACGTCTGTGGCTCGGAACATTCAACTCCGCCGAAGAAGCCGCCGCCGAGTACGACAGAGTTGCTGTGATGCTGAGAGGTTCTGACGCCGTCACCAACTTTCCTATTTTACCGGCGAAGATGGAACTGGAAACTGAAGTACCACCACCGCTGAATGGCGGAGATGACGGCGGAGCTGGTTACTCCGACGCTTTGGCTTCGCCGACGTCTGTTTTAACTTACGACTGTGACTCGACGCCGTTCGACTGTTACCGTTACGGAGACGTGGACGCTTTCGGGTTCCACATTGACGCGCCGTTAAGTTTGCCGGAAGTTAACGGTTCGCTGACGTGTCATCCGAAGTTGGAAAAAGAAGAGTCGTTTGAAGAGTTTGATCTTGACGAGTTTATGACGTGGCCATAATAAAAATCTCCGGGTCTTATTTGTCAATTCAAAAAAGAACAGGGACTGTTTGGTAATTATACTTTTTGGTACTGGTTGTGTAATCCCGAAAATGCCCTTGTTAGAGTTTATGGTTTTGTGGCTATAAGTTATTTGTGTGAAGTTAAGTTGTAATTAGTAAAAGCATGATGAGTGAAGTTGTGAGTAAAGAAAAATCAGAGTAAGTAATTTCTGGTATTAGAGTTGATAAGTATATAATTCAATATATATAGTATATATATATTAAGAAATTTTGGTGTGACATGAGAAATATTATTTTATTGTAAGAAAGTTATATATTAAGAAATTTTGTCTTTATATTATTTCTAAACTATGACTTAAATTATTGTATTTTAAACTCTTTTTTCTTTCTTTTTTGGTTATTTAATGTTTGGTACTTTATTTGAAAGATTTTGTGTTGGTTCATTAATTGCATGCGCAAATGAAATTGTTGGATGACTCATTGGAGGATTATTAATAAAAAATTAAAATCATTTTCTTGCGAGTGGGATTCTATGGATACTTCGAGTGTACGGAATCATTTTGTCTGGCCAAACAACAAAATAACTTAAAATTCTTTCTTGGAGAAACATAAATTGTCATAAAATAAGACGCAAAAGAAATAATTAAATTTTAAAATAATTAAAGGAAATCTTGAGAGTTTTTTTTTTTTTACAATAATCATGTTTTAAAAAAAACAAATAAATAAACAAAATTTCTGCAAATAATCATGTTTAGGCGTACACATTATATTTTTGCAAGGAGAAGTCATTTGAATTACATTTTTGTAAGGAGGAGTCAGTGGTGATTAAGTGCACTTTTTTTAAAATGTCATTTCATATAATTTCTAAGTGCAATGGGTGTTTTTATATGGTGTTTACTCCTAAAAAAACAAGTGAAAAAGTCATCTTACATAGCTTGAAACAACAACATACGTCATATGAAATGACGATTAAGTGTAAAAAACAAGTAAATGAGCCATCTCACATGGCTTAAAGCAAGAGCATGCGCCATATGACATGGCGTTTAAGCGTAAAAAATGAGTGCAACAACCATCTCAGATGACGTCTCCATTGAAATACTATCTGAAACATGATTATTTATGCATTTTTTTCTTCAAAACATGATTATTATGATTATTGCAAAAGCAAAATTCAAATCTTGACGTCAATATTAAGGTTATTTAATATCATTTATATATATTAAATTATTCCTATCCTATCTCATTCCTCTCCATTTTCTCCGTATTTATTTTTCATTTTACTTCTACTTAGTTTTTTCTCTAAATATTTTTACTTTTGTTTTCCTCCAATTTTTCTTTTCCTTTTTATTCATAACTATTAAAAAATATTTTTAAATATCAAAGTTTCTATTTTTTTCGCGAGTCATTATCAACAAAATATTTATTTTATTTTTATAAACAATTACAATTATTTAAAACACAAAATTTTTTATTTTTAAATTTTTTAATTAATTTTTTTACATGTCACTATCAACACAATATCTATTTTATCTTAATTAATAATTATATTTATTTAAAATACAAAATATTTATTTTTAAATATCAAAACTTCTATTTTTCTCACGGACCACCACTATCAGTAAAATGCATATTTTATTTTAATTAACAATATACTAATTTGAGACACAAAATTCATATTTTCAAATGTCAAATTTCTATTTCTCTCATAGAGTACTATCAACAAAACATCTATTATATTTTAATTAATAGGTTTTTTATTTGACACACAAATTTCTTATTTTCAAATGTCAAAAATTTTATTTTTTTCACGAGTCACTATCAGTAAAATACATATTTTATTTTAACTAACATTATTTTATTTGAAACACAAAATTTTAATTTTCAAATGTTAAATTTTTTATTTTTCTCACATGCTACTATCAACAACATACCTATTTTATGTTAATTAACAATTGTCTTTGTTTGAGAAACAATTTTTTTATTTACAAATATCGATATTTCTATTTTTTTCACGAGTCACTATCAACAAAATACATATTTTATTTTAACTAACATTATATATTTATTTGAGACGCAAAATTCTTATTTTTAAATGTTAAAATTTCTATTTTTTCATTGGCCACTATCAACAAAATACATGTTTTATTTTAATTAACAATTTTTTTTATTTGAAATACAAAATTCTTATAGTCAAATATTCAAATTAAATTTATATTACTATAATTCACTTTATAATTAAATAACTCATTTCAAATGTATTCACTCATGTACATACGTACATATAAAAATAAGATTATGCTAACACACACCCATGTAGATGTGTGTGAATTATTGAGTGGGCCCATCACTTTATTCTTATGTTATTTTTCTCTCTCTATATTTCTGTTATTTTAGGGTTTAAAACCCCGCTATTAGTTTGTTATTATTATCTTTACTTTTTTTTTTTATCAATTTAAAGTGGATTATGTAGTGGGGTTTTTAATAGCTTAAGTAATAACTACAATACATTAAAATTTTAAAATAATGAGGATTAAAAATCTCTTAAATTTGAGTATATCAACTCTGATATCATGCAAGGGAACACACTCATGTGTCTCAAATGTTATTTCAATATCATTTCTTGTGCCGTATAATTTCATTATACATAAACATTACTCTTAATTTACATGAGTACAATTTTAACGTATTAAATAATTTTTATCCGTGAGGATGCTATATAACATGTCTCACACATATAAATATTCAAAGAGGTCAAATATTACGAGTATACCATAAAATTAAAAGGGTATCACAAGGGACTATTGCTACCTTTTGAAGAGAGATATTTTAATGTATATGTTCACGTAACTTCTTATAGAGAAATTCAGAAATACATCTTCAAAAATCCCTTTGTTTACCCGTTATTATTATTATTCAAATGTTGGATTTAAAAATCCAGTGGTATTTTCAGATATGCATATCCAAAAATATTTGTTGTTGTTTCAGCTTGATGCATGATAACCCCTACCACAATTTCATTCTCTTCATACATCCCGTAAATAAAACCTACCACAAAAGTACAACCATTCTCTGTCAACTTTTTCATATCCAAACTAAATTTCAAGTATTTTATCATATCAAAGAGAGCCCAGAAAACTTCAACCTATGGTAAAGTTTCCTCATTTCGTTTCTCATTTCGTTTCTTCAATTTAACAGATTTTATTTTTGCCCCCAACATGTTTTCCAAAGTTGTTGTAAAGGTTTCAAACAAGGTGAATGACAATGCTAAGCCGGATGAGGTGAATGATGTAACACTCTATATTTTAGATTTAATTATTTACTTAAATTATTTGTGATTTACTGGTGAATTATGTGATGCATGTGTTTGGTATGTTGTGGGATAATATTAATTAAGGTGTTAATTAGAATAATATAGAATTAAATAATTTATTTTATTTTATTTAGAGTTATAATAATAACTAAATAAAATAAATAGAATATTAAGGTGAAAAGGGGAGAATAAGGGCATGATGGTAATATATGGTGATAAATATGGGCATTTATGGAACAACATAGAAAGAGTCCTATGGATAGAAAGAGAAAAAAGAAGAGTAGAGATCATTTTGTACGATCGTAGTTTGGGAGACTGCGAAGAAAATGCTAGGGTCCAACGAGGCTTCTATTGAATTTGAAGAGAGAATCAATTTGTAGAGTGAAATGTTGGTAGACTAGTGGTAGCCGTGGCATGCAAGCAAGGTTGGTCGACATTTTATTTTGATGTGAAATCAACATTTCTCAATGGTCCTTTAGACGAAGAGGTCTTTGTAAGATAACCTCCAGTGTTTGTGATTTATAACGAAGAAAGTAAGGTGTATAAGTTACAAAAGTGCTCTATGACCTCAAGCAGGCACCTAGGGCATGAAATAAGAAGATCGAATCATACTTAGTCAAATTGGGATTCGCCAAATGCAAATATGAGTATGGTGTCTATCTTCAGGTTGTGGCACAAAATATAATGATCTTATGCTTATATGTCTATGATTTGCTGGTAATTGGAAATAGCTTGGAGAACTTGCCCTAGTTCAAATAGCTAATGATGAGGGAATTTTAAATGTCTTATATAGGAAAATTGTCTTATTTTATAGGCATGAGAATTCAAATATCCAAGCAAGGCATGGTGTTGCATCAAAGAAAGTATGTGAAAGTGATATTCAAGAGATTCATGATGGATGATTGGACTCCTACATCTTCGGTTTTCAAACCAAATTTGAAGTTAGAGAAGCATGAAGATAAAGACAAAGTCAATGCTACTTTGTTCAAACAAATTATGGAATCTCTAAGATATGTGTGTAACAGTCAACATGATATAAGTTTGGCAGTCAGATTAATAAGTAGATAGATGAGTGAATCAAGAGTGTCACACATGAAGGCTGCAACAAGAATCTCGAGATACTTAAAAGGATCGATAAACTGTGGAATTATATTTCGACAAGATTTTGAAAGCAAAGAAGCTACAATTACTTGTTTTTTAGATGCTGATTGGTGTGGAGATAAGGAAGATCGAAGAAGCATAACTGGTCATTTCTTTCAAGTATTTGGCACCCCAATCACATGGATCTCGAGAAAGAAACTTATGGTGGCATTGTCATCGTGCGAGGCTAAATATATAGCAGGATCATATGTTGCATGTCAATCAATTTGGATCAGATTTGTGTTGGAAGAGATCGAGGTTGAAGTAAAGAAACCTTTAATGTTGCAAAACCACAACAAGTCAGTCATTAATCTTGCAAAGAATCCAATTTTGCATGGAAAAAATATATCAAAGCTAGATTCACGTCTTAAGGGAAAAGGTAAAGAATTGAAGATCCACAAATTCTTATTTTGAGAAAGAAATTATGAATAGTTCAGACCGACTATGATTAGTGTATGTTCCACAACTTGGATTATTTTGAGATATTAGATATAATTTAAATTGTGTAATCCAAGTCCCAACCTAATTAGGACTGGTTAGTCTCCTTAATGTACAAGTTAGTTGTATATAAATAGAGTAGTTTGTAAATCAGTTTGTACAAATACAAAAACAATTCAATTTAATGATTGATCTGGTCAATTGATCATAACTGGAGATGGCCAAAAAAGATGAAGATCCTTCGAGCAAGGTTGACGTTGAGGAAGGGGTGGTGTGCCTGCAAGGCACTCCGATGCTAAAATAAGCAAATGTTTAAAATGAGGATAATGAATATTAGGGTTTTGAGAGTAAGAATGTGATACCTTGCCCTCAAAGATATGGGGGTTTATATAATGATCTTAGGAGGATTCTCATTGGTTGCTATATTTGGGTCTGGATATACGGATCCGCGAATATAGTTATCTGATCTGACTTGGTTAGACCGGGAATTCATGCTCGAAACTAGCCGTTATGTCGAGCAGAGGAGAGATAACGGACATAGTCCTTAACGAGACAAACTGTGGAACTTCTCGACAGATGTCGAGCAGAGGAAGTCGTGTGGCACATGAAATGGGCAGATAGAAGCCTCCAGTATGTTATTTAATCTCGACGGATCATTGCACCTCGAGGTGGATCTTCCCGACAGGTATTCAAGAAGTCTAGAACAGTAGCCCCCAAGTCGTCGCGTCTGGCCACGAGGTAAGTGACTTGAATTTGAAGAGTATGATCGAGGTCGTTTTATCCAGGGAGAAGAGGAGTTGTCGAAGAGGCGAAAGGTTGGAGAATTTGGAGGGTTTCCGTCCTCATGGCATCGAGCCGTGTACATTGATTTCCTGGAAGGCCTAAGGATTAAGGTGTAATGGTGATTCCCCTAGGTTCCCTAGGAAGGTGCACGTGCACATGCGGAGCGGGGGTCTATAAAAGGGAGGAAGACCTGTTATTTGGTGATTTTTCTCCGTCTGATCTTGCTCGCGTGTGCTCGACTTCAACACCCATCAATCCGAGGAACCTAAATTAACGCGTTTCAGAACCATCTCCACCTTCTGCCGCCGTGTTAGCGTCTTGATCATCCGTTCAAAATCTTCCATCACTCTCAAATGGTATGTTTTCGAATCTTCTGTACTGTTGTACCCTAAAATTCGCCCTCTTTATTTTTCAATAAAATAATTGGCTTACGCTTAGTATATGGGTGCATTTCATGCATATCATTTGTGCATTAACCATGGGATCTAATTGTTCTAATTGAGCGAGAGTGAACAATTCTGAAGAAGAGGTTTGGTTCCCAAAGGATGAATATCTAAGGTTCCGTTATTTCAAGCGTCATCTTAATGTACAAGATGTGTGCGTCCAAAAGCTCCTCATTATCTCTCGAGAATCAAGGTTTTGGAGTTCTTATCTCCTATCGCATAAATATTAATTAAATTTTTCGAGCAAGAGCAGTTTGTGGTCGAATATTTGAGTCTGAAATGATTCTATGGCCTGTTGTGAGTCTCAAAGTATTTGTACACGGCTTATCGGTCCATATGATTCATCAGAAGATTAAGAGCGGTCGGATAAAAGTATATTTGTGTGTGCGTATTGAAAAGTCAACAGAAAGTCAAATTTTGACCGGATGGACTTTTCGTCAAAATTCTTGTCATAAGTTGATATTTGAGAAAATACGATCATTTATTGTGAAAAGTCGGAAGAATCGGACAAAAAATGAGATTTCTTGCATTTTAAGTAATCTTGGACTTAGAATTTTTTTTTAAGTTTTAAGACGTTTGTGTTCACGGATACATAATGTCGACTCTCTATCTCATTCATCTGTGGGCGAAAGTTCGCGAATTGGTAATCGTTGGAAAGAGGCCATTTCTTACTTCAAATTTTCCATTGTGAGGATTTCTCTGAAAATGCCCGAATTTCGAGTTACGGGGCTCTGAAGTTTAAAGTTTACAACTTTTGAAGTTTATACTTAGTGAAATTTTGAGTGTTTTTTAACATGTTCAAGTACCCGACTTCAAAGGCAATTTACACGGGTTTCCGAGGCATTTTACCCGACTTCATAATCAAATTTGTTTATTTCACAACAATATACAATGTTGCTGAAGGAATCGAACCCATTCGGGACTCGGATCAGAAGTTACGAAGCTCGGAAGTTAGAAATTTATCATGTGTGCAAAGTCCAACACTTAGTGAAATTTTGATGAAGTTCTTCACATGGCCAGATTGATGACTTCGGGTTCGATTTTCATATAGCTAATGGCTCTGTTTAAGAAAACGCTTAAAAAGAAAGTTGTTCATCTCACGGTAGTCTACAACTTCGCCGAAGAAGTCGAATCCATTCAGAATTCGTTTCGAAAGTTACAGAGCCTGGAAGTTATGAGTTTGTCATATTTACAATATCCAACACTTAGAATTTTTTTGAAGTGTTTGCTTATATGGTCAAGCTGACGATTTCGGGTTCGATTTTCTCATGGCTATCGATTTCGTATAGGAAAATGTTCAAATACAAAGTTGTCCACCTTGCGGCAAACTACAACTTTGCAGAAGAGTTCAAACTCGTATGGGTCGCGGATCGAGAGTTATAAAGCAGTAAAGTCAAGGAAAAATATTTGGAAAGATGTTGACGACATTGTTGGCTTTTTGAAAATTGTATCCTCTTAACTTCGGGACCGATCTAAAGCATGTTATAGGCCTCGAATCAAAAAAGCTTCAACACGAGAGTTGTTCATCAACACGTCCTCTCCAACCTTGATTTTAAGATCTCCTCGCGAGGAAGCTCGTATGTCGAGATAGAATGTCACAAAAGGGATTATACAACCACGAATTCGATTGTTAGGCTTTTCTCATGACAAGCATGGTGTCTTGGGCGGTGGAACTCTCCAAATGTAATATTGATTTCGCTCATCTCACCAGCATAAAGTCCTAGGTGCTAGCAGATTTTGTGGTGGAGTTCAGTTTTCTGCCGGGGAAGGACATGGTCGTGAAATGGATTCTTTCTGTAGATGGCTTATCGAACCTGAAGGGTAGCGGGGATGGTATAGTCCTGGAGGTGCCCAAGGATATAATTTTGGAATACTCTCTACGTTTTGGTTTTCAAACCAGTAACAACCAGGATGAGTATGAATCTCTGATAGCGGGTATGAAACTAAGATTGGAGGTCGGTGTGACTCACCTGCTCATTCGTACAGACTCTTAGTTAGTATTCGGGCAAGTAGGAGGAAGTTTTTAGACCAAAGACCTTGTGTTGATAAAGTATGTTCAGTAGGCGTTATTGCTTTCTAAGAAATTTTAAGACTTTGAGATTTGGCACATCCCTAGAGAGGATAATGTCTTTGCTGACCTTCTATCTCGTTTGGCTAGCACGAAAGAATCGGGAATGAGCAAATATGTGATTCAAGAAACTTTGGCACTGCCGAGTATTGAAAAAGAAGAGATGCTCGCCATAGAGGAAGAAACCGGGTGGATGTCTCCTATCAACAAATATCTTAAGCATGATATCTTACCCAGTGACAAGTAAGAAGCCCGAAAGGTCAAAAAATAGCAGCTAGGTATGTTGTAGTGGCTAATAAACTTTACAAATTGGGTAGAGCCTCACCTATGTTGCGTTGTGTATCCGAGGACGATGTTATCTTGGTCATGCAGGAAGTTCATGAGGGCGTTTGTGGAAACCATCTTGGAGGTTGATCTCTAGCCAGCAAAATACTACATGGCAGGTATTATTGGCCTTCCATGCTGAGAGATTGCATCCATTTCATAAATCTCTGCACTAAATGTCAAATGTTTGCGCCCGACATCCGCACACCAACCGAGCTCCTTCTTTTTGTGATGGTACCGTGGCCTTTTCACCAATGGGGGGCTGACATACTGGGGCCATTTCCTATGGCACCTGGACAATTGAAGTTCCTCATTGTAGAGGTGGATTATTTTACTAAATGGGTAGAGGTCGAGGCTATAGCTTGGATAACAGCTGAGAGAGTGTCATTTTGACTGGAGAAACATTATCTGTCGGTTCAGACTTTCGCGCATCATTATATCTGACAATGGGACGCAATATGCAAGTTCCTTTGTTGTTGAATTCTTTAGAGAGCTCGGAGTTAATGACAATTTCATTTCAGTTGAACATCCTCAAGCAAATGGACAGGTTGAGTCAACCAACAAAGTAATTCTAAAAGCAATAAAAAAGAAACTAGGTGAAGCTAAGGGTCTGTGGGCGGAACACCTCCACAGAATCTTATAGGCATATCACACTACCGTTCATTCAACAACCCGTGAAACACCATACAAGATGGTCTTCAGGGCAGATGCTATGATTCCTATGGTGGTAACCTTGCCCTTATGGAGGCAGGAAAGTTTTGAAAGTTGTGCTAATGATCAAGGGCTGAATGAGGAGGCCGACCTGTTAGAAGAAATGAGGAATGTAACTCATGTTAGGGAAATCGCTGCCAAGCAGAGGATAGAACGACGATAAAACCTAAAAGTAAAACAACGAGACTTTGAGGTAGGGGACCTAGTCCTCAAAAGGGTTACCGATTGGGTGCAGAAAGGAAAGTTATCCCCCAACTGGAAAGGCCCCTTCCGGGTATTGGAGAAGTTCAATAATGGTGCTTACAAGCTAGAAACCTTAGAAGGGGTAGAAATACCTAGGACTTGGAATGTAGTTAGTCTTAAGCTTTATTTCAGTTGAACTATGTAATGTAATGAATAGATTTGGTGCACTATTTTCCCTAGGCAAGGCCCGGGGTTTTTAATGAGGCACCTTAAAATAAAGCTTAGTCTATGTAAAGATCAAATAGGTTGTAATTTATGAGTGAACTACACCTCGGCTGGACCTATTAAGGTACTAGTTCTAGGTGTATCCTCCCCGGCTTCATGCCACGACTCTATGCCAAGAGCTATGCATATTCGAGTGTACCCTCATGAGTGCACTGCACCTCGGCTGGATCTTTTAAGGTACTAGTTCCAAGTGTATCCTCCCCGACTTCATGCCAAGACTCTATGCCACGAGCTCTGCATCTTTGGGTGTACCCTTATGAGTATACTGCACCTCGAATGGACCTATTAAGGTACTAGTTCCAGGTGTATCCTCCTCGAATTCATACCACAGCTCTATTCCACGAGCTCTGAATCTTTGGGTGTACCCTCATGAGTGCAATGCACCTCAGTTGGAACTTTTAAGGTACTAGTTCCAGGTTTATCATCCCTGGCTTCATGCCACGACTCTATGCCACGAGCTCTGCATCTTCGGGTGTATCCTTATGAGTGCACTGCACCTCGGATGGACCTTTTAAGGTACTAGTTCCAGGTGTATCCTCCCCGGCTTCATGTGACGACTCAATGCCACAAGCTTTGAGTCTTCAGGTGTACCCTCATGAGTGCACTACACCTCGGCTGGACCTTTTAAGGTACTAGTTCCAGGTGTATCCTCCCCGGCTTCATGCCACGGGCTCTGCACTTGATGCAACCTCAACTCGGCTCAATGCCTTGGTTCATTTTAATAGACTTCTAAGGCATAGCCCGAAATAGCCATGGCATGAAGCCTGACTATCCACCATTAACAAACACCTCCGCCCTAGTTGACCTTTAGTCATTGTCAAGGACTCGGGGGCTAAGCTGCACACTATGGAGGTTGTTGAAATCGGCTGCAACGATTCAAGTACTACACGCAGGGGTTAATGTCTCTCGTATAAAGTCTTCATGGTCTTACCAAACCATTTGACTGGGGGCTACTATATCATAAACCCCATTTCCGTGCATACAAAATAAAGAATGCAAGTAATAACATAAACAAAACCAGAGGGCAATTGTCTGCAAAGTTGTACAAAATGCATCCACCAAAAAGGGTGACTAACTTAAAGCGGATTCAAAAATAAAAGCAAAATAAGGCTAAGGCTCCTCAGTGGTCTTAAGATGAGAAGTGTCAACAGTGATTAGTTCCTCATCCATCGCTTCTTCATCATTGTCATCAACTTCCACTAGTTTCCCATCCACTATGACCTTAAAGAAATCAACAGCAGAGAGGTCAAGCTCGGGATAAAGACAAGCGACCTGGTCTTTTTCCCTATCGAAAGCCATGTCCCTGACGTTAAGGAAATCCAACCGTGATTTCTCCAAAGCTTCTTTCAGCTCAGAGCAAGATTTCTCCAAAGTTTTTACGTCGACTGCCAGCTCGGTGGCCGAAGTCCTCATAGTGGAAAGTTATTTCTCCATATACTTTACCTTTTCACCACTCTCATGCGCTTTGATATTCAAATCTGAGACTTTTCACCACTCTCATTAAGAGACTTTTCATTGTCAGATAGCCTTTAACCTCTTTCTCCAGCTCAAAGTACTTCTTTTCTGCGGCGTCCCCATATTCGCCATGGGCTAGAACAAACACCTCATCAGGTATGAGCTGAGGTGCTGGGTGATCTTCTGGGGCCCAAGGCTCTTCACCTTATTCACGCCTTCCATAGCGTTGAGGTGGTCATATAAGAACTTCATACCATCAAAATTGGCGGACCATAATTTGTTTTCAGTTGTGGGTCGGGTCGAACCATCACCGGCTTCTCTCATCAAAGTAGAAACCTCCCAGTCGACCTGATTTATCTCGTCGATCATCACGGTTTTATGGTTTTTAGGGACATTCTCGTCAAGCAGCTCCACATCCATAGAACGCTTGGTCGATGACGCTGTGATCACCACCATTTCCAGACGTTGGTACCCGCCTTGGGGCCCGTCTTCTTCTTCTTCTTCTTCTTCGGTACCCGGTGTTGCACCCCAAATTTTACCCTGCTACTTTTCTAATTGCATTATATTTAAAATTAAAAAAAAAGTCATTCACACATTGCATTTGCATCATTTCGTCGTATTTAAATTGACCAAAAGTTAGTTTAAATTGATATTTGCATCGTTTTTAGTTGTAAAATACCTGTTATGTTACTTCATGCATTTTTACCTCTCTCTCTGTTTATTGCATTGATTTTTAAATTATTTATATGTCGGTGATATCGATATTTCGATTTTATAAGCGTTAAAAGCGTGAAAATTAGCGGAGAAAATATTTCAAGTTTTCGTTTTTACTCACGCTTTATGAATCGTGTCGCGTAGATCATGAAAATGTGTTCTCCTAATTTTCGATACGGTTTGAAGACTAATTTAACTTCTTCTTTGAGGAGGCGAATTTAAAAAAAACAAGAGGCGGATGCGATCGAAAATGAAACCCGAGTTATAAAAGAAAATATATCTTCTTTCGATTCAAAACCAAAGGCATCTCACCTTCACCATTCATCCAAATCACCCTTTCAATCTCTTCCATCCTTAATTTTCTTTCATCACCACAACAACCACCTTCCAACAACCTCATCGTCCTTCCCTTCTTCTTCCCACCGTCAGCCGTAGCCTCTGTTACAACACACCACCATCACACTCTCCATAAAACCCTCTGTTCCACCACGCCTCCTTCATTCCGACACCCATTGACATACCCTCATCAAACCGTGTCCTTCATTCTTCTCCGCCGTGAACTCGTCACCAACCCACCCACTCTTTCATCATTTTCGCCGTAACACCTTTTGACAGTAGCAACATCTCCTCTCGCTCTCCCGTCTCAATCAGCCGTTGCCACCGTAAACCATCTCAAAACCCCTTTCCAGCAAACCGTTAACAGCACCGGCCGCTAACCTCCCTCACTGCCCTACTCCTCTACCTCCTTCAAACCAACAAGTGGTGCATTCACCTCACGGAACCATCATATATTTTCACGGCTGCCGTAACCCTTCATCTTCACTTCGCAAAACAACATCGCGGTTCACTCTGCCTCAAACCGTAACCCCAACCGAACCATTTATTCACTACTGTACCGTATTGCAAGCCGTACTTTCTGTCTCACAACCTCATCAAAATGCTCTCTCACGTATGTCGGACAACAACACGGTGGGTAAATGTTCAAATCTTCTTTTATTCCTATTGTGTACATGTTTGTATGTAAAGGTTTTGATTTTAATTCGGTTTGAAATATTATTATTCGCATTAATTTATTTGAATATTTTTAGTTTCAACGCATAATGGACGAAGATTATTTGTATAAAATGGATGTGGAAGTTTGAAAAGTTATCGTTTAAATTTGACCTCTTTTGTTTTTTTTGATAACATGTATCTGAAATTTTGTGTTGATGATAGATTAAAAGTAGACCTCACCGTGTATGAATGTTTAAGAGATATTGGAATGTGGTATGATATGTGTATCGATTGCACTTCATTTGTTTATTTCAAAGTTGTTTGAATCCGTTTGAAAATTGGTATCATATTTACACTTTTATGTTCTTTGAAGTTGTAGCGAGTTTCGATGAAGGCTAAATGGTGATATTGTGTTTATTCGTGAGGAACCTAGCCGAAATTACGGGCAGCTTTGTTGTTGTGTCCTTTGAGTCAACTTGAAGAATATTCGTAACATCACTTTACCGCTATTCTCATTAAAGTGCAAATGTGTCAATTTCGATATGTGTTTAGTTTCGATGAAGGTGATTTAGTTTCGCGTTTAGAAACTAACCGAGAAACCTTTAAAATATTATGTTATGCTCATTTCTTTTTAATTTTGTTTGGATTTGACAAGAGGATTCCGTATCGGTTTCAATGACGGTTTGATATCGATGTCGCATTTATTTGCGTAAGATTTAACCGAGAAACCATTAAAATTTTGTATTTCTTTCATTTTATTTCGATTGAAGTTTGTGAATAAAGATGTATTTGTTTAGTTTCGATGATGGTTTGACAATGATACGCATTTATTTGCGTGAATTTAACCGAGAAACTATGAGGCATCTGTTTGTTTCTATCGTTGCATTTTAATTTTTTTGAACACTTTTGGGATGAATTCTTGAGCATTATTAAGTATATATAGTTGCTGCCGGATGTTCGATTTTACTCATTTTTTACAATTTTCTTTTATTATTTCATCTATTATTTATGCTTTTTGCTATTAATTTATTATGGTGAAGATATTTTACATTGTTGCATTTTACATATTATTTTATTTTGTTACTTAGTAATATATATGTATAATACTTAGTATTTTTATCTTTATATTTGATGCTGTAAATATATTTATACATATTATTTTTATTTCTTATGCTTAGTATTGTAAATATTATATACATATTACTTTTATTATTATTATTATTATTATTATACTTTATCTATTCATTTCGTAAATAGATTCGAATTATATTATACTAACTTTCTTTGCATATCAATTTCTTAGAATTAATTTCCATAGTTTATTCTAATTAATCTTTTAAAATACAAATGATACAATAATCGATATTTTAGTTTCACCGTGTTTAGTTTCTGTTTGTATGCTTTTAACATAATTAATTTACTGTTTTATCTTTAATTTTAATTTATCCCCATTTGAAAAATTGTATCCCAATCCCCTTGTTGCGTTGTAATTAATTTACCGCTTTTTATTTTATTTCTTAATTTAATCCATTTATAATTCATGTATCCCTCTCCCAAAAACAATTCTTGTAATAATTTAGTGCACATTTATTTTATTTAATTTAAGTTACTTACACAAAACCAAAAATATCATTTTAAACTAATATTTGTAAATCATTTTTAAACCGTAAGTCGACAAAGCTACGAGCGTCGATGACTTCACATGCACATGTGCGCTTGATCCTTACGGTGAGAGCCTATTTCGATTAATTGTTCCAATTAGTCGTTATAGTAGACTAGCCCACTTTGTTAGTACACATGCAATTTAATTGTTTTATACTTAGGTTGGCCACCTTGTATGGGCTTTGTCGATTTTACTTGTGATTTACAATTATCTCGATCCTATTCTTTCTCCATTCACCAAACATTTAAAACACTTTCAATAAAAATCGATCCAACGTCGAGTCTTCTTCTCAAACCTCGATCCAACGTCGAGTTATTTTTCAAAAAAATCAATTTTTCTACAAAACAAAAAAACATGGTGCTATGGTATTTAAGTAAATCGTTAGAGGATAGCCCGACGATTTAATTAAAATGTAAAGTATTTGGGCCATTAGAGGGTAACCCAATGACTTAAATACTTTATTCTATACACTTAATAAAAGTGAACTTTGTTTCACCTCACTCTTTTCATAATAAAGATTTTGGATGAGAGATGATCGGTTGACCTCAATCACCAATCTTGAGTATTGAATCGTTAGAGGATAGCCCAACGTTTTGGTACTTGTCATCCACAATTTAAAATCAATTCCAACACATTCAATATCTTTTGTGCGTCCAAGCACCCTTTACCTTTAAACCATTTTCAAGATTAGACATGATTCATTTATAATTGAGATGTTCTTTCCTCTATTCCCAAGGTTTTCGACTTCTCCACTTGAGTACTAGAGGTGTTCTCAAACCCTCCCTCATGTTGGTGCGTAGTCCTTTATTCCTTATCACACCTTGTGGACGTTAGACGAGTCTTCTCCTTTAAAAATGACGACTTGTCTTTTCATTTAAAATCAATCAACAAACAATTATTTTCTACAAGAACTACGAAGTTTTGACTTTCCCATTGCACGAGGGAATACGTAGGCACACGGTTCTGAAACCGTGCCAAACTCAAAAATAATAAAAATATTTCTTCTCCCTTTCTTTATCTTTTTAACCTTAGAAGATCGTAAAATTTTTCACACTAACACACAACCACACTTTGAACTAAATGGGTACCATCGAGTACGATGGATGTGAGGGGTGCTAATACCTTCCCCTTGCATAACCAACTCCCGAACCTATATCTCTTAATTTCGTAGACTGTCTTATCCTTTTCTTTGTGGGTTTTATCTATATTTTCCCGTTCTTCTTTTAGAACAAATAAAATTAGGTGGCGATTTCACTTTTTTTGAAAATTCATTTAAATGATTTTTAAAAAACGAGTTGCTTCACCCGAATCTCTAAGCCGACCAGGTTTGATTTGGCCTCCGAATGGCCACCAGCACTCATCCGAGCAGCGCGACCTGCAACCATAAATTTATTTTGTTCTTTCAGAGATAAGTCAGTCATCTTGTCTGCATGAAGAAAATAAGGGAAAAAGTTAGTCAAGAAAGCAAAATTATTTATGCAAGCGAAGAATAAAGAAAACGTTACCCAAAAGGATGATATTTCATCATAGGGTAAGGACAGTAAGTCTTTAACTCTGATCGACCGAAACAAAACTAATACTTAAAGGGATTTGGTTTGTGTATCACTTAGTGCGTCGTAATCAAAATCGAAATTAGGGAGCGAATTGCTGGTCCAATACAGGGGAAACTTGTGGTGCCCGTCAACGTCATAGATGACTTATGGGCATCGAGGATCGCACCTAACCCGGAGAAATTGTTCTTTGTAGCCTTTGTATTTTCAGGTGAAGGCTTGAAGAAAACGCCTCTTTGGAATACCACTTATTTCCACCCAACTTCCGGTGTCCGCGTTCTTCACTTCGAAAAAGATGAAAATTAATCCTATGGTGGGGGTTATACTCAAAGCCTTACAGATTATCTCGAAGGCTTTTATAAAACCCCAACTATTTGGGCGAAGCTGGGAGGGGGCCACATTTACCGTTTTGAGTATGTTTATTTCAAAGTCGGTAAATGGAAAATGTATGTTAGTATCCTCCAACACCCCAACATAAAAGTAAAACCATTCAGGGTCTACCCATTTTGCACAGACTTCAAGCATTACATCATCCTCATTCTCAGTCGAGGATACGTTCCAGAGAGACCGAAGAGTGACGACCCCCACCTCGTTCACAACACTTTGTTTGAAACCTAGAACTTCCCCGCTAAATGGTTTGTTCATTTCCATCAGGAGTTCTACTGAGTCTGAAGAATTAGGGTTAGAATCACTATCAGAGGTTAGAACATCAAAGTTAATATTGTTCATGATCCTCTCCAGTTCCTTTACCCCTAAAGCATCTCTCATCTCTTTCATGTATTCCTCCCGCAAAGCCCTACGCTCATCATTATTCAGGTGTTTTCTATGCCCTAAATTGTCGCATTCTCTAATAACAACCATCTTGCAAAAATAAATTATGAAGAAATAAACAGAAGAAAGGGAATGAATACCTGGAAAATAGTGATTGAAGAAGTTGTGAGAAGCGGATTTTTGGGCGGCGACATGAGAGGTTTTGTAGGAAGGAATAGAAAATGAAATATTTTTGAAAGAGAAAAGAGTCATTATAAAAAGGGTAGCGTATTTTACATTTAAAATCCACTATATTAATCATTGCGCCTAACATGAATAGGTGATTGTTGACTTGACTAGGGTGTGGGACACACACACTTGTAGTCCATCAAAAGTCGATGTATACCTCGACCAAGATTCATGTTCTTTCTATCGACCATAAAACTTCAAGGCATGAATTCATATGCTCGGGGGGCTTATGATCGTACATAAAATCCATCTGCCGAGGTATGTAATCGGCTAAGCATAAATGGAGGGTCTCCACCTAGCCAGGTTGTGAAGCCGGAGGAGCCGATGACTAAAGGACATTGGAAGATGAAGTGACTGTCACCGAGCACACTCCTCAGACGTAGAGGTTACGTACAACCCGACAATTATGAGGATGTTACGGAGAGACTGGCGCATCAAGGTGTAACTGTCACTTTATAGACTTGGCGGCGCACGTTATGGAAGGAGCAATCATGGGAGACGGCGGGCGTTACTTGCATTAAAGGCAGCTCTATCACGCAATGTGGGAAGCCACAACCGTTATTTGATATAATCTCTGAGGTCCATGAACCTCTATAAAAAGGGCTCCCGTCTGCGGGATAAGCAAGACATTGATAGCTTGGAGCTCAAGATAACTCGCTTGAGCCTCCAAATCCCTAAACTCAATCATATAGTTTTCTAGCAAGAACAGTCGGCAATGGTGCTGGGGAATGAGTGATGGCAAGGTCGTCAGTTTGGTTCTTGGATTTCTGGTTATCCAAGAGGGGATCTTGGTCACCAGCATCGCCGGAATCGGGGGAGGCAGTCATGTCGTCCATGTGATCTATGAGATCTACGAGATGAGGGAAGGCGACACTCTTGTATATTTTTCGGACAAGCGAGAGAACGTCCTTACCGGAAGGGAATTGATCGTTGTTATCAGCCATCTTGTTGGGAGTTTTGAAGTATCTTTGATCTTCTGATTTATGGATGATGAATAAAGACGGGGAAGATAGATTCCCACTGACGACGCCACTGATCTGGTCGGTTGATCAGAACTGGAGACGACCGAAACAGATGTAGATCCTTCGAGCAAGGTTGATGTTGAGGAGGGGTGTACCTGCAAGGCACTCCGATGCTAAAGTAAGCAACTATTTAAAGTGAGGATAGTGAATATTAGGGTTTTGAGAGTAAGAATGTGATACCTTGCCCTCAAAGGTATGATAGTTTATATAATGATCTTAGGAGGATTCTCATTGGTTGCTATATTTGGGCCTGGATATACGGATCCGCGAATATAGCTATCTGAGCTGACTTGGTTAGAGTGGGCATTAATGCTCGAAACTAGCTGTTATGTCGAACAAAGGAGACATAATGGACACAGTCCTTAGCGAGACAAATTGCGGAACTGCTCGACAGATCTCGAGCAGAGGGCGCTGTGTGGCGTATGAAATAGACAGATAGAAGCCCCTAATATGTTATTGAATCTTGACATATCGTTGTGTCTTGAGGTGGAGTAACCTGCCCGACACGTATTCGGACAGTCCAGAACAATAATAGAATTTTTATTTCTTTGTTCTCTCTTTTTCTCCTTTTATTAAAAGTGCATCGATGACCGGTCAAAATAATATTTTATAGCGAGTTACTCTAAATAGCCCCTACCTAAATATTTGATAATAAATTTGTTCGAAGTGAAAGTCTAATATCTTGGTTGAAAATATTTTATTGAGAAGAACACATTTTATATGTATCATGATAATATCTTTGACAAAAATCATTCCATAGACAGTAAAATTTGGCCACTAAGGCTCCTTGGTTCCGATTTAAAATCATATGTATAGTCTAAAGATATCTTCAAAACTAAGTTCCTTAAATAATATACTATGAGAATTTTTTACTAAAATGTCACACTATGAAATCTTAAATACCAAAATGTCACCGTTTGAAAAAAAATTCTAAGATGCCACACATTTATCATTGGTTCGTCCCTCTCTTGAACGAACGAGACTCATGGATTTGGTCGTTCAGGGGTTCGTCCATCCCTTTGACGACCCACTACTAAGGCTTTTTTTTTGTTTTTTAATTTTTAATGGTTATATGTAATCTTGGAATGTGTGTGTGGCATAGAAACAAATGGAAAAAGAAAAGAGTAGTGGGTTGTCCAAGGGAGGGACGAATCTCTTGAAGACCCAAATTCGTGGATCCCGTTAGTTCGAAAGAGAGACGAACCAATGGTAAATGTAGCATCTTAAATTTTTCTTTTATAATATGACATTTTAGTATTTAAGATTTCAAAGTGTGGTATTTTAGTAAAAAATTCATACTAAGAACCAACCAAAAGATACTACTACTAGTACTCGAAACTTACGTTTGACATCATCAATAGAAATAAAGAATTGATTCGTGCTGTATAATGTATCAATTATTATCTCAAAACCAATGTTTGTATGAGATAAAAACAGAGAAGTATCAAAAGGTCCGTTTGAACCGAACGAGAAAACAAAATTTAAGATTAATGTTACATCGGTATCATAGATTCAATAATTTTATTTTTCTATAAAAAAATCTATTTACTTTAATTTATTCCAATAAGTATGTCCTAGTGAGAATATTAATATTGGACCATGTCGCGTCACATTTCTTTTTAGATTTGGCAATCAAATTGTCCGTTGACATCAAAACTACCCTATACAATTCATGTTTCTTAATCAAGTCATTTCAATATAGAAAATTCTTTGACTAAAAGTAGTAAAGTTGATATCTCTACTTCTTTTCAATACGTAAAAAAAAACTCCGCAAATCCTTGAAAACGAAGGAAAAAAATAACACATTTACGTAAGAGAGTTTAAGCCAAAATTCATACGAATCAAACTTTCATATTTTTGTTTGACCTAATTTTGCTTGATTAATTTATATTATAGATTCAACAACACATGCATATTCTTCTTTAGAGGATCATCTACTTTTTAATTACAACGAGATCACAACACAAAACCTTATGTCGTTAATGTTAGAAATTGTTTTTAAATTAAATTGATCAAGGTTAATATGGTGTATATGAGCTTTTTTTTTAATAATATTTCAAGTACTTTCGGTTTTCTCTTAGAGTCTACACACGTAAGTATTTAGGATAATTCATTATACTTTGAGTTAGTAAAAGACAAATGAAAAATTGAAGGTAAAGAAGAAAAAAATAAGAGATTTCTTATTCACTCTACAGGGATGAAAAATACCTTATGCAATTCTAAAAATATCCTCTAAAAAATTGAAAATATATTTTCGATTGTCATCCTAACACATATAATTTATTTGTTTTCTGAAATTCATTATATTTTACAATAATTTTTTTTTTCAAAAATGCACTTCTGATATAAATCCGAAATACACTTTCGGTTTTTGTTGTGCTATAGAAATTCATTTGATTGTTTGAGATTGGTTTTTGAAAGTTGGCATGGAAGTATAAACGTTATAAAAAAACGATTTGCATGGAAAAACAAGTATGATCACGATATTTATGAGTTATTCCTTATAATATCCTTTCTCTTTCTTTCCATGCTTCGTTTCCTTTTTGTTTTAAATTATATCATTTAAGGCCACGTGTCATATGCGGATTGGTCATGGTTTTAAGAAATTACTCATGTTTCTCATTCACTTTACCAATTATTCTTTTCTCTCTTTTTTTGGCTTTTGAAAATCGGAAGTGTACTTCCCATTTTATACTGAAAGTGCATTTTTGGTGAATCTCATAAAACGAATAAATTGGAGCGCACCAAATGTATATTTCTGGTTTGTAGAAGTATTTTTGAAATTTTATGCCGTTTGTAAGAAACACATAGAGTGAGTTAAAAAATACCTAAAAAATATGAAATTTTATTAAGAGGAGAGTTCAAATTAGTATATTTTTCTAAATTCGTAATACTCTATTTGTAAACTCAATGATATTATTTCACAGGAGATGGATTAGCTGCATTTGCTTTTTGATGCCTTTGGTGACTTTAGGCCATTTAATAGATTAATGAGAAATTAAAATATATTATATATTAAGAGAAAATAGTTGGTTTATAGAGAAATAAAGGGAAAGGTACCAAAACCTAAACTTAGCAAATTCTAACCCTATTTTATAAGGTTACGACCTTTTATAAAACACATTTTTCTATGAGTTGCAACTTTTTACTAAGTATTACGATCCTTAATAAAACACACTTTTCTATGGGTTCCTTGATACCGAATTGTTGTGACAAAAGGGTTTTCAAAAAACATGAGAGAAGAAGAAGAAGAGAGAAACTGAATTTAGAAAAATAAGATTTGTATTGAGTGAAGTTGTTATTTGCATCATACTATGCTCATAATATGAAGAGTTGGTTGAAAGAGCGGTATAAGAACCATCAAGGGAATTTGGAACAAAAAATAGTTGAGGCAAAAAGGATTGTGAATGTGGATTGTGAATTATGAATGAGGTAGACATGGAGTTTACTTGTATCAGCACAGAAGATAATGAGAGGCTCACCGCTAAATTTTCCGAAGAGGAAATCAAAAAGGCAATATGGGAATGCGAAAGCTCAAAAAGTACTGGCCCAAATGGATTCAGTTTTGAATTCATTAAAGAATTTTTTGGAAGTAATTAAAGTTGATTTTCAAAGATTCATCTTTGAATTTCAGGTTAATGTTCGTTTAGTACGGGGGGCAAATAATTCTTTTATAATCTTAGTTCCAAAGGTTGAATGTCATGTGAAATTAAATGAATTTCGATCGATTTCGTTGGTAGGAAGCATGTACAAAGTGCTTTTCAAAATTATTGCTAACAAGCTAAAGGGAGTAATTCAAAATTAATCTTGGAAACACAATTTGCTTTCTTGGAGGGGAGGAAATTAGTGGATGGGATCCTAATTGAAAATGAGATTGTGGATGGGGTTTTGAGATAAGTGGAGTTGATAGATATATGAATGGCTTAAATCATCCTGTATATCAGTACTTGAGAATGGGTGCCCTACAAAAAAATTCATCGTGGGAAGGGGTTTACGTCAACGCGACCCTTTATCACCATTCTTTTTTATTGGCAGCAAAAGGGTTTAACATCATGATGTCAAAAACAGTACGAATGAACCTTTTCGAGGGTTACCAAATGGGAGAAGGAGGAATAAAGATTTCTTACTTACAATATGCAGACAATACACTAATTGTAGGAAAGAAAATCTGGAAAAATATTTGGGCTATCAAAGTAACTATGAAATTGTTTAAAATTGTATTGAGGTTGGAGGTGAAATTTCACAAAAATCTCTTGGTTTGAGTAAACATACAGAAAACTTGGTTAAAAGGAGCGACAAATCTGTTGAACTGTAAATTAGAGATTTTCCCTTCAAATACTTAGGATTACCGGTCGAGGGGGATCAACGTAGAGTGGGGTTACGGAAACCAGTAGTTGATGTGGTGCGAATTAGATTGTCAATGTAGAATAATAAACACCTCTTTATCGGTGGTAAAATCATCCTCCTAAAGTCAGTCATGTATGCTATAGAAGTCTATTCCCTTTCGTTCTTCAAGGCGTCATCAGGTATAATCTCGAAACTTGAATCTCTCTTAAAGGATTTTTTTGTTAGGTGGGGGAATAGAGAATTGGAAAATTAATTGGGTTAGATGGGATAAAATTAATTGGGTACTAAGAATTTAAAGTCGTTTAACATAGCTCTACTATGAATATGGAAATGGATAATTCTGATAGAAAAAACAGTTTATGGGCAAGGGTGTTAGCTAGTAGATATGGCACATCATTAGGTAGAATAAAAGGGGATGAAATTCTAGACTATGCATGGTGGAAAGACATCAACAAGATTGAAAGAGGGATTTGGTGATTCAATAATAACTGGTTCTCTGGAAAATTATCAAGAAATATAGGGAATGGAAGGGATACCATATTCTGGATGGATAATTAGGATATGGGGAGTAGTATGAAAGATAATTATCCATGTATTTTTGCATTGTCTGAAGTTAAGGAAAGTGCAGTTAGAGAGGTGATCTGTGGGTAAGGATAAAACCAACATTGACATCTTGTATAGAGAAAAGCACTAAACAAGGAAGAAAAGAACCTAGAGGCGGAAAATTTAAGGAAAATTCAAGGTGTAGAACTTAAGAAGAATTAAAAGGATTCTTGGACTTGGTCAAGAAACTCTTACTCGGCTAAAGAAACGTATAATGTATTATTAGCTGAGTAACGAAATTAAGAATCAAGATACATAAGAATTACTTGGAATGAGTTAGTTTCGTTAAAGGTGTCGACGTTAGTGTGGAGAATACTACAAAACAGAATCTCAATTATTGACAACCTAGTCAAGAGAAACATTATGCCGGAATCTCGGAATTTGTTCACTTTCAACTGTGGAAAGGAATAAATCATTCAACATGCATTTTTTGAATGCAAAGCAGCTACTGAAGTTTGGCAACATGTGTTAAAATGGCTGCAAATTAGCATTGCACTACATAATTCAGTTCTGGACAATTACTTTCAATTTTCAGAATTATTGACTAATGGTAGGGTATTGAACTATTTAGTGTAATTTGGTTTGTCGGAATATGGATTTTGTGGAAAGCAAGAAACAAAATATTATTTCGTGATACAAATGTTTTGGTTGAAACCAAATTAGAGAAATAAAGTGGTTTTTGTGGAAATGGCTTAAGGCCAAGGTGAAAGGGTTCCGCTTTTAACCAATGGAATATAAATCCCCTCGATAATTTAGGTATCGTGCAGATAGATTAAAACATGAATTGCTAATAGGTTTGGTGATTTGAGGAAAGTTTGGGAGCAATTGGCTGTAGGAATTCAAGTGGTATACAACATTGGTATTACTTCTATGCAGAATGATGCTTATTTTGTCAAAATAAAGGCTCGTGGTACTGGATTGTGAGTTGTAGGCAGTGGCGTCAGGTTTTGTTTCAGTAGAGGATTTGTTCGTGTATCTACCGATAGATTGTGAAGGAGTAGTTATTGGTGTCACACAATTTATTTTGGGTTTGTCATTATTAGATCCTTGTAGATCCTGGAGCGAATTGGAGGTGAGCATATGTAATTGTTCGAATGTTGCAGTTTGGCGGCTTTCAATTGCATTTCAGTGTCTAAGAATTAGATGCAAAATGCAGGGTCGGACCGATCAAATCGGAGGTCCCGTTCTAATTTTAAAAATGGTTCTCAATTTAAAAATAAATATAATTATAATAAATTAAAAATGGCATATAAAAAATTTAATTATATATTTAAAAAAAATATTTAATTAGAATTATTTTGATTTTGATCGATCTCATTTTTATAATGTATTGGATTTTATCATAATATTTTTTTGATTTATTGAATTTTTTATAATATATTTTTATTTTTATTAATATTAATGTAAAAAAAATTAGATTTTTTTTAAAATTTTAGACTCCCAAAAATATGAGACCTTGTGTTATAGAGTCTGTTCCTCCTGCACAGGGCCGGCCCGGACAGAATATAACTTTTGCAGTATGAAAATTGGAGTATATATATATATATATATCAGCAATACTCCAATTTCCATACTGTTTTCATACTCCAATATCAGCAATATATATAGGAGCGTGTCTGCTTTAAATTTGAAGCTTATGATATATAGTAATGTGTTTGTATTTTGGGGTTTTTGAATGATCCTATATATTTTATGTGCTTGTGTTTGATTTTATAAATTGTATAGAGGAAATTTTGCTGAAGCATGTTTGTGCGGAGTTGGCATGTCTCATGACTCATATTTTATCAATAAAGTTTTCTTTGACCTTTAAAAGAACAAGGAGTAAGGATCTCTCCATTTCTTGTTGGACTTCTTAAACTTCTTGTTGGACTTCTCCTTTTGCCACACTTTTATATTATTATCTCCTCACCTAGAATCCACTTTTCTGTTTTCTTGGACTAAATTTCTTATCACTTGTCTATTGTAGTATGAATAAACTTTTCTATTATAAAAACAAACACTTTTGTTGAATTTAAAGCCTACCCTTCACATATTTCACATAAATATTTCCTATTAATGATGTACTAGTATTACACTAGACGCATCAAAAGTCCAAGAGCCAATACTTACAACCATACTTTCTTTTTTACAATAAACAATTCCTACTATTTTCGAAACAATGAAAAGCCTATTAAAGACTTTTCCTTTTTATAAAATGAAAATTAATCAACCAATAGGGAAAGAAATATCCCGAAATTAATGCGTTAAAGAAGTTGAATGGGCATGAAATGGGTCCCACGGTTGGTGACCAAAACAGACACGAAATTGAAAAAAAAACCACCCACCGTCCCTATAATGATATTAGCCGCCACAATCCACTATTTATATTTTGAATATTATTTTATGGTCTTAAGGTAGGAATTAAAGGGAACAATATCATAGTACACTATATAACAATTTGTATACTAGTATTATTTTGTGTTAATAAATGCTCACATACTGTTTATAGTCTTGTGAACATTCATTTTTTCGAAGATGCAGTCTTGTTGAAAATTCAAAGAAAGTACCATTCCCTTACTGCCAAATTTTGGATGGTGACACCTAGGCACTTAGGCTCCATAATTTGGTCTTTTATGATAATATTAAATATTAAGTAAATTTTTAAACTAAGACTTGATAAAAATAATTAATTTAATTGAATCAATAGTTAATTTCTTTTTGAAAATAAAATATGGTATTACCAAAAAAACAATTAGGTATACGGCAATCCGAAGAATATTCAGCCCAACGATCAAAAAAATTATCACACATACTCTATTACAATAGTTAATTTAATTTATATTGAAAAACATGATTAGTGTAGAGTTTTTAGGTGATTGGTTCAATTGACTCTAGAAATTTGAGAATTTTTTAAATATAAGTTTAAGGATAGTTTATCATGATTTGACATGTATTTATGTATATCATTTAGTTTGTTTCTATGATAAATTTTTACTAATTTGTTAACAAGTGTGGAAATAAGAGTATTTTTTTAATTTGGAAATAGTTTTTTAATAGATACTCGTAGAATTTTTTATTCTTTTCAATTGAATTAATATTGAGTCAAGATTCTTCACTTCATATTAGTGTTTGATGTTTTTCTAAGGTATTTATTCATGGTTATTGAATTTGGTGTCAGAATTCTAGTTTAATGGTGATATGTTGTGCGAGTGGTTATTAAACTTTCTTTTCCTTCTCATTTTTATTGTTGTCGGTTGTGTTTGTAGCAAATCTTTCTTTTTATTTTTTAGTTTCTTTATTCGCTTATTTGTTGTATGTTTTAGATTTGACATTCTTTATGTTGTGTTAGAAAAAGATGCATCTCTGTTTTCTGTCTCACCTTCAAATTTATATTTTATCCTTATCAATAATTTTTAAATTTTTAAGAAAATATTTTCCCTCGTCTCTAGAGATTTCTATGGAGATCGAATTTAAAAAAATTAATATATTAGAAAATTATATAAATATAACATATAAGATATATAACTTAAATAATATAGTTGGCGTCAGGGAATCTAAAAGATAAAAGATACTTTTTCAATCTCCACTCTAAAGTGTCATCGAAAAACTTTTTCCTCTATCCTCATCCATCTGAAAAAAATATCTTCATCTTCAATGCTCAAAACAAATAATCTCCACGAAAATCTCGATTGACGTATGAAAATTTTCATCACTTTATACCTCTTGATTTTTTATTTACTCTTTCATTTGCCATTTTTTTATTATGTTATTATTATTATTTATTTATTTTGTGTACTCTTTTCAGGTATTTTGCATTTTCTTACTATATTATTATTAATTATAATATTAATTGATATACTGATTAAATTACTATTTTAATTATAAATTGAATTAATCATTTTATTAATCAAATTAATTATACTGTTGTAAGTAATTAACTTATGTAGTCCAAATGTAAAAAATAAATGTTTATGTAATATTGTTTGGAACAATTACCTGATAGAATGAATGCATACTCAAAATAAGCTTCATTGTTTTGACAACTCAAAATTACCTTTTAAAAATTCAAACTCAAGCCTCGTTTCAAATTGGTAAAATAGAAGTTATATATACTATTTTTTGTTTTGTTTTGTTTTACTATGATATTTTTAGTTCTCAATTATGGCGGCAATCCAACTTAAGACATCAATAAAAACAAAAGAGGCAGCAACACAGAAAGGGTTTTACCCTATTAGCCAAAAATAAAAGAGTTTAGCTTCATTTTATCATAAACAACACTAGCTAAAGACAGAAAATGGAGATAAAACCAAAGTTATTATTCGCCTGAAAAAAGGAATAGAACTTTAAAAGAGTTGAATTGGAGTTGAATTGGTAATGTTACAAAATAATGTTAAATTTGAAGTTTTATTAGAGTGATGAGACAAGATTTTGGAATGTTTCCTATTTAAGATAACAAATTTAAAATATTATAAAATTATCCTTTAATTGAAACTGGCTTTAAAAATTAGCCTTTTTTGTAAATGAAAACGCATTGTTAACTAAACCATTCATTTAAATATAACGCTATGTATAACTCAAGTTTATCAAATTATTATTACATTTGAGAGAGAAAGTGATATGAATTTGAAAAAGACTAAGAAGAAAAAACTATAATTTGTAAATTGATTTAGCTTAGGTTTGGGAATTTGAAGGAGAAAGGAGTGAGAGATTTTGAAAAATAGGAAAGATCGAGTGAAAAGAGTAGAAATTTTTTATTTATGATGATTTTGGAGGATTTGTTTTTCTTCCAAACACTAAAAACCTCCTAATTTAGGTAAGGGTGTTCGCGGTGCAGTTTTGATGGTTTTAAAACAAAAAATCACCTGAATCGGAAGAGAAAAAAATGTGTGGTTCAATTGACTTTTAAAAATAAAACGAAATCAAACTAATGCAGTTTTGATTGGTTTGGTTGGTTCAATTTTTTTATAAAAAAAAATTATCGAATCATACATACACATATATGAGAAAATATAATTGTGTTTAATTGTTTATACATTACCGTAAAAATAATTATAATTGTCAAAATAAATTTATAATTTGATACATAAAATTGAACATTATAGTTTAATCTTAATCTAAAAAATAATATACATAAAATTTTATTCTTAAATAAATATTATACAAAAAAATATATTTTATAAAAATAGAATTTATAAATGAATAATATTTTATCTTTTATTATTTGTAAATTAAAATAAATATCAAACAAAGAATATGATAAAATATACACATAATACATGTTGATTTCTTTAAAGAATTAAAGAAATATATTAGTTAGTAAGATTTAATAACATAATGCGGTTTGGTTTAGTTTGCAAAATACAAATTGCAAATCGAACCTAATCGAACCATGCGGTTCCGTTAGAAAATGACTCAATTACATTCGAACCAAATGTAGTTTTTTGCGGTTTCAGTTTGGTTCAATTCGATTTTGTGGTTTTCTATTAATCCGGTTTGGTTTTGAACACCTCTAAATTTGGGGAACTCAAAATTTGAATTCGATGAGGGCTTTGAAGATTTTTGGGGGACTTATTCAGTATGTTCAAATATAATTTTGTTGTTATAGTATTTCAAAAACTAAAAGTATATTAACGATAAATATTATTTTATCATTCTATACAAAAAAAAAAATCAAAAAAAATTTAAAAAATATATTTTTGAAAGCCTCCCTTTCCCTTCCCTCCAAATTCCCAAACATAACCTTAAAGAATGTATTGAGAGGCGAGATTAGACGGTTGAGTTTTATTTAAATAAGTTAAATAATATAAAATTTTAGAATAATTTATTTAATTATTAAAAAAGTTTATTTAGTTTAATTTTTTTTTATGATCTATTAGTATGTTTAAAATTTATATTGTATAATAATGAATGAAAATCATAGTATTATACAGAAATAGAAGGTAAACGGGTAATAAGTTGTGTCGCTACTCTTTTTTGAATGACAAACTCAATCCTTTTAAAAACTATATACATAGATCTATGAGATACAACATTGTTATTCATAAGCATTTAGATTCTCTGTAAAAGATCCATTGTTTCTGGTACTAGAAAACCAAAAGTGTCAATTGCAAATGGTATGAATGCATGTTGATTGTCAGAATACGTTTTCTCATGTATGACCACTTTACATGAAGCAACTTTGAAAGCTTCATGTCCCACCGCAAAATCTACTATCCTCGGTCCCACTGGTGGAGAAACTTCAGTCAAATCCACACGAGCATGTTTCTCTCCTACACAATCATACACTAGAACATCTGCTGGTATAAGTGTCGAAAGCCCCTTATGTGGATCAGACAAAAAATTCACAGGTGTCTTTTTCTTCACAGATACTCCATGTAACACCCCATTTTGGTCAGATTATTTATAATTAATTTATCTATGATTTTTGTGTAATTTAATTAATTGTCGTGTAGTTGTGAAGGTCTATATGCTTGAGGTGGGGGTGTAGAGAGAGATAGATAGAGTTAGAGTTTATTAGGATTATTTAAAATTTTAAATGATTAAATAATAGTAGTTGTAGTGGACTTATTTAGTTAAAATTGTTAGTACCATGGTTTTGTGGATTGACAACATTTTGTTAAAATATAGTTCTAATCAGATGTCAAACTAGATGCCATAACATCTTGTTCTGTTATGCAGCAGGAAGATACTATTGTTTTTAAATCTTGACAGATTTGATTTGTTTCTAATATATTTTTTTGGGATATATTTCAGAGCTTTTTGCATGTCAAAAAGATTTGTTATAGAACAAGATTATATCTTCAACTGTACAAAAGATACTAAATTGAGCCTTGAGACAATTTAGGAAACTTTGTATCATTTGTTCCAAGACTGAAGGAGATTGACTGCACAATTTAAGCATCACTCAACTTATGGATCAAGAAATTTTTGGACTCAGAATATTGAAGCCCATAGACTACAAAGACGTTTTAAAAAGGAAATCAAACCTAATGTATTTTAACTCTTTTCACAAAATTGTAAAAAAGTTAGGGGAAGTTTTAGAAGTCTTAGATTTTGAGAGTCTCTTGTGTAGTTTATAAGTCACTCATGTATCTTTTCATACTATGTGGTCGACTAATTGTTAGTTAATTGTTAGTCAAGTTATTGTTCTCACTCGAAGCTTTTAAGCAAGAGTTTGAGTTTTTGTATTTGAAGTGTAATATTCTAAATTTTGGTTGTATTTATTATAGTCACTACTGGGTTTGGACTGTTAGATATCACTGAGGTGATTTAGGAAGGGAGATGGTGATTTCTCATATTTAGGATGTTCCTAGGTAGAACTGTAGAAGTTGCATTGGGTAGTGATTAAGCGAGAAGTTGTAAGTTGAGATTGTTTAACTTTGAACTAATACTGCTAATAGTAGACTTCCTTCCTTACTTGGTAGCCCCCATAGTAGTTGATGTTGCACCAAACTGGTTTAACAACTCATTGTATTATTTATCATTCTGCAGTTTTTTTTCTATATCACTTATAGCGTAATTGATATGGTCTGCTACCAGGTGTTGTAACATCTATCTTAACATCATTATGATGTTGGATATATGTGTGTTATCTGTACCAGAATTCCAAAAATGATAATATTGGTGGATTGTTGAATTATTAGTTTTAATAGTAAAATAAATGGAATTTGAGGAAATATGGATATTATGGAGATTGTGTTAATAGGTAAGGGAAAATGGATATAACCAATGAGGGTTTTATAGATAAATAAATGGGGAAGAGAGTAACCAAACTTTTGTCAGATACGTAGAAACTAAAAAGAAGCAAAGAGGAAAAGAGAGTCAAGATGGTAGCCAGAGGTTGAAGGTGGAACATAACCTAACATGTTTCAAACTCAGATTGATGCTAGGATAACGAAGTAAGAGGGATAATCATTCAATAAACACGTATATGTATGAGGGGTAGACTTGAGGAGACCTTAACCTCCAATAGAGCATTATGTTTTTTCTTAAATCTGAAATTTCGAATATGTTTTAATGTTACACATTGTCAATGACGATAAAGTTCGCGTGCCTATATGTGTGACAATTTTGTGTTTGGTTGTTGATATTTTTTCACCATTGATGAGGGTTTTAAAGATTTTGGGGAAAACTTTATTTTGAGGGATTTATGAATTGTATGTGTTAATTTGATGATTTGATATGATATTGTTGATGTATAACATCTATAAGATTTTAATTGATGGTTATAAGATGTAATAACAGTAGGTAAATGATCTATAATGATAGATTTTCGAAATAAGTTGTTTCAATGTGTTAGAGAGTGTTTGGATGACGTTTGGAAAATAAGTGATTTTATTTAACGAGTTGAAAACTTTGAAAAGTGATGATTTAGTTGATGTCAATCTGTGATATATTGTAAAATTGATATTCTAATCATTGGACAAATGTAGTATATTGAATTCTGAAATCATGCATTTTTATGGTATCAAAATCGGAGGTCCATAAGACATCCAATGGTGAACAATAAGTTTCTGGACGATTTTTCGAGCCTGTAACCACTTACCATTGTTTGGGTGGAAACTCGCATAATTGAAAGTGACGTAACTTGAGCTCTGTAACCCCGATTGATGCACGATTCAAATTGTAGGAAAGTTAACACATGGTACTATCTCATTATGATGTCTTAAGAGGTTGAATGTGATGTATTAACATTGAATTATTTGATAATGAATTGATTGTTGTAGATGCCTTAATTATTTGTTGGCGAGTTGTTTATATGAAAGTTACAATTGTCAATTTGCAAGTTTTGATGGTTGTTTGGCTATTGTTTGGGACTGTTTTGATCAATTTTGTAATGAAAATGTAATTTAATCAACCTTGTGAAATATTTGACGGATGGTGAATAAGTTAAATTGTGTTGATAATGTCAGGTTGAGTTGTTATGTGTACTATTGAGTACTTGGTACTGTGTGAGAATATTTATGTTATGTTGTTGATGATTGTTGAATAATGATTCGATGCGGGATTATTATGTCATTGTCAATGCATGTTTTTTACGGTCAGTGTGAACCGTAAATGTTGTAGTTGTTGTTGAAATGCATTGACTTGTATGACATGCATCATATGTAATTGTTGTTGTGAAAAAGGTGAGTTCACTGATGTATGATATTTTGTGACTTGTTCCAAGCTCGTTGTTAGGGCTTGGAACTCGGTGCAGGGCTCAAGGTTTGGTGTGAGACCCAGTTCGAACGAGGAATTATTTGTTGAGTTGTACCATATACATATGCATCGAGTTACATAGTTGAGTCACACTGCATAATGATTTGTAGGATTAATCATGACTGTGAAGATGTTGAGTTGGGTGTGAGAATGTGATTGTGTGATCGTTGTGAACTATGTGTAGTTGTATATGTTCTACCTTGTAGTTTATACCATTTAATTTATTGATGTGAATTCTCATCCCTTTGTTGTTGTTCTGGTATGTGCTCCACTTTGGAGTATAGATAAACATGTAATTGAGTAGCTGCTTAGAGCGAAGGATGGTGCGAAGTTGTTCCTTTTTCCCTTTTATTTTGTGTGTTATAAAAAGAGTTTTGATTTGTAACATTGGGAGAGAGAACATTATTATTTAGTTGTTTATGTTTTGTTAATGAGAGTTATATGATATACTCTCGACGATTTGTTGTTGATAAATGTGAAGGTCTTCCCTAATTGCTTTTAGTTTTAATAAGTGTTTCATGCAACTTATTATTATTGTGAAACATGCTTAATTGATGAAATTCTAATGCGATGATACCCTAAGTGAAGATGAGCATGTGATGACGGGTGTTGAATATTTTATTTTAAATTATGTGTTATAGATCAAGTAGTGATTTGAAATGCGTGACATCTTAATGGGAAATATATCAAATAAGACATCCCTAACAAGGTCATGTCGGTAATTGAAGCATGGAAGCTCCCTAATTGAATCATGTGTTCCCCAAATATATCCAAACACGCCTTACGACAAATTGGGCAAACCTCGTCAATAAGAAATAAAGAAATCATAACGCGGTATCTTAGGATAGTATGATATTTCACTTGTGACATATGTTGGCCAAGCCCATCAATAGAAATAGCAAAGGAGAAAGTTTTGAGCATGTGTGACTTGCAAACAACTAAAAGTTGCTCTCTGTCAAGTGGTCTTTGCAAACCTTGCATCCATGTCCTTAATAGTTCTACTAAAAAGTGAACTCGCCAAAACATGGTGTGCATTAGGAGGGACGGTGTCCTTGCTAGTTAAACTACTAAGGTCAAAATCTGGAATCGCAACCCTAAGACCATTCAATGTTAATTCAAAATCTGAGTTTATACCGTATACCACATTGTCTCTCAATCTATGATTTTATAACACCCAAGATTGGGCCTAGATGCCACAAAAGCATATGAAGCAGCCTCTACTGCTGAGAACGAACTCAATCCCCCAACTCTAATGGGTAAAAAAGTCATCCTCCATTAAAGGTCACCTAAGAAAGGACCTCCACTAACCATTATGTCTTCAACAACCTTTCGTAACTATTTATCAAACCAAACTGTTGATTCTTCCGTATGACTGGGTAGACACATTTTTAGGCACACAAAAAATGGCAATACCCATGCAAGATCGAAGTAGAAGAAGCTCACTATGAGGATCCCTTAGTTGGGGTAGAAGATGCATTAAATCAATCTCCCTAAAAGCCCTCTTTATGGGAAACCCTTTTATAAAGTTGTCATCTCGATTAACTTCTTTTCCAAACAACTTTATCCCTAACATCGGCCTCCTAATGTCTAGCAAAAATAAATTCTCACGATGTTTGCTACCATCACATGAAGACCAAAGATCTTAGTCTTACCAACATTCAATTCGACACCTAATCTTGGATATGTCTCATGAATGATGTCAAGGGCTTTAGCCACCTCCTCATGTGAATTCTCTATGATAGTCTCATCATCAAGATACTAGACATGAAGAAGAAGCTTACAATTGTCTCTAATTTAGATGAATGAGTAGGTGTTACACAATAGCAAAAAGAAGCGGCCCTAACATGTCTCCTTTTGCACTCCAGTGGCTGACATAATATATTCATATCCTAGTACAAATTGTTGCTTAGCCATAAAGAAATAGATGGATATTTCATTCTCACCTCACGTAATACGACTTATCGATTTATCATATTGAAAACATTCAGAAAATCTACGGTAAACATAACTAAAGAACCATCTTCGTGTCACTTATTTAAATAGTTTAGGTCAATTTCTCATATTTTTGCACTTAAAATTAATTTTTAATTTATTTTTTAATAATATTTAATTTATATATTTTATCTTAAAGTTTTTTACAAGGTTTTTAATCCATCTTTTATTTTATTTTTTTACATTAAAAGTTAATGATGTATCCATTTTATAATAGCACGTGGGTTATATATTTTTATCCATACATTATTATCAATATTTGTATAAGATAATATACCACGATTCACAAATAATATATATTTAAAAATATAAATATTGTTAACTTTTAGTGCTAAAATCATAAAGGAAAAATTTAATTTAATAATTGAAATTATATTTAAAACAAAGAATTAAACCTATTTTTTATTTATATAATATCACTTACAAAAATAAACAAAAAAAAAACGAATTATAATTCTTTCCAATTCAGAATAATCAATTATACCTCTGGTCCTTAAATAAATTTAAAAAATGAAAATTTTCTTATATTAAGGACAGTTGGTAGTATCATTTAAAACAAATAACACACAAAAAGTGAAGTATCTTGAATTTTAACTCACTCATCTAAATTCATGACAGCATATTGTAAATTCTATAGTACTGTTGTTTTCCTTTTACTATTTATTGAATCCATTCAATGCCGCAAGACAAAATGACCAGAAATGTTCAAACTTTATGAACATCTTAATGTTGAATTTTCTTTTTATGATTAAGAGTGGCAGCTTTTTATTAACCATCAATCAATTTCACGCCCTTTTAATAAATCACACAAGTAACTTTCATTTATTTATTCTCACCCATAATTTCTCACTCTAAAGTACCTAAACAAAGCACACATTTATATCATATTTTTACACTTTAACATTCCATCTCATCTTAATTATTTTAATCCTTTGCTTAATTTGACCCTTCAATCTTCACATGAACCTCTAAGTAGAGTAAAAAAATAGACTTTCTTCCCTAAATCATTATTAGTTCATTATTCAAGAATTGTAATATAATTACCCATTGTAATATAGTTACCCATGCTACCATATGTTTAAACTTTTCAATAAATTCAATGAAGAGCATTGTTCTCTACCATCACACACTCTTGTATTTATGCATTTAACATATTCTCTATCATTAGATAAAGATTTAAATATTTTTAATTTAAATTTAATATTTTATTTTAAGACAGATTAAAAATTATATTTTAAATTTAAATTGTCTGATGTTAATTTAACAGTTGAAAATATGTTGAATACATAAATGCAGAAAATATTTGACGGTATAGAATCCGGTTTCCTTAAAAGGCCACCCTTAGATTTGGCAATCTATGTGTCTAACCAGAAGGGTACCAAAACTTTCATATGGGACAGAGAAATGAACATGCTACTTGCTAAATCACATAAGACTATGAAGGAGTGGCAAAATGAAGAAAAGTGAGGAACATATTGATGAAGTAGCCATCATGTGTGACTTAGGGTCACTCACATTATTTCACATGGTTATTATTGCAATTCACTTGACTATGTGATGCTAATGGGTGACTAGAAAACCCCACTATGGTTTTCTTACCCTATATTTGTATTTGCCTATGTATTTATTATGTGTATAATTTAGTATTGAGTAAATGTTCAACTTAGGCACTTACTTTGTTAGGGTTATTTATTAGATCTATCATTTTTATAACATGTTAAGTTATTTTTAGAAAGTATAGTAAGTTAATATATTCCTCATGTATTTGTTAATAGTAGGGAACTAATTGATATTAAGTATATATCTTTAGATGAATTAATTATTTTTGTAGTTTAGCAAAAACAAAAAAATGGTATAGTTATAAGTATTAATGTATAGGAATAACTCATGCGAACTAATAGAAATATATGATCTAACTTACACAGACTCACAGATCATGTTAAAAAAAATTTAGACTTTTTTATAAATCTATTTAATTAAAAAATGTTAAATCATAGACTATAACTGTGTTTGGAACAAGAGATAATTATCAGAAAGAGAGATTGCAAAGAAAAATAACAACTTCTCTTGATTGACAAATTAGTCAAGAAAAATTAAAGAGAGAAAGAATATAAGTGCATTCCACCACGTTTTGCTTTCTTCTCAATATAAGAAAGAAAGACAAGAAAAAGTTCTAATTTTTTTTGTTTCCAAAAACGTCCTTATGCTTTTTACTTATTATTTTTTCAAAGAAACTAAATTTTGTTGATCAAAAGCTATTGATTGATTTTGGTTCTTTCTATCCAAATTTTGTCAAAGTTCATTTTACTCTATTTTTTTATTTCATTTATTTCTTTTACATGAAAGTCCGATGACTTTTCTAATAAAAATTTTTTTACAAATTAAATTATTTTAAATAATTGAATTAGTTAAATAAGTGATTAAATTAAATTAATTAATATAATTATTATTTTTAATTAACATAGATATTTAAATATATGATGATAAAAAATCAATAACTTAAAATTTTGTAGCATTTTTTAACATAGAAAGGATATTTTTGTCCTTTCAAATATAATTATACTTCTTTCTCTTCTATTTCTTTCACACTTCTCTTATAACAAACAATACACTACAATCTTCTCTATTTCTCTCTTCTCACACTCTTTTTACATACTTCTCTCTTTTCATTTTCTTCTCACGATCAAACACATCCTATAAGAAAACTTCTTAAATCTATCAAATTAGACAATTTAAATAAACATAAGGGACATAGATATATATATATATATATATATATATATATATATATATATATATATATATATATATATATATATATATATATATATATATATATATATATATATATATATATATATATATATATATATATATATAATTTGGAGATGCTGTTAAGGCTGTAAGGGACATAGAAAAGAGTAGTAAATTTCTTCAAATTTTACTCATGCAAAAAAATTTCAAGGTTTATCTAGCTCTCAAGTTTCTAAAAGTAGTGGTTATAAACAATTTACTAGTCAATTAATTGCGGTGAAATAAAACCATCACGTGTATAAAAACAGCTGGGAAATGTGATCAACTAATAAAGTGCATAAAACAAAGAAAATCATACAATTAGGACTCGTTCACCGTATAGATTACAAGAAATTTCCCCAACCTTTTGTCCTTATTAATGTAAACACAATAATATCTCTGAATGCTGTCCTAATTTTGTTTCCTATTGAAGACATTTGTATGCATAGTTTTTGTTAGGCATATACTAGTCAAATTAATTAGAATTAGAAAGTTTAAGCTGACCAAATAAAAATACTTTATGAATATGTTACATTTTCAATCAAATTATTGATTTGGATCAATCATATTTGGGCTTCAAGTGGGTTGGAGAATAGGGGTTTGAGTGAGACTAGGCGAGGAAGAGGGAGGTGAACCTGAAATTGTGTCTGTTTATTATATTTCTTGTAGTCAATCGTGTCCTTTTTTTAATGCATACAACATGTTAACTTTGAAATGCCAATTATTCATTTGACAAAATGTAATTAAAAATTCAATGACTAACTTATCTGATTGAGTGAGTTTAAGTACAGTCATTAATAGGAGGAATAGATGATGTTGCCATTTCTAATATTTGTAATGTTTTTGTATCTGGCTACTTTGATGTTTTCTTTTTATAAGCAAAGAAAACTTTTTTTATAAGCAAAGAAAACTTGAAATTAAAAAGATGCATAAGGAGTGTTTACCCTTTTACATTTAAGAAAACCAAAGGACAAACAAAAAACGAAACACCCCAAAAAAAAATTATATCCTACCAAGCTAAAACTAGATTTACCAACTACTTCCAACAAATTTTAGGATTATTACACCAGTCCGATTAAGAAATATTTCTCTCATTTCTATAAAAAGTATTGAACCACTCTCAAGAAATAAGTTTAAAGAAACTCATAACATTCAGTTTTTTAAAAACACTTCCTTTAAAAGGATAATATTACTAGAAGATCAAATAAACCAACAAAAAACAAGACCAAAGAACCAATAAGAAGTAGAAGAATTAAGATTTTGTAGTCTTTTCAACAAAGAGTTCAAATGGGGTAATCCGCCTATTCTAATCCACAAACAAAATTTAGACAAAAAATACGAAGAAAAAGAGCAAGAACCAAACAAATACTCACCATCATCTTCCACCATAAAACAAAAAAGGCAAATCACAACATGAGAGCCTTCAATAATTCCGCGTCTAGGCAACTCCACCCTCGTGGGCAACTTGTTATGAATTAAACGTCATCCAAAAATACAAATTTTACTATGAATCTTAGACTTCCAAAGGCTAGCTAAAGCGATCGACTTTAGAGGATCCAAGAAAGGTACCAAAATACTAGATTCAAAAATCCTCTTGTAAGCCACTTCAACTAAGCCATTTTTATTCCTTCACCACACAAAACAATCCTTATAAGAACATTACGTTGCACATCATGCAAAATTTACATTAAATCCTCCAACGGTGATGCTTCCTGAATATTTAGATTCACCCCATTAAAACCAAGATCACACTTCCAAATTTCATTGAACCACACTCCAGCTTCAGAAAAGTTGAGATTACTCGAGTCACTCAACTAAAACAAAGAAGGAAACAACACATCAAAAGAAGAAGATTCAAGCCAACGATGTTTCCAAAAGTCTAAAGACCTCCAATTTCAAAGTTTACGAGAAATAGATGAAGAAAACCAATTATAATGAGAATCATTAAACAGGGGCTCCCCAATAGCACACACATCCCTCCACCACAAAGAAATAATCTTATTTCCACAAGAACCACCTAAGACTGTCCACTTTGCATTACCATGCCTATAAGCAATAATATCGAACCAAAAAGAAGAATCGTCATTTAAAAATCGTCACTTCCACTTACTTATCAAAGTAAGAGTAAACAACTCACAATGTTTCTCCCCTAAAACCCTCCTCCTTGGACAAACAAATAGTATCCTTACTAACCCAACTCACCTTTTTAGAATCTTCACGGCCACCCCAAAGAAAAGTTCTTTGGAACTTGATAATCTCTTTTATAACCATCTTAGGAGCCTTACAAAAAGAAAAGAAAAGGATGAGAATGTTGGATAAGTTAGAATTAAGAAGAACCATCCTTCCACCAATAAATAAAAATCTATTATTCCACACCCATAACCTTCTTCTGATTTTGGAAACAATAGGCGTCCAAAAATTTTATCTTCGAGGATTAATACCAATAGGAATGCCCAAAAATACAAAAGGAATCGAGCCAAAACTGCAAGATAAGGAGGAAGTTATTGCCTGCAAGAAATCAACAACCAGATTAATACCAAAAAGTTTACTTTTGGATAAGTTTACTCATGGACCCGACACCAACTCAAAGCCCATAAGATAAGCCTTAATGGACCATAATTTCTTCCAAGAGCTTTCATCAATCAAAATAGTGTCATCAGCAAAATTTAAGAAATCAACCTAAAGAGAAACACTGAAACAAAAAGCCTCAAACTCCCACATGGACACCGCTTGGAGCATTAAGCCAAAAAACCATGCCACCAAAAGAAAATTGAATGGAGAGAGAGAGGGGGGATATCCTTGGAGCATTCAACCCATATTTAAAAAGTATAATATTTCTAGATATATATTGACTCTAATGATCATCACAATTGACCTACAAAAATTAATCTTGCGTGAATCTTTACGAAGGTGGTGTGTGAATTTTCATTTTACTATGGATATGTATTTTGCAATATTTGACTTTTTCCTTTCATTTATGAACTAACTGTTTTCATTTTTCTCTTATACAGATATGCACAACTTTCTAAAAGTGCAAATTTCTATTTTTATGTTTCTTTGGCTTAATAAACACATAGTACAAATAACTTGTCTTGTTATGAAGTCTTATCGAGTCTTTTTTTTAAGGACTCCACAATCTTTGTAAACTTTTAAAGATCTGAAAAATATTTTACTTTTTCGTCCTCATGTGTTTCTAAACTCTCCTAATCTCTTTTTGATTGAGGAAATATTTCCTAATACAAAATTGTAAGGTTGCCAATTTTAGATAACATTTGTGTAAATGTAAACAATTGTTAACATAATATTAAAGAGTATGGCATGATCCTTGATTTTATCTAAGATAATGAATGATTGGCACATATCTGACTTAAATTGTGTTTTAATTATAGTTATATATAGGGTGTTTGTTTCATGAATGACAAATTTATTTTCAAAAATATGGGTTGAAATATTTTTCATTCTCATGTTTGTTTTAATTTTTGAAAATTATATCTAAGAACTTTTTGGTCCCAGAAATTCATTTTACACATGAAATTGTCATTTTTTATTCTCATGTTATATGGTGAGAATCTTACATTCTCATGGAAATAAGAGGTAATCATCCACAACTTTCCACTATCACATATTTCAACTTATTTATTTAATATTTCAAATTATAAATTAAATATATTTTATAAATATTTTAAAGAAATTAATTTTTTTTTCTCCAAACACGTGAATGAGAATAAAATTTTCAAGAATAATATTCTAAAGAAAAACATTACCAAAATTATATTTTTAATCCTTGAAACAAACACACCCATAATTAAAACTAAATGTTGGAATATGTCTTAAAATTTTAAGTGACGGAGAGAGAGAAAAAAACATATATCAGAAAGTCGCAAAAGCAGTCAAGAAGACATCAAAAAGCATCTAAACCACGGGATGACTTGTGTTGTTCAATATAGAGAGTTTGAGAGATTGAAAAAATTTTGGTAAAAAATAAAATTTGTTCTTAAGAATTTTTGAGTGACTATTTCTTATAATTTATTTGTAGTCTTTTGTAACAAATTTTGAAAGTACAGGTGAATCAATAAATTATTTTCTTCTTCAAAATAGCATTTGATTGAATTAGATAAATAAATTATTATGTTTTTTTCATTTTATCTTCATATGTCAAGTTAAGTTGTTATTTAATGTATATAAAATTGTTATTTTTGTTTGATATTATTTATTTTGGTTATCATTGTTTTCTTCCCTACAAATCATATTTGATAATGTGGTTAAATCTTCCAATTTCAAAACACTAACATATATTATTTATTCTTTTCATTATATTAGGAATCTAAAAGAACTTTAAACATATATTCAAAGTAGATTGGGATGGCTCTTAGCAATATAAACAAACTTTTGTAGATCTCAATCAATCAATGAGATTAATATCCCATTACTAAGCATGAATTATTAAAGTTAATACTCAAACTAATCATACTACTGGGTCTATAACTGCACCCCGCGTAATCACTTTATCAATATAAACATTTATACGTTTCTTTTCAACAAATATTTTAATTGACTTCAATAATTAAACATGAAAAACCTTTGGTTTAAATGCACTTTTAATTTTTTTATATTAACTTTTCTAATATTTTAGTCCCTCTAAAAAAAATTAAGTATTAAATCCCCCAATATCATATTTCATATTTTTTTAGTGGTCCCCCATAATAAAATAGTCTAATTTGTATAGGTGACACTAAAATTATAAATTAACATTTTTTTAATTGATGTCACGTCATTATAAATATTTAAAGATTTATTATTATTTTTTTAAAGTTTTTTTTATAATAATTAAATGTTTTTTAATTATTTTTGTTATTTTTGTTTATAAATAGTTATTTAGAAATTATATATTATAAATTTTAATTCTAAAATATATATTTTTGGGTCTATTTTTAATGACGTGGCAACAATTAAAAAATATCACCTCATAATTTCAATGTCACATATGCAAATTAGACTATTTTGTTATGAAAACCTAAAAAAAATATAAAATACGATATTAGGGACCTAAAGTTGATTTTTTAAATAAGAGGATTAAAATATTTAAAAAATTAATATAGGAGGACAAAAATGCATTTAATCCAAAATCTTTTTAACTTCTATATCAAAAATATCTTAACCTAATAAACCTAAACTCAATTAAAACATATTTTCAACATTTTCTCTAATAAAATATATCTAATTTCATTCAATCAATTTAAAAATAAACTTGATTCAACGCTTTTCTATAAGTCCATACTATAAAAAGAGAAATTTTTCATGTTACCCCTAGTTGAACCTGACACCCTTAAATAGGGTAATTTTATCAAAATATCCCAGTAAAATATCGGAAATGTCACAATTTCCGGCACGTACCAAAATTTTTATTAGAAATATCAGAAATGTTGAAAAAGTTACCATTTTACTGTCCTTGATACCGTAAAATTCAAATTTTCGGTACTGTTTTTGTACTGAAATTTTCAAATTTACGGTACGTATTTGAGTTTACACTCGTACCGAAAATATGAAATTTCCGGTATGTAATTTAGTCTAAAATGGTACCGGAAATTTGAAATTTCGAGTATAAAAACAGGACCGGAAATTTCAAATTTCTGGTATGTATTTTCGGTTTACATTAATACCGGAAATTTCAAATTTCCAGTATAAAAACAGTACCAGAAATTTCAAATTTCCGATAATACTGAGACTTAAAAAATTTTATAATTTTTTTACACTTTTACTTAAATAGAATTCATAAATATAATTAATGACATACATAGAGGCATTACAAATATAATTAATGTCAACAAATATAATTAATGTTATACATAAATGTATTACAAATAAAATACAATCACTCCCCAAACATTAATGCCCAATGTCTGATCCGACTTGCATATGCTGATTCCCATCCTTTTAAAACATCAGAGCAATTATCCCTCCAACGCTCGGTGACAGAAGGCAATGGACAACCGGGTTTCAATTTTAGCAAACCCAATGATTTGTGTTGACAAAACCGACTACAATAATTGTATGCCGACTTGTGTACATATGTGGAGGTATGAGAAGCGGGAAAAATGTCCTATTATGAGTCATGGATAAAGAAACAAAAACAACATCATATCTATAAGCAATAGGGTAACCCACATCTGGAATCGACATCTATTTCTCCCTACCCTGAGGACCCAAGTGTTTCACGATTAATGAATTCCTCACATAAGACACAATGTCGTAGAACACCTTGGAAAACAATGTTTCGTGTTGATAAATATTAGTATCCAATTGCTTCCTAACATCAAAACATGCATTTGTGTCTCATCCTAACGCAGTTGCAATACAACGGTAACCATAGTTTCTATCTGGTTCTACATCAATAATATCTTCAATGTATGGATGAAAGAAATTAGGAAATTGTGGCAAGTACTCACCTTTTGCGGAATTGGTACAAGGTTGCCTATGAATCAGTATGGTTGACGATTGACTCCCACTTGGTTGTATGCATGATCTCTTTGTAGTCTTACTCCCTTGCAAAGCTTTAGCATATTCTCACTGACTTGGATCACGATGCACATCACTTTCCATACCCTTTTTAATCTTCTTAACTCCTCTCTTTGATTGACTTATATTTCACCAGCGGTGGACACATTGAAGTTGTTGATGGATATACTAGGTCATAGACTTTTTTTCCAACACTCTTTGTCCCACAATATCCCGAACACTGAACTGTTTCTTCAACTCTTTGCACTCCTCTTCTAAATCCCACTTTTTCTTTTCAGGAATCTCCTCATATTCTACAATTTGCAATTTTGTCCAAAACACATGAGTTGTTTCCAAAGGTATAGGTGTACCTAAAATCTGAAAACCTGCAAGCTAACACGCACACGGTAACCCATGTGTTGTTCTAATGTAACAACAACACCTCTCTTTGCTTGATTCATGACATGTTCTTGTCTCTCTGATTTCACATACTCCTTACACTTCATGCTAACATTTTTTGAAATGTGAAATGTACATAGCATATGAGAAGCATTCGGAGACACCGACTCAATGGCATTCGTTAATGCAAGCTCCCGATCCGTCACCATTACATTTGGTAGCAACTTCTCAGAATAAAACAACTCTTTCAACCTCTCCAGCGCCTATGTGAAGTTTTCTTCCCTTTCATGTTCCAAATATGCAAAAGCAACTGAAAACGTCAATTTTGTTGATGTAACACCAACAACCTCAAGCAGTGGTGTCTGATACCTGCACAGTTACAAAATGCAGACGATTCAGCAACTAACTCACTCAACATATTTTTAAGATGTCATGAAATTAAACTTAAAATTCTTACCTATTTGTTTTGTAAGTGCAATCAAAAATCAAAACCATCGGAAACATATTCAATAACTTCACAAAATCAACGTGTGTCCAGGAGATATCAGCCACCATATCTAAATTATCCTTATTTCAAGACTAATACAAGTATTTCTCTTGGTGAACAAGACCCAATAACATTTTCATTCATGTCATTGCACCTCTCTTGTTCATTATGTATTTTGCTCTAGCTTTATATATCTGGGTAATACTCGTAAGGTTTTCTGGATATTTGTCTTTCAAAGCATAAGCTATGTACCTTGGAGCCATGTTGTACTTCATCATGTCATTCACAAACTTTCTTTCTTCCTCTTTTAGATGGCCCAAAATGTCATGCCCTACCTTTCACCACTCGGAACAGATCTCAGCTTGAATGGATATTTAACCTTCATAGAATAAGTGTCATCGAAAGGAGCTGCAGCTTTATTTTTCTTTTTGTAATTATCTCCTCTGTCACAGTCCATAATCAATTTATCCTTCCTCCCTCGCATACCATTAGCAGTGTCAGTTTGGATAACAACAACAATATCATGAGTTTTTTCAATTGATCGTGCCCATTCAAGAACTTTCTCTCGTGATTCAAAAATCTAACAGTCACATAAACGTATAATTAGCTAAATTAGATCAATTTAGAAAAAAAATATGAAAATGCGTATAAAGTCAAGTATAGTGTACCGTATCGGTGATGAAGTACTGCGTAAGATCAGTACATGAATTCGTAGAAGAAGTTGAAGATGTCGATTCAGGACCACAAATATATAACATTTCATCTGTCATACCAGAAATTTCAGGTTTCAACGAAATTTCCGGTATATACCGAAAATATGAAATTTCAGGTATTGTTTATGTACTGGAAATTTTGGAATTGCCGATACGTGAAATAACGGAAACAAATATACCGAATTCTTTGGCAATTTCCAGTAAATCGCACTGGAAATTTCGAAAATTCCGGTAAACCATACAGATAATTTGTAAATATCTGGTATATTGGTACCGGAAATTTGTAAATAACAAAGAATTTTTGGTATTCGCCAATAAACGGTACCGAAAATTTTCAGAGACCTACCAAAAATTTAATTTTTGGTTACTTTTATCAACAGTAAAAAAATCAATTTTTTTATTGAATAAATAGCGTCAAGGATATTTTCGAAATATGCAAATATGAGGATGTCAGGTTTAAAAACAGGGATGATAGAAAACATTCTCTATAAAAAGCGATATTGATTTTGGCCCAATAATTTAAAGTCACATATATTTGAGAAGATTTTACTTCTTAACCCGCAAGAGTTGTATCTCTCACCTCCGTAACTTGTAAAAATGTTAAACAATTCTTTAAGAAAAAACAAAAATATATCCAAGTTTTTTTTAAAAAAAAAGAATATTTCGGTTGTGAAAAAAAATAGAATGCTTTGTCTTTTAGCATTTTTCATTTCTAGAAAAATTGGAATATTAAATTTTAGATAAATCTTAGTAATTTCATATAATATAATTTTTTTAAAATCAGAATATTACATTTAATAAAAATTAGATTAAATTCTAGATGTTATCAAATTTCATAACTAAAAAAATCAAAAACTTAAAAGTCCTAACTTTGTTTGAAAAATTAATGGTTGACTGATAAGTTAATTGATAGCTTATAGCTTATAGCTTATGACTGATGGCTAATGATTGATAGTTTATAGTTGTTGGTCGATGACTTATAACTAATAAGTTAATTGAAATGTTTGTTAAACTTAACGGTTCAATTAATTGATAAATTAAAGGTTTAATTAGTCATGAAATCCTCTAACTTAATTTTAGATTTCACTTTGATCCTTTAGTTAATAAATATTACATATCGGTCCCTTAACAATAGTTTTGTTAGTCAAATTGATCCTTCATGTTAAATGTGGGTGAGAATGTTAAGTCTAGTCTATGTCGTACGATAATGAATCATTTCTTAAAAATTTGAGTCAGAATATATAAGATGAATGTACTAAAAAAACATTCGACCTCTACAATAACATAAATACATTCTTACATAACATTATCCTTCAATAGCATTATCATGTGATTAAGAGCAACTCTTAAGATCTGAATGCCTAGCTTTTCTTTACAACTAAATACTAATAAAAGAAAGAATTTATATAATTAATAAAAAAATCTAAATTTGAAGAGCATCCTCCAATGCACATTCTTTATCAGCTTCACCATATTTCAAGCTTCATCAAATTCTTCATTGATGTAGAAGAATGATTGTAGGTATAAACAAAAGCTCAAATTTCTACACGTTAAGATTAAACATAAGAACATAAAACTTATAATTGTAAGATATTTCTTAAATGATACTCCCTCCGTCTCAAAATAAGAGTCATATTTGAAGGGAAAATTATCCTAATATACTTGTCATTTTAGATTACCAATGTAATTTTATATTTAATCTTTCAATTGTACCCTTTAATAAATACTATTAATTTGTTATTTTTCCACTTTGATATTAATGCTAATTTGAATAAACTAATGGTTAAACAGAATAATTTGGTAAATTGATCATTCTCTCTTTTATTAATTATTGCTTCTTAATCTACGTGAAATTATCAAATTGTGACAAATAATATGTGACGAGGGTGTAATAATATGTGTTTAGACATACTTGGAACATAAGGATTGCATGAACCATAATGTATATCTCATGAATGTAATCACCATGAAAAGAAGAATATAAAATTTGTTGACTGTTCCAAGTATGTGTTTAGACATGAAAAAGAAGAATATAAAATTTGTAGTTGTTCCAAGTATGTGTTTAGACATGAAAAAGAAGAATATGTAAACCATGATGTCTACACGTTAAGTTGAAAAAACCTTAGTGGTTGTTCTAAGTTGGAGATTTCATTCTAATACCAACATGAATAGACTTTTACTTAGGTTGTGAAGGTGGAATTTCAATTGACTCCATCAATATTGCATCGTTCCCATTAGTATCTCAATTGATATGCAAGAAAAGTTGAAATATAAGAGTTAATAATGAATTCAAGGAGCACTTCTCAAGTTTCAACCTCAAGAAATTTTGCTAATAGTGAATACAAAAGTTAACATGTTATATGGTGAAAATAAATGATCCAAAAACTCAAACCAATTTTTTTGATTAATTCATAAAAACCTCTTTTGCAATAAGAATTGTTATGATATACTTGTCTAAGATATATAAATTCTAAACATTTTAAATCTTCGATTTTTCTCCAGGCTTGACCATATAGCTTTAAAACTTCAAGAAACTTCTCATGTTTTTCATTTGTCCACTCAACTCTCTCTGCTTTGCTGTAAACACATCTTCCCAAATTTCAAAATGTTACTGCATATGATATAGCCTTTGTAGTGAAAACATTATCACTCGCTATTATAGATGAAATTAGTAAATAGTTAGTTAATATTCAATTAATCGTTAAAAGTATACCAACTAATGTTTTCTAAAAAAACATATTATATTTTGGTGACATTTCCACGATTTTTTTTTACAAATGAACAAAAACCAATCAACACAATTCAAAATAATCAAATGGACATTATGTAAAAGAACAATCCTATGATTTAACTAGATTTCTCTTAAATACAATAAATATGTATGATTTTATTCTTAATTGATTTTTATATTCTTCTTTTTATGTTGAATATAATCATGGGAACAGTCGAAACATAATTCATACATGTAAACAAAGACACCAGAAACTATAATGATACATAGAGATATATAAATTCATAAACATTTCAATATCTTCATATAACAATTAGTGTGTTAGACACACTTTTTTAACACTCTTAATATTTAATAATAATGATATTCTGAAAAGTAAACATACTCATTTAATAAAAGTAATGAGTTTTCAATATAATTGAATTATCTCCGTTTCTTCTAATGTCAAGTGTGTAACAAATAAAGTGTGCTTCAACTCGACAAATCAAAAACAACAATATAAATCATTAGTATGAGTAGGTAAATAGTTATAGGTTAGGTTTTGTTTGATGAGTTTATTTTGTTTATATCAATATGAGTAGGTAAACACATGTAGGTTAGGTTATTCATCATATCACTTGGTATTTATTTGTATTAGTATGAGTAGATAAACATTTCTATGTTACGTTTTGTTTGATGAATTTATTTTGAACTTGTTAGGACATATGTTTAATTTGTCAGTGCATGAATAATTGTGAAATTCTGGTATCAGATATGAGATATCGAAGGTGATGTCACGACACTAATATCTGTTATGATGAATGTAACACCCCAAATTCTACCCGAAAAATATATCGAAAATCAGAGTAATTAAAATTTTCAACAAAATATGGGATGCCACATTTCAACATTAACAACACAAACAGATAAGATACATAACACTTTTTATTTCGGAGAATCTCATAATAACTTGCAATAACTCTCAAACAAAATACTTTTTTTATTACTATGCAGCGGAATTCATAGTTATTCAACTGAATATATTATACCAATAACAACAAGAGTCAACAATATAAACAACATAGACCAAACGTCCCCCCGAGTGTTACGTATCAGAGCAAAGACACCGACTTGAACCAACAGCAAGTAATTCTTCCATTCTTGAATACCTGCATGTTACCAGTATAAAGGCAACGACGAAACAAATGAAAGAGTGAGATATCTAACAATCTAATAAATCGTATGATAAATAATATATGATAGAATTTAGATAACGTAAATCACCGCTTCGCAACTTATTCTCACAACCAACAATCACAACATAATCATCAACGTAATATAATGACAACAATTTTTCCACACAACAACATTTATCACAACATATTCGTCAACGTAACAACTTAACTCAACACAACTTAATAACAACAACAACTCAACGACAATCAATAAACAACCAAAAATAACAACAACTTTAACACGCGACTCAATATGCGACTCGACTCAATATGCGACTCAAATGTGCAAATGCATGTGGTACCATTTGGAGCAGAACTCCCAACTTAAACATATGCCAGTTTATCGAGGCATTAACAAGGCATAAGCCTTCAACGTGGTGTCATCAAGGCCAAGGCATAAGCCTTCAACTTTCAACGTGGTGCCATCAAGGCCAACTTAATCATGCAATGTATGCCATGCGACCTCAACTTCAACAACAAATACACAACAATACAACAACAACACACATCAACAACAACTTATAATATGCATCAATGGAATCAACTTAGATCAACATTGGTCATACGACCTACAACTCAAACATGTCCATAATTTAGGATAGTTCAACTTAATCAACATTGTCTATAGGCCTACAACTTCAACAACTGCAAAAATAACTTATCAACGTTGGTCATACGACCTATAACTTCATCAACTTATCAATAACAATAATAGTTTATCAATAAAATTAATACAAGCAAACAAAAACCAATTTCATCACAATCTGCAACTTCGCAATTTATTAACAACATCAATACCAGCAAACAACAACGACAATTCAACAGAAACAACACAACACAATTTATCACCTGCAAATTCACAGTTTACAGCAAATATATAACACCCGAATCAACCAAAATAAGCTACAAACAAACCACATAATTAGTCGGACTATTCTGACTATTTTCCAGTTAATTAATCTTCTGCTAAATTACTCAAATTTTCTTCTTTGAACTACTATTAAACCACCACAATCCCTACAATTCTAAGATAATTCTAAGGTGCTCAAAATTTCTCTACCGACAACTCCTGTATGTAAAATAATATTTATGAAAATAATTGGTTAATGGTCTAACTCAAGTAATAGCAAAACAACTCTAAAGGGTCAAATACATTTACCTTTAATTCTAAAGCTTATTATATTTTAATTTTAAACAACTCGAAAACAACGCTGATAACTCTAAACATGTCAGAATCACCCAAAACAATTAAAATATGACTCTTAATAACTCAAAACAACTCCTTATAATTTTATTGACAACTCAATCAATTCTATTGACAACTCTAACAAAATTAAAATTAACTTAATTGAGTTAATTAACCCAAAATAATTATTTATCCAAATATTTGTCTCTAATTTCTAAAACAAATATTTATTTATGCCTAATGAAATTTTATATATATCACAAGGTTGAAAAAGTTGCACTACAGTATTGCTACTCACACTTTGTTCATAGTACGGCTACAGTATGCACATGGAATGGAATGTGTAACACCCCAAATTTACCCAAAGTTTTATATGCAAAAATCAGAGTAATTTTAAAATTTCATAAATTAAATACTGAGGCGTTACACCATCAAAAACAACTCACTTTAAAACAGTTTACTTTAAAGTATAAATTTCGGATGCATAGCTTCGCAGGAAAACATAAATTGATTCATAGAAATCAAAACATCTCCTTTATTAAACTTCCTCATCAAAATCATGTTTTTATGAATTATGGTTCTTACTCACAAAAGGAATAATAATAAAACAACCACAACAAGACGACATAAATATTTCCCCCCGAGTGCTACGTATCAGAGCGACACCGACTCGACTAACAGCAGCTATAGACTCCGTCTTCATAACCTGCACGTTACCAATATATAGGTAACGACGAAACAAGTAAAGGGTGAGATACTCTAAAACATATAATTAAAGGCATGATAAAATATATATATATATATAGTTTCGGAATTATAAAGGGTATAGATTAATAAGTGTAATTCCTACACATAATCAAAACTTACTTACTTTACTAGCCATCCTATTGTGTATAATCTACACTTTATCACCATAACCTCATCGGCATAAACGTCACAACAACACATAAACTTCCATCCCCACGAAACCGTCACGAGCTAATACATCATTAATTAACACGACAGTCTTAAACAACAACAACAACAACCAACAACATTAAATAATGCTAATAATATAAGCAACACAAACAAATCATCACAAATTGGCTAAAGCCCATCTTCGCTTTTGGCATAAAGCCCATCATCGCTTGTGGCATAAATCCCATCATCGCTCGTGACATAAAGCCCATCTTCACAACATCATCACAAACATCATCATATCATATATCATCGCAATTCAATATCATCCATCAATCAACAAAACCCAACGCCAAACAGCTCAAACATAAACATAACCGACTCCATGAGACACGACTATGTTATGCATGTGGTACCCATCGCTTTGTCTGTAATTAGGGACACTTGGCATAAAGCCGATCTTCGCTCGGCATAAAAGCCACCATCGCTTGGCATAAAAGCCCTCTTCGCTTATGAAATGTATGTGACTCGACAATAAAACAACACAACACAAAAACAACATCTTCGCTCATTCAAATTGGCATAAAGCCCACATCGCCATAATTTATCAAAAACAAGATAAATATAACATCGCATCATAATTGCATTATGCAAACATCACTAATAAATTCATCAAAAGTCATGCATTCACAAATCGGAAGCATTTATTAACAACCTCAATTTAATCATCACATTGCACATCAACAAGTATTCTTTAATAAATACACCGTCGCAAAACTTACGTTTATTAACACCGCATCGTTATCAATTAATTCGCTAAATTCCGAAAACGGAAAAATAGTTAAAACGTCAATAATCGTCGCGAATGTAATTCCTAATAACTGGCATTAATCATAATCGTCAACGTCGAAATCGGATTGTCCATACGTGCCTTAAATCCACTAAAACACAATCCGGTTCAATTTACCGTAAATTGGCCTATTTCGGGTCGCTTCGTAAAAACTCGTAATTTCTAAAAACTAACCTCACCACTATGTTCTACACGTCGAACTTAGCTAGCACGCCAATTTTCGATGAATTCGGAGCAACTTGCTCCGCCGTCGAATTTACCAAAATCGGAAAATCAGAACATAATCGGGTTCTAAATTTAATCGGCTATCTTATGTCCTAATTATATTTTATTAATGTCAACTAGTAGTGTTTGGACTTAATGGAATTAAAAGAAACAAAAGGCATTAGAAAATTATGCAGGAAAATAAATGTTGCAGAAAACAGAAAATGGAAAAATCACAAACAAACAGCAAAACAGAAATTCACGAAATTTCATTTCCTCATCTTCAAAGAGGGACGCACGTCCCCTATATTCATATGGGCAGGAGGTGAGCGCCTCACCCACCCCTACACATGCCATCCATTTTCTTTTTTTTTTATTTTTCATATACCTGTGTTTTTACTGTTTATATATTTTGGTTTTCTCTTGTTTTTCATTACAATGTTATGTTCCTTTTTTTTTTCCATTTCAAATTTTCATTTCTATTTCCATTCCCTAATCTAAACACTACAACACAAATAACAACACACATAATTTCTACAACAAATCCATCTCTTCTAACATTCTTACAATCTCTCAACAAAACCCTATAACCCAAACATCAAATTTTCCCCAAATTCAAAATACAATTATCAAAACCTAATCATATGAAATAGAGAAATCAAACCCCTTACCATGGAAGCTTTTATGATTCTTGATCATCCAACATCTCCACCATCAAGTTCCCTCTAGCTCCTCTTCTTCTCCTTCTTCCCAAAACCCTCACTTCCTCTCAAGTTTCTATTTTTGGTGTGTTTGGAAAAATGGGAAGAAAACAAAGGAAATGGTTTTTATAAGTTATTTTCTACTAGTAAGTCAAGTTTCCATGTTTGGTTTTGGTATTTTTGAATGGAAGGAAAATGAGGAGAAATGATTTGTAATGGTATTTTCCCCACTAGTAAGCTTAAGGGTGCAAACCCAATTCTACATAATTAATCCTCACACCCCCATCTATTCTTATAAATTAATACTCTAATAATATCTACCAATATTATTAATTCAATCAATTAAAATAATTCCGGGGAATTAAATATCGGATCCGAATAATATTTTACCGAACCGAACGGAATAAAACCCGGACTGAACACAACGTCGCCAGATAAATTAATAGATATATTAATTAATATGAATATTCTCGTCGCAAAATAAATATCGATCGATAATTCGAAAATATTAATATAATATATTATTAATTAAAACAGGGCGTTACAACTCTCCCCCACTTATAAACTTTTCGTCCTCGAAATTTCAACTAAAACGAACAAATCGGGACATGCCTACGCATTCGTTCACACAATCCTCGCGTCAATTAAACAACATATACAATACACCAAACACAAAGGTATCTCCCTAACCACAACGTCTAGACAAGAACAACCATGCCGAGATGAAAATCCCATACAATGCACCCGACAACCAACTAACACCCAACAACTAAACAAGCCGTAAACACACCGGTTCACTCGAGAACCAAACAAACAAGATCGATACTATCCTAACGTCTCAACCCTAGAATTAGTCACACACTCGAACCGACACTTCGGAAACGAGTCACCAAAGATAGGAACATAAGGTCCTAAGGCACAACACCGACACCATCGCTAAAACGGAAACAACAAAATGGCTATACAAACCAAAACGGAAACAAACAGAAAAGTATAGAACCACGCGTGCTACGCAAACACGAAAAGATGCCTTCCTCCATGCATAAGTACGAACTCAAGAATTACACTTGCAGTTATCGCTCTCATTCCAGAAAATCACAAGGTCACATCATCCTTGTAGATTATCAACATACCACCCTTGAAAACAACAAGTTATACAAACATAACAGAACAACGATACACCACTCCCTCTAGGGCTTATACAGACGACTTGCGACTATAACTTCACTAGTCCAAAACCAACAATCTCACATACTCGCTAACAATTCAAAGCTCGATATCTAAACCATGCTGTGTCACTTCTATGAATAAGATGCCAACCATAAACAACTTGGTTAATTCCTCAACTTCACAATTACTCAAAATGGATATGCTCAAAGCGTACATTCATTAAGATACCTCGCAACATCAGCTTCATCAACTCGAAGAATCACTCTTTCATTCTTGATTGATCAACGTCCATTGGTCCTCTAAATATACGACATAGTTTGACCTTTTCAAATACTATCCAAATATCTCACTTGTGAAACTTCGACGTATACACTCGACTTCAACGAAGGCTTCCCTTATAACAATTCCCAAAAATATATATCAAGTAATCACCATCCTCGTTCCGTCGCAACGATCTATACACAGGCTTATCATTCAAAACACCCTTCATAACTTTCCATCGTCCCAAGTGGTAACTCAGTCACAACACTCTCTCAAGAACTCTACTCATCAACGTCGTCTAATACTCCTGGAATTACAAAACGGGTTGGACTTAGAACCATAACATAAACTTTATGGAATCCAACACGAATACCGTCGCGACCGACTTCAGTCACAATTAGAGCATTCTCCTTAATAAAACATCAATCATCTTAAGGTACCTGTAGCTACTAAACCATCTCAAAATTCCTCACCGTCAAGACTTATCTTAGTCGCAAACTAACAATCCACCACGACCATTAGTATCCGACAAAATCCATACGTTAGTAGTGAACAAATCCTTAACAACCTTCTGAGCTTAATCCCAACAAGCGTCCCAAAACAACCATGCAACATCCCTCAAAATATCAAATCCCAAATCATACATACTTGGGTTACCCGCGATACCAACTTACTAAACTCAACCACAGACGAAGTCTCTTATAGGTCGTACTCAAACTTGAATTGTCTTCCACAATTTCAATCCCCTCATCTTTAACATCTGCACCAAAAGATTTCAAATGATCACAACAGCATCAACCTCTAACTCACAAGTCCGACAATGTTTCCTTATGAAATTCAAATCGTTCCAAGGTAGTAATACACTTTCTCAACTCTATGTCGAAATACATCTTAAGTCCAAAATGAAATATCACAATACGCCCCACAAGGTTCTTCAGTACAAAACAAAACTGAAATCAAAGCATTCGCTAAACTTTCCACTGGCTCAAACAAATTCGCTTACCATCGCGAAGTCCAAATAGCGACTCAACCATCTCGAGTCAAAATACTCACGATTAATACCAACTTGTAAAAAGATCTTCCACCACACTCACAAAGCTAACCATCCAAAACAAAAGAACTTCTGAACTCTGAAATACTTCTCGAGGTCTTTTACATGATACAAAATAAAACTCCACGGAAGAACTGTCCAAAATATCACCGTCTAAGTCGCTTACTTAAGGCACTCACGCCCAAAAGTTCAAAATTCTATCCTTAGAATACTCGACATACACTGGTCTAACTTTACTATTGATAACACAACACTCGGATGCTTGCCACAATTTCTTAACTTGATGTGAATCAAATAATATCCATGAACACGAAATAACTCTTACAGCTACTCATGAGAGTACTATCTGAACATCCCAAAATCATACCTGACGCATTAGTCACACTAATGACATCAGCAATTACTCGCCATGACCATACACCAACTTGAAAAGCATTGTCTAAACATCTTCGGTTCTCATACTAACCCGTAGACAGCCAAACTTCGCATCGATCCCACTAAACACAAAACTCAAATGACTGATTCATCCAAACATCAATCCTTGGAAGCAGACACTCGTCCTCAATATCCACTTTGTTACTCGCCTACAAACGACACACCAACTCGGTAACTTTGGCTCTCCTCGAACAACACAACGGTAGCACTCCACGGTGACCCGCTCGAATAAGGAACTCTGCTCAAACCAATCCTCAAGTTGATTCTCCAACTCTAATCCTGAAGCAAACGTCCCTTAAGGATACTTCGAATCACAACTAGTTCCAGAAACTAAATCCATCAAAACTTTACTTCGCACAACTGCTGTAATTCACTCACATCTTCACAATACACCTCAGAAGAATCACTACAAGGAGATCACTTGCCGAAATCTTGCTTCTCTCCAAAATCCAAATTCGCCTACAACTCGAGTAACCATGCACCACCTTGTGCCAACACATCTGCTTCATACACTATTAAGTTAGCAAGACAAGTCTATCCCAACCAACATAATTCTCGACTACTATCAACAAGAGATTAGGGATGATCATTCCCTCAATTTGTCAATAGACAGTCGACAATCATGATGGTGACATAAACCATCTCTACCAACTACAACAACGTCTTCAAACTTACACTTCAAGTCACGAGCGTAACCGCTGAGGCTCAACTCCGACCCACAGCGCCACGAAGAAGTAAAACTTCTCCCCACTTGTTTCAAACTCATCTCTGCAGACAAACAATTTGAAACAAACAAGTGCAAGCGGTGTTTCACACACAATGTCGCATACAGATTAAACACACTAATAACTTGGTCGACGGACCGACCGCTCGATACCATTATTGTAACACCCAAATCTACCCAAAGTTTTATATGCAAAATCGAGTAATTTTAAAATTTCATAAATTAAATCTTGGCGTTACACCATCAAAACAACTCACTTTAAAACAGTTTACTTTAAAATATAAATTTGGATACATAGCTTAGAGAAAACATAAATTGATTCATAGAAATCAAAACATCTCCTTTATTAAACTTCCTCATCAAAATCATGTTTTATGAATTATGGTTCTTACTCACAAAGGAATAATAATAAAACAACCACAACAAGACGACATAAATATTTCCCCCCGAGTGCTACGTATCAGAGCGACACCGACTCGACTAACGAACTATAGACTCGTCTTCATAACTTGCGTTACCAATATATAGGTAACGGCGAAACAAGTAAAGGGTGAGATACTCCAAAACATATAATTAAAGCCATGATAATATATATATATATATATAGTTTCGGAATTATAAAGGGTATAGATTAATAAGTGTAATTCCTACACATAATCAAAACTTACTTACTTTACTAGTCATCCTATTGTGTATAATCTACACTTTATCACCATAACCTCATCGGCATAAACGTCACAACAACACATAAACTTCCATCACCACGAAATCGTCACGAGCTAATACATCACTAATTAACACGACAGTCTTAAACAACAACAACAACCAACAACATTAAATAATGCTAATAATATAAGCAACACAAACAAATCATCACAAATTGGCTAAAGCCCATCATCGCTTGTGGCATAAAGCCCATCATCGCTTGTGTCATAAAGCCCATCTTCACAACATCATCACAAACATCATCGTATCATATATCATCGCAATTCAATATCATCCATCAATCAACAAAACCCAACGCCAAACAGCTCAAACATAAACATAACCGACTCCATGAGACACGACTATGTTATGCATGTGGTACTCATCGCTTTGTCCGTAATTAGGGACACTTGGCATAAAGCCGATCTTCACTCGGCATAAAAGCCATCATCGCTTGGCATAAAAGCCCTCTTCGCTTATGAAATATATTTGACTCGACAATAAAACAACACAACACAAAAACAACATCTTCGCTCATTCAAATTAGCATAAAGCCCACATCGCCAGAATTTATCCAAAACAAGATAAATATAACATCACATCATAATTGCATTATGCAAACATCACTAATAAATTCATCAAAAGTCATGCATTCACAAATCGGAAGCATTTATTAACAACCTCAATTTAATCATCACATTGCACATCAACAAGTATTCTTTAATAAATACACCGTCGCAAAACTTACGTTTATTAACACCGCATCGTTATCAATTAATTCGCTAAATTCCGAAAACGGAAAAATAGTTAAAACGTCAATAATCGTCGCGAATGTAATTCCTAATAACTGGCATTAATCATAATCGTCAACGTCGAAATCGGATTGTCCATACGTGCCTTAAATCCACTAAAACACAATCCGGTTCAATTTACCGTAAATTGGCCTATTTCGGGTCGCTTCGTAAAAACTCATAATTTCTAAAAACTAACCTCACCACTACGTTCTACACGTCGAACTTAGCTAGCACATCAATTTTCGTTGAATTCGGAGCAACTTGCTCCGCCGTCGAATTTACCAAAATCGGAACATAATCGGGTTCTAAATTTAATCGGCTATCTTATGTCCTAATTATATTTTATTAATGTCAACTAGTAGTGTTTGGACTTAATGGAATTAAAAGAAACAAAAGGATTAGAAAATTATGCAGGAAAACAAATGTTGCAGAAAACAGAAAATGGAAAAATCACAAACAAACAGCAAAACAGAAATTCACGAAATTTCATTTCCTCATCTTGAAGACGCACGTCCCCTATATTCATATGGGCAGGAGGTGAGCGCCTCACCCACCCCTACACATGCCATCCATTTTTTTTTCTTTTCATATATCTGTGTTTTTACTGTTTATATTTTCTGGTGTTCTCTTGTTTTTCATTACAGTGTTATGTTCCTTTTTTTTTTCCATTTCAAATTTTCATTTCTATTTCCATTCCCTAATCTAAACACTGCAACACAAATAACAACACACATAATTTCTACAACAAATCCATCTCTTCTAACATTCTTACAATCTCTCAACAAAACCCTATAACCCAAACATCAAATTTTCCCCAAATTCAAAATACAATTATCAAAACCTAATCATATGAAATAGAGAAATCAAACCCCTTACCATGGAAGCTTTTATGATTCTTGATCATCCAACATCTCCACCATCAAGTTCCCTCTAGCTCCTCTTCTTCTCCTTCTTCCCAAAACCCTCACTTCCTCTCAAGTTTCTATTTTTGGTGTGTTTGGAAAAATGGGAAGAAAACAAAGGAAATGGTTTTTATAAGTTATTTTCTACTAGTAAGTCAAGTTTCCATGTTTGGTTTTGGTATTTTTGAATGGAAGGAAAATGAGGAGAAATAATTTGTAATGGTATTTTCCCCACTAGTAAGCTTAAGGGTGCAAACCCAATTCTACATAATTAATCCTCACACCCCCATCTATTCTTATAAATTAATACTCTAATAATATCTACCAATATTATTAATTCAATCAATTAAAATAATTCCGGGGAATTAAATATCGGATCCGAATAATATTTTACCGAACCGAACGAAATAAAACCCGGATTAAACACAACGTCGCCAGATAAATTAATAGATATATTAATTAATATGAATATTCTCGTCACAAAATAAATATCGATCGGTAATTCGAAAATATTAATACAATATATTATTAATTATGAATATTTAAGTATTAGTAATAGTTTACTCGGTAATATAATAAAACAAAGGAAACAGGCAAGGTTTTAATGGTACAGGAAAAAAAATGTTCCCATTTACAACAAAGTGTCGTTTAACACTTCATGCCTCACCATCTACATGCCGCTCGGCAAGCACTTCTTTCTCAAGTGTCGTTCGGCTCACTCCCCTTATCAGGGTGTGTCGTTCGATTCTCTGTGTTTTCTGCGATTTTTCTTTGAATAATTTTATATTTTTACGGATTCATTCCGAATAATAATTTCATCACACAACATCAATCAATTATTACCAAACAATAATTTTCAATTGTCAAACCAATTATGTAATTAATTCAACTACGAACAATTTCCGACCAAACAGAACAACTACGAATGTATGGTAAATTCCTCATTACCCTAATTCCCACATACTACTCATCATACAACCTATTAGAAAATTAGAACCTCACCCTTACCTGGATTCAAAAGCAGTTCAACTCTACGTTTGCCTCCTAATTTCCGGTCGAATTCTGCCTTGGCTTTTCGGTCCGCAATTTCCTCTTTCAGCGATAGTTTCCTCCAAACCCTTGTTCCTCTTTTCTTTCTCCCACGTACAACTTTTCCCAAAAATATTCACTAAACCATTATAATTCTCCTTTTATATCTCTTATAATTAAATCCAACTTATAATAATAATAATAATAATAAAATTTCTATTATTTCTACTTGGCTTAATTTTCACACCTCTTTTCTATACTTCTAACACCAAATAAATAACTCTATTAATTCCACACTTATTTCTAATATTATTTTCAATAATATTCTACCACGAAATTAATTCATCACTAATTATTCCCAAATTCCGATAATTCACTTAATCAACTTATAAATCTATTAACCCTCCTTATAATTCTACTGATAATTTCAACTTCGGCTATATTCCAATAAATAAATCCTTAATAATTTTATTTAAATAATTAAATAATTAAATAAGTTCCGGGTGTTACAATGAACAAACAACAACATAGAAAATAAATGTAGAAACTAAATAACACGATGAATTGTTTACTCAGTTTGGTGCTACACATCTACGTCCGGAGGCTACCAAGCCATGGATGAAGTCCACTATTTGCAGTATTAATTTAGAGTTAAACTCTTTGTTTACACTCCTCACTTAATCACTGCCCAATGACACTTCTACCTAAGATCCCCTCTTAGATATGAGAAACCCCTCTCAATCCCATAGTCACACGCGGTGACAATTAACAATAACAGAAAATTTGAAGACACACTTCAAAGACACGTAATCATCATCGCTTCAAAGCTTGTTGATAGTTAACAACTTACAACTCAACTAACGTCCACCTCAAGTATTAAAAATATTAGAGTGGCTCACAATTAACAACCAACAAAATACTTAAAACCAACAACTCAAAACTAGCAATTAAAACAGTACTCTTAAGTTTCTTCAGGAATGGCCAGCGCTGCAAATAGGGTTAATTGCCTTTAAATATGATGAGAACAACTAGGGTTGCTTCACAGTTAGTCTTCACAAGTCCTAAGCTTTTTCAACATAAGTAGGACAAAAGTTCTCCAAGAATATTGTTGAAGAACATTACATAGATTCCTTAATCGAAGCATACAAATTAAAACAAATTGACTCCTAATAATTCTGAACTTAAAAACTAGTTCAGTTCAGTTTCACATGTCAGGACATCTGCCGTGACATTTTCATAAAACCTGTTGATACATTAAACTTCATGGCATTTTTCTGAGCAAAATATTTTACCAAAATTGTTGCCAATCTACATAACTAACAAATTGAATTTATATTTCTCTTTAATTTCCTCTTATGCTTAATGTTTTTTATTTGAGATACTTTTTAAATCTAATTATGGGTGCATAGGGATTACTGACCATTAGTCTATGCGTTGGAACTAAGGCAAATATTGTACTTACACTGGTTGAATAGGGATATGTGACATCTATCAGTTACATTTTAATTAATGTACTGTTGCATTGTCTAATCTCACTTACGCCGGTTGAATATGGATAAGAGACCTCTAGTAAGGATTAGTGAGCTATACTCTAAGGGGTTAGGTATAGTGAATTTGTTAATTTTCCAGGGAAATATAATGACTTTATCATCCATATAATGGAATAAATATCAACAGAGGAGAAATAAGGGATTATATGCAAAACCTCACAGTTTCCGCATTATTTCCAGAACAACTTTTAATTTTCAAAATTAAACTCAAAACCCCCATTTGTTACGTTTTTGTAAGTGTTTTTATGTTGGCCTTAATTTTTGGTAAAACTAGTTTATGTCAATGTCTTGACTGATGTCATGACATTAAATTGAATAAATTACAGAAGAAGATTAATTCAATGCTGTCAGTTGAGGAGTTATTGCTTTCTTTGAAATCTGAGAAGAATGGTGATGTCATAACCAATGTTATGACGTGCATGTGACATTGTTGTTCTGATTCACTTTTCTGAGACTTTTCGAGTTTACATTGAAATTTATTATGATTTACATTATTAGGATCACATGCTCACGTGGCTCGTGGTTAATCTTATTTAACCCTAAATTGGTTTGTTAAAGACCAAGTTTTTAGGTTAAATTAAGTGAACCCTAGCTATTATTATGGAAGCCCAATGAAGTCTTATTCTGCTTCTATAATAGGAAAAGAACCATGATTCTAGCATACACTTTTGGGCGCATTGAAGATTTACGAGACTATGAATTGTAGTTATTCTTGTGAGCCAAGCAATTATCATTTGATAAGTTGACTTGACTTAGGATTGTTAGGGTTATTTATCACTCAAAGCTTTGAAGCACAGTGTTGTATCTCTTGATTAAAGCTTTGAAACAAATCAAGTATGTTTATTGAAGAGTGTCTTCACAATTCAATTAATCAATAGGTTTATATCCTTTGTTGTGATTGAGGGGAGTGATAGAAACTCGGTGCAAGTAGGACTTAGATTGAAGTTGCATTAGGTGAGTTTTAAGTGAAGGAGATAAAGCTGGTTGGTTTATTCTTGAATTAATACTACTAATAGTGAATTTCCTCCACGGCTTGGCCTCAGGATGTTGGTGCGATTACACCTGGCGGGTAAACAATTGATTGTGTTCTTTATTGTTTCAATTAAGCTGTGTGAATTGTTAGTGTCAAATCTTGTGTCATAACATTCTCTGTGACATCACGTATCTGCTGCTAGGAATTTCAATTGGCATCGAGCGGGCACACACATTGTTTATGGGTGAGATATAGGGATATTGTTATCACGGCGTTATGACAGGAAGGAGGATTTGGGAGTGACCACCTATTACGGATGGATCTAACTATGATTCTTTGAAAACCTCGTATGGTTGCATTTTAAAAGTCATTGGATAACAAGGCTTGGAAGGCTGTGCCGGAGGATGAAAACATCCCACCAGCTTGAGAAGATGGGACTACTAGCACGAAACTTGAGGAAGAATGGAGCAAAGAAGAAGAAGAGCTAGCAACTGAAACACTCTAAAGCATTGAATGCCTTATTCAATGGAATTGAAAATATTTTCAAACTTGTACATCATGTGATGCGGTCAATGTTTGGGACACTCTCAAAAACCACTCATGAGGGTACATCCAAGGTGAAAATGTCAAGACTTGATGCTGCACTACCAAATTTGAGAATCAAAGATGAAGGAAGATGAAACCATTCATGAGTTTCACATGAACATCTTGGAGATTGCCAACACCTCAGGAGCATTGGGAGAGAAGATGTCAGAAGAAAAGCTAGTGAGAAATATTCTCAGATCCTTGCCTAAGAGATTTGCAATGAAGGTGACTGCTATAGAGGACGCTCAAGATATCTACAACTTGAAGGTTGATGAACTTATTGGATCACTTCAAACATTTGAGCTGGGGATCAATGAGAATGTTGACAAGAAAAACAAGAGCATAGCCCTTGTATCCAATACTGAAGATGAAAGCAAGGAAGATGATGAAAATCTCGAAGCAATATACTTAGGCAGTTCAACAAACTCATCAAAAGTAACCAGTCAAGGTCAAGTCAAGACATCCCATCGACATTAGCGAACTTATGACTCAACGAAGATCCAAGTGCGAAAAAATCAGCGGAAGGAATCGGTGCCATGGGTGTGAAGGATATGGGCACATTCGAAATGTCCTACCTTTCTAAAGAAATAGAAAAAAATTTCACCAGTACATGGTGACTTCGGTGACTACGAAGAAGAATCGCCAAACTAATTCTTGCTCTCTCGGGTTTGTAACTCGATAATGATTCTAGTGATGAGGAAGTGACATTTGAAGAACTGCGACACCCAAAGTTGTGTATAAGTGCTAAAGTATATCGGAAATGCAGCAAAAAGCTAATTGTGAAGTTGGAAGATGAGAATGAAGTTGGAGGTTGAGAAAAGAAAGACACACTACTATAAGTCATCTCAACGGTGAAGTTATAGTGTTGAATTCCAAACTTGATCTGATGACTAAAAATACGCCATCCCAAGCAGCCATTAAATCCCAAGTTGAAACAAAAAATACACGGAAACCATAGTAAAATATGCCGTACATAGAAAACTGCGGTGACAAAAGACACATGCCAACAAATGTCATAACACAAAAATGTATACAGTGAGGATATGTGGTTGCAAAGAAATTTCATAACAAAAGAAGAGCATACACATAAACCTATGTCAGCGGATATCACAACATAGGGCTCAACATCAAGATCAGAGAAACATGAAGAAAAAGTTTCAAAGATGGAGATGTCATTATTGTGGATGGTTTGGGCACAAAGCCATTTACTACAAAGCTATATGGATATCCTAATCAAATCCCTTATGTCAAAACCTAAGACCAACAAGGTACCATATACTCATGGAAGAAGAAGCTACGCCTGATAGCTCACACCTCCTATTTACGCCAAGGAAGATTGTTACTTTGACATGGATGCTCTAAGCATATATTTGGAAACAAGAACAATGTCAAACCTCATACAACTAGTTTTGTTACTTTTGGAGATGGAGCTAAAGGAGAAATCAAAGGTGTTGGAAACTTGGACATCACAGGTTTCAAACCTAAATGAAGTATTCTTGGTAAATGGTTTGACCAATCTCATAAGCATCAATCAACTATGTGATATGGGATTCAAAATCAACTTCACCAAGTCCATGTCTTGTAACCAAAAAAAACAAAATTGATCAAAGGACAATCCAAAAATATAGAGTCGAAACTAACATTCTTTACAGGCAAAGAAAAAAGTAAACTGTGGCACAAAAACTTGGCCATTTACATCTTAGAGGATGAAAAGATCATATCCATGGAGGTAAGAGGATTCCAAGACTTCACATTGATGAAAGTTTATGGTGAATGTTAGGTTGGAAAGGAAACCATGTCACATCAAAAGTCAAGACATCGACCACCTCTAAGGTGCTAGAACTTTGCACATGGATCATGGGCCCTATGTAGGTTGAAAGCCTTGGTGGAAAAGATATGCTTATGTTGTTGTGGATGATTTTCCAGTTACGGATAAACTTCATCGGGGAAAAATCGATGTTTTGATGTTTAAAGAATTATGCAAGAGACTTCAAAGAAAAGAAGGATGCATTATCAATCGAAGTGATCATGGAAGGAATTTGAGAATAACAAGTTTGATGAGTTTTGTTCCGGAAAATCAATCATGAGTTCCCACCACTCCTCCTCAACAAATGGAGTTGTGAAAGGAAGAACAAACTATACAAGAATCTACAAGCAATGATACATGAAGCTTCCTATTCATTTTTGGTGAAGCTATGAATACAACCTGTTATGTCCATGGGTCACAAAGAAAAAACATCCTCCACCACTGAAATATGAAAAAAAACCCACTGAAGTATTTATGTGTTTGGGAGCAAATGCTATATTACAGCAATTGCAACAAAGGAAAAGATGGACTCTAAAAGTGATGAAGGAATTTTAGGATACTCTACAACAGCAAGCCAGCAAAATTCCGTCCATTCCGGGACCAAAGTTATGATGGAGTCTATAAATTTCATATCACCATGAAAACAAATGTCCCATATGATGTTGAGACATTGTTTGAGACATCACCTCAAGTGTCTAATAAGGATGTGTCATCCTACCACTCCCCGAACGAAGAAACCAACCATCGCCAAAAAATCATCCAAGGAACTCATCATAGGAGATCCTAATGTGGAGTCATTACAAGATCTAGAGAAACCATCTCAAACTCTTGTTTTGTGATTAAGACAAAAGAATTAAAGGAGGCTTTGTGATGAATATTGGATTGGAGCAATGCAAGATGAACTAAACAGTTAAACAACATGAGTATGAGTTTGTTCCTAGACCAGAAGAACAAACATCATTGCACAAAGTGGATCTACAAGAACAAGACAGATGCATAAGGGGTTGTCACGAGAATAAGGCAAGACTTGTTGCTCAAGGATACACTCAAGTTGAAGGAGTTGATTTTGATGAGACTTTTGCTCCTGTGGCCAATCAATCATTGCTACTAGGGTTGCTTGCCTGAAATTCAAAGTTCCGGATGGATGTGAAAAGTGTCTTCCTAAATGGATACTTAAATGAAAGTATGTAGAAAAGCCTAAAGGATTTGTGGATCCTAACTTTCGATCATGTTTACAAATAGGAAAGCTCTGTGCACCAAGCTCCTAGGGTATGAAAGATTGACAAAATTCCTCAACGATAAACGAGGAAAATGACTTTGGATAAAACTCTTTGTCAAGGATGAAGGAGGAAAGATAATGATGGCTCAAATTTATGTTGATGACATAGTGTTTGGAGGAATGTCGAGATAAAATGGTGAGACATTTGCCAACCAAATGCAAGTTGAGTTTGAAATGAGCCTCATGAGAGAATTGACTTACTTTCTTGGATGCCAGTCACCACGGATGGAAGACTCGCTTTCCTAAGCAAGTATGCAAAATATTGTCAAGAAATTTGGGATGGAAAATTAGTCATAAAAGGACTCACCACTACTCATCTAAAGTTGTCCGAGAGACACGGGGACAAATGTAGATCAAAGCTTGTCCACATGATAGAAGCTCTTTATGTACCTTACCGGACTGATATTGCCTTTGTTGTTGGAGTGTGCAAGCCAGGTGAACCTAAAGTAAGTCACATCAACCGGTGAAAAAATTACAAGTATGTGAGTGGAACATACAATTATGGTATCTTGTATTCTCATGGATGTGAACCAATTGCCGTTATTGTGATCAGTGATTACTAGTGCTAATGATAGAAATACGGAGGATGCTTCTTTGGAAACAATCTTGTTTCTTGGTTCAACAAAACAAATGTGTCTTTATCTCTTCTTTGAATACCACCGCCGTGTAGTTGTTCTCAAATGATCAGGATATTGGTAGTACAATGTCACAAGATTTCATGACACTACTATGACAACGAGTACTATTAACATTTCTAAGAATCCTATTGTGCATGAGGACTAACATATTGACATTAGACATCTTCATGAGATCTTGGAAGAAGGTGATTAAATCGAGACATGTAGCCTTTGAACTTCAGCGGTGACATTTTACTAAAGCTCTTGATGCTAGTCGGTTTGAGAATTTAAGGGGCAAGTTGGGTATTTGTCAATAAGAGTTGTAGCAATTAATATTGCTTACAACAAGGGAAGAAGAGACATTTTATTTAATTTAATTGTGATTGGGCTAATTAATTATTTCCCTTTCTCTTTCAAAAATTTAAGAAGGAAATATATATATATATATATATATATATATATATATATATATATATATATATATATATATATATATATATATATATATATATATATATATATATATATCTTTTCCATTTGATATCCATTCCATTCCCTCAACAAACTCTCAAACTTCACAATTATTTTCTCATTCTCAAGATGTCTCAACAAAGCATGTCATCATCATCTTCATCATCAAAGGTGGTTCTCCCTCTCACGATTACGGGTTTAGGGCAGCGTAGAAACAATGCGGTGAGATTCTAGAGGTTACTCTACGTGCCATGAGGCGATCTGGGAGGGTCAAGAAACTTCGTACAGGACATGCAGAAGGTCTCAGTCTCTCCATCGGTAAGAATCTTGAGCTATCTTCCTCTGTTCCTCCCAGATAGCTAATAGGAGGATTCTAGATATGTTCATCAAGCCATAGCTAGAATAGTTACTAGGATTCGAATGAGAATCACTCTGTTCACAGGGTTTACATTTCCTTTGATCAAATCTGCTAGTCCCTAATTTGTGAGTCCGGATGTCACACAAAATGTAAGAACATCAATGTCAGAAATCCCTAAGAATCCTATTAATGACCCTTCGATAAATCACATTTTTGTTGCACCATTGTAAGTCTCCTGTAAACCTGTTGATGAAAACATGGAGAAGTCTCGGAGAATTCTTACGATGAAATTCTTGAAGAATCTCACGAAACTGCACGACAACTGGAAAAATCTCGGAGAAAACCTCGATCAAAATGTTGAGCCTCCAACATTGATCTTGATGAAGAATTCTCTGATATTGACCTTATTGCTAGTGTTAACCAGCATAGCTAAGAGGATGATGAGTAAAAACAGAATGCTACTCAAAGTCCTTCAAGGAGAGTTGTTGGTATTCATGAGACTCCAGGGATGAAAGCAAGAGAAAAAGGTTGAAAAAGACAAAAAAAGGAACTTCCAAAGGGAAGGGTAGGATGAAGTCAAAACATCTCAAGCCCGAGAACTCAATCATCAAAAAAAAGGTCCACTGAACCCCGAATCGATGATGATTGATTTTAATGTTGAAGAATGTCACAAACATTCCACTCGAAAAAACCTCTCTGGTAAAGCCCTAAAGTTTCTAAGGTGGCTATTGATAACATCTCTTTCCACCATCGAGAGTGCTAGCGGTGAAGTATATACATGCGAAAAGATTGCCTTAGAAAGGGGTTGAGCAGTGCCTTGAATGCAAGGATGTTATGGACTGATCAAGGAAGTTGGTGATAACTTGGTCAAATTTACAAATTGTTATGATATTTTGGTGAAGGAGTTTATTGTTAATTTGATTAGTGGTTGTGTTGATAAGAAGCAGATTTTAAAAGTGTGTTTGTGAGAGGAAGAAAAGTGAAGTTCTCTCCAAGTGTAATCAACAAATATTTGGAAAGATCGATGATGCTCATTCGAGCTTGAAAAGCAGATAACCAAGTGCAAACCATCAACTGCAACAAAAGTGAAACAATAGCCATTGAAGGAAAGTTAACTACTAGCAAAATGAGTGTCAAGTTTGCAATTACACCAAAGATAGGTACCCAACTGAGTTCCCACAATCACAAGTCCATCTCCATTGGCCTAGGAAGATTTATTTTGCTGTTGGAACAAAAGCAAAGTTTTATTATGGGACCTATATCTTTGAGCAAACTTTAAAACATGTCACCTACATGCTATCAAAGGTCCAATAGCCTTTCCCTCCCTCTGTGTATTATTATAAGCGCCATACTACGACATCACAGTAGCAGTACATTTGCCACACACTGTTTTCAACCTTTATTTCCCAAAACATTATGCAACATAAAAACGCCAATATCAACTCTGCTGGTGTCATTATTTGCCTCCAAAAGACTTGGCGAAGCAAAAAGCAAACTAAAGCCGATTTACACAGAAGAAAAAAACATGAAAGTGAAATAAAAAATCTACTGTTAAACAAAATGCTTGATCTGGATCAGTAATCTTTATACATTAAACCACAATACTTCTTGAAAAAAAAGTACCAATTTCTGATCTCTATCTACTTTGTTGCTTATATTTTAGTGTTTTATTGTTATTTTATACATTTATTTTATCATTTGTTTTATTAAATCTATTTACATTTGTAATTCTTAACTACACTACTTTCTTTATATAACAAGCTTTGGGATTATGTACTACCTTTGGCTTACTTGCTTTAAAGTATAAACATTATTGCAATTATGGCAAAAGCTTCTTCTTATTTACACTTAATTACTTAATTAGTATTTCTTTATAAATACTCTAATATAATTTTTTATAAAATATTTATATTATAATTTTATATAATATCTTAATGTCGCAACATTAAAATTTAATAATTAGAAAAATTAGCCATCGCTTTCAGTTGAAAATTACGCGCACACTACGAAAAACCGGCATATCACCAACATGTACAACATGCCGCTAACATGCATTCACACACCAAAACACCGTTTACATTAGCATTTATTAAATTACCGCCGTCACATACCACGCCACTTACATAGCTTTATCTTAACCCCCTTACCGTTTTAAAAAAATTAAGCCCCATTATTAAACCACTTCCCCTTCTGCTTACATACATAACCAAAAAAACCACCGCCGATATACGCATTGCTTGTGCCCGCCATAATGCCATTACACGGCAACAGCAATCATTTATGAAACTACGTTAATTGCGAAAATTTATCTCCACTTTAACTGCAATGTATACTATTAAAGCATCCATATATTTAGAAGTATCTTCCATTCATTATCAACCATTTCACTACCGCATTGAAAAGTGAAAACACCATGCAAAACTTAGATTAGTTGCATTATTATTTTAGTGAAAGATAAGCGGTTGGTTTATTCACAATTAATGCCACTACTAACAATTTCCCTCCACAATTGGTAACACAAATGTAGTGCCATTACACCTGGTAAGCTTTCGGTAAATTTCTTCTTCTGCACACCAATGCGCCGTGTTACGCAATGTCGAATCTTGTGTCATAACATTCACGTGACATCACGTGCTGCGCCCCAATTTCAACCTTTTTTATTACGCCATCTTTGTTAAATGATCTTATTTTATTATTGATTAACATTATTGGTACTTACCGAAAAAATCATCAAAAACCTTGCGAAAAAAACAACTAATGTTGACACCAAGTTTACCTCGCCGGCAAAAGTAACTAACACCATAATTTGGAAAATCTCAAATAAGATCCCACAATGCCAGAACATTGTCTCTTCTACATGTCGAAATCTAAGCAGGTTTACACAAAAAACTTTCAACAAGTATCAAGTTTGACACATCAACAAGATGTTGAGGACTTATCATATTTCCAGCTAAAGAGTAAATCAAATATTCCTTGACAAATCTAGTTAAATAAGTTAGGAACTTCAAATGTAGTTAGATGGTTTCAAGCATTATGAAAATAATAGTAAAATTTAAAATTTATAACATAACAGCGAAATTTTAGACCTGCGTGAGAAGATACATATATTGAAGAAAATAACCAATTTTGCATTATCGTTGTAGTAGTATATAAAAGTATGTCATCATCCACATCTCATTTATTACTCATAGAACTAAAGTAAAAATTATAGAAAGTAATTTGTGAAAAAATATGGCATCTTTTATTTCTTTAAAGTCTTTTATTCAAAATATCGTTAAACCATTGTTATTTTGTATATTTATCCCGTTTATTTTACATCTAGTTGGTTCTTATTCAAACCATTTACACCACACACCACCATCGTTTTCTTTTCCGTCCTTAGATTTTATCGTTAATCTCCGTGAACTAAACTCCACGATTGTTTACTAAAACAGCCACTGTTCCTAGGTTTAGTAATGGTATTCCATTGTATGCTTTTCCCACATTCACCCCTTTCTTTAAACACTTTATCTCTCCAACTCTCTTTGGGAAGATCACTAGACATCATAGAATAAGTGAAATGGCCCGATAACTTATTTTATCATCCTCAAACCATGCGCACCTTTTTCACTAGTTTAAATTTGATTTGAGTAAAATATGTTATATCCACTTATTTATGGTTTCTTGCTTAAAATATTTCTTTACTAACTTACTGGTCTATTTATCTGTCTGAAAATATTTTAATATGCCGGCGTTTTTGAAAAAGTATTTTCATATCCACTAATTTGTTGAGACATATCACAAAAATTGAAGATCTCCTTAATATATTATTTGTTTTGTTGTAGCTTTCGAAATAAATCATATGTAGGGATGAGGCCGGATCGAGGCGGATTTAAGCACACCCAGACCCGCGCGCCCTCCCAGAACCAGAGACCAGCAGATTCGGGGTTAAAAATTTCACCCCGCCCAAGCAAAGCAGGTTTACACTTGCATCTCCATACCCGTCAAGATAAAATTTTTATTTTATTTTAAATTTATATTTTTTCAATAAAGTTAAAAATAAATAATTAAACTAAATACTTAATTATTTAAAAGTATTTTTCAAGTTTGATAGTTTATTTAAATTTTATTTTCAAAAAATAAATAATAATTAATAAATATAATATTATAACATTAAAAGTATAAAAGTGTAAATAAGTAATAAAACTATTAAAATAAATAAAATAAAATAAATTTAGTTGGTGAAATGAGTCGGAGTGCGGGTAGTTACACCATCACACCTTGCTTGCCCATAAATAAATAAGCAGGTTTTACCTTTACTTGAACCCCAATTGGCAAGGTTTTCCCATTAATATCGAAGGCGGAAGGCCAGGCAGTGGGCAGGTTTATTACCGTACCTAATGTACAAACATGAGATGAGAAATTATAGAGGCCATTTTTTCAAACTTATTAACAAATCATTAATCATGTAATCTGGTAATCCATATATAACACAAAAATATAAGGTGAAATGGGACCGTCTTGTCTAATTCCTTTTCTAGGCTCAAAGAATTACACTCATTCATATTCAAAGGATCTTCATTTTAAGCTGTGTAATAGACTTGGAACTTGGAATCTTAATTTCATTTAGCACATTGATCAAAATTGTCAGCAGGGATTATCATATGTTGTGGCTAAATCAACCTTTACAAATATATATTTTGCCATTCGGATGATTCCTATAATGAAGCATATCTTACTGAACTATAATGTTTTCCTAGATATTTACGTGCAAGTAAACCAATTTGAAAAGGAGAGATAACACATCCTATGAAAATTTCGAGCCTATTACACAGCTCTTACTAGAAAATTATAATTATAATTACACAAAGAGACATGTCTAAGTGCTCGCATTGATTAGGTTGTCGACCTTTAGAGATGATAACTAGATCGGTTTAGTTGATTTATTTATCTGACTAGATTTTATAAAAGCTACTTGATGTACTTTCAAGAGGTTCCTATAATATGCTTAAGACTTAGTAATGTCGGTTGAAAAATCATACAGGCGAGGAAGGTTTCCGAGACATGCAAAAAATGTTCGTGTTCCTT
>CM038795.1:174571477-174668321 GCA_021764765.1 Vicia sativa
TTTTGGTAATGTTAAAAAATATGTGACTTGAATTACAATGGTGTATATATATTTGGGTAACAATGGTATATAATGGTATTTGTATATAATCTCTTTGTTGAAATAACGGGATTAGGTTGTAAATTAGGTTTATAAATTATAGGTATATGAATTACGAGGTTTATGAAATAATCTTAAAATTGCAAGTTTAAAAATTATATAAATTTTGGTTTTAGTAAAACCTAAGAAAGTGCTTTTTAAATTAAGCGCTGCCTTAAACCACCTAAGCACTTTTGAGTAAAAGTCTTTGCTTAGATATATAAGAAAGCGCTTTTAAAAGCGCTTTCATGAAAATAAACATAAGGCAGCTTTTATCAAAAAGCTTTCATAGGTAACCTAAAGCGGCCTTTCTTTGAAAAACGCTTTCTTAGGCGCCTACAAAGCATAAAAGGCATTCTAAAGTAGGCCTAAAGCGCTGAGAAAAAATCTTGCTAAAAGTCTATTAAGAAAGCGCTTTTGGAAAAAGCGGCGCCTTAGGTGAACCTCTGGCTTTTTTTCTAAACAAAAGCGCACTAAAACTTTATAGCCGTATACCACCCTACGAGCGCTTTTAAGTGCTTTAGAGTCCAGCGCTTTCGTGGGTCTTTTATAAGTAGTGGGGTTTACACTAATAATATCAATTCAGGCCTTAAATATTATGTCCATTTTATTGACGACTCTAGTAGATTCACGTGTATTTATCCCTTGAAACTAGGAATAGCAAAAAAACCCGAACCCAATCAGACCCGTCCACCCCGCCCCAATATTAACGGGGAAAAACCGATTTAATTGGAGGCGAATCTTGTCGATTTTAATGTTAGAAGTAGTGCGGGTGTGGGTGAAGCTAATACCCATTAATCTTTTTTAATCTTAAATATCAAGTTTATAAATAATTATTATTCTTTTTTTTTTAAATAAAAATGATCATGTTTTTATAATTATTCTTAAAATGATTAAATATTTAATTTAAATATTAATTTTTATTGTTATAAAAAATAAACATTTTTTTAACAAAATAAAATTTTCTTGTGTGAGTGGCGGGTTGGGGAAATCTTTCTTAGCGGAGGCGGGAGTAAATTTTACCTGTTGGACTTGTGGAAGGTGTGGGTATAGAAAGTCGGTGTGGGGATGCCTAAACCCGTCCCATATCCGCCACATTATCATGCCTACTTGAAATCAAAGTATGAAACGATATATTCATTCATCCAATTCAAAACTGTGGTAGGAATCAATTTTACAAAATAATAATTGTTGTTCATTGTGATGGTGGTGGTGAATTTAAACATGTCAAAAGAGTCTTATTAGAAGCAAGCATTTAATTTATAATTACATGTCCATATACCTATCATCAAAATAGTAGAGCTCAAGAAAAAAAAACATACATATTCTTGAGCTAGGCCTAACCATGTTAGCTCGAGCTAAAATTTAAGTTATTGTCAAAGCTTTCTCCAACTATTTATCTAATAAATAGGTTACCTTCATCCACCGACAAATACTTGTCACTATGTTCTTAAAAACAAGAAGGTAATTGGCTACAATGTCCTCAAATCTTTTGGATGTGCATGTTATGCTGACCTAAAACCTTACAACAAACATAAACTTCAATTCCATATAACCAGATGTGTATTCTTGGGATATAACAACTCAGACAAAGGATACAAGTGCATCAACTCACATGGAATAATATTTGTCTCAAGACATATGCGCTCAATGAGGAACACTTTCCTTTTCTTGATGGATTTATTAACACAAGAATTCCATTAAAAACACTAACTCAAGATGTATCTACTTTGTTTCCTCTAGATCATGCATGTTGTAGCTTGCATTTGCAATGCAATCCAAAGCGCCACCTCATGATCTTCTCAACCCCTCTCTAGTAGAATTTTTGTCTTTGGGAATCAAACCTTGTACCCTAAGGTTCAAGTACATATTCAATGCATTCCCACTACCAATTGAGCTACTTTTTATAATAGTTGGGACCCTCAAGGCAATCCCGACACTTTATCATCACGGTCTTCTCTACCGTCTCTAGTAGAATTTTTGTCTTTCATGGGAATGGAACCCTATACCGTGTTTCAAGTACATGTTCAATCCATTCTCACTCTAGCATAGATCATTGGCAAGGAGTAAAGAGGATACTAAGGTATCTCAAGGCCAATTAACTTCCTTGCGAGATAATATCATCCCTTAATTTAGATATATCCGTCTCTCCGATCATTGGACCACAAGTGATGATGATAGGAAATCCATCGAAGGTAATGTGTATCCTAGTTGAATAATTGATCTTTTGTCTTCAAGAAAACAAAAGATTATGCATTGATCCATCATGGAGTATGAGTGTCGAGCTCTAGTTGACCTTGCAACCAAGGTAGTTTGAGTTAGGTCCCTTCTAAATGAGGTAAAATTATCATTACCTAAAAAGCCAATCCCATGGAGTGATAACTTAGGTCCCTTCCATTTATGCATACCAGATTAAAACAAATTGAAACTCACGTTCATTACATATGTGATCAAGTGTTAAAAATAAAACCATTGTGGCATATGTACGCTTAATTAACCATATACCATATTGTTTAACCAATTCACTCAATCACACAAAGTTAAACATATTAAGAGACAAACTTGGAGATACTCTTGAACAATTAATTTGAGAGGGGAGTTAGAGAAAGGATCAAGTTGCAATCCATTGATTCATGCACAACCATTACTCCCTATGATTTTACAACTCTTAAATATAATTATTTTATTTTGCATTAATATAGTGTACCATTTTGGCTATTTGGAAAGATAGTGTACCATTGGACCATGTTGGATTTGTTTATATATTTTACAAATGAGTTATATATTCAGACAACTATCGATGTCTTATAGGTAAGTTTTATTAAATTCAACATATACAGATATCTATTGTATGTAGATAACAAAATTCATTTACCAAGTTCCTCACATATTCAGTTAATTAAGCAATCTTCTGCACTCTTTGTGAAGATACCTTAACCCGCGAGTAGCTCCAACAATTTTCTTCCTTGCAGACCATTCTAATAGATTCCTTTGTTGCCTTGCAATATAACAAAGTATTAGATCAATATAGAATCAAAAAGTATCAATACCATGAATTCAATATTATACTGCAATTACCATATAAATGTGAATTAAATTATCCATCACATATACACTTATAGCTGCTTTGGAATCCCATCATCTATATTCATACAAGGTAGTAGATGTATACACACATCTTGGAACTTTTTAAAAGGATGACTCTAATGGAACATTTCCACAAGTAACCAACCACCTTCAAGATTAAAATATATCAATGCTTTATTTCCCTCAATCATGCATATATAACACTAATATATAATGTATTATACATGCTTTTTTAATCATGTGTTGATATTAAATTACGTACCCCATAAACCTTCACAAACTGTCCATTCTTGGCAGCTCTTGGCTCTGCATCTGGGTATGAAAAATGCCAATTATAATTACTACAACAATAAAATATAACATTGTGGAAAGCTCCGAGAATAAAGCCACCAGCAATGAATCCCATAACAAATATCAGAATTACATGCCATAATATTGGCTTAAAGAGTTCTTTTGAAGGAATACTCATCATCCCCAGAGAGTAGTCACAGCTGGATAACGAACTACAACAGCACTATGCAATTTCAATGACCCTAAAGACTCTAAAGGGCCAGAAGTAATCAGACCAGCTGTCGGCAGAACGAGAGGTTTTGCTCCATTTTACACTATACAATTAGAACACCAAATTGTAATAAGTCAAAATCATAGAGAATGATTAATGTTACCTTTAATTCTAATCAAAGAAAAATCTGGAAGTATGACTTGTTTAATTTAAATATAACTTGTACCTTCACAAGTAGGATGTTTGTAAGAAGATCTCCAAAATATATGACACAGGATGTCCATGGTCACTTTTGAAAAATATCATTTTATTAGATAAAATATTTTATTTCGAGATACTACCACAAACTTAGTCGGTTGAAATCATAAGTTTGTAAAAAATTTCACTAAGTAATTGTGGGGTCCACATACAAGCTACATTTGGTATTGACCATACATAAAATTTTAGCCAGCTATAAGGGCGGAAGGGACAGGAAAAGACCGAAACACGGTCCTGCTTGGAAGCATAGATATCGGAGTATGGTCCGGACACACAACCCGGCCATACGAGCCATGATCCTGCTCGACTAATAAAACGAGTGTTACGTTGAGCCGTGAAGCGCCACATTAATCGGCGGTATGCGTTACACATTGAAGCCATCATTGTTGAACGACAGACGTTACACACCTTAAGCGATTCGGTTATGGGCTGGAAGGCATAAGCCGTTAGAGGTGTTAAACAGGAAGTCACATGACTTCTCTATAAATAGGGCTCCCGCCAGCGGGATAAGCAAGACAATCATTAGCTTGGAGTTCAAGATACTTAACTTGAGCCTCCAAATCCCTCAATACGTTTATATAAGTTTTTCCTGCAAGAACATTTGGCGTCCCACCGTAGGCCTCGGTGAAATCTATCGAGCCACGCCACGATAATCAATAACCAATGTCAACAACACCACCAATCGATCCTCGGGACTTGCAGGTTGTTGGCCATGATAGACGATCTGCGTCAGCACAATGACACCAAAACTTCGAGATTTTATAATTTCAATCCAATTTGTTTTCCCTTTCAACATTCTTTTATATGTCTTGTATTCTTAATTCAAATTATATATAATATCGTTGATTTAATTCAATTGGTTTATGTTTCCTTGATCTTTCGTCTTAGCATTGATTTGAATTAAATTGTGTATGTCGAATCACATTTGCTTAATCCGTGAGTCTGAATCAATGCTCGGATAATAGGAATATAAATCACATAGTGTCAATTTAAACTTGTTTGGTACTATAATCGAAGAGGGATTAAAATTCCTTAGATTTGGATTTATAATTCTGATGATAAGTTGGGAACCCGAGCAGTGGGTTGATTTGTTTTAGCTTATTTGCTAATCCAAACTCAAAACTCCCATTGTTCAATCGGTTGGTTAATTCATACAAGAATCCTTGTGATACGATACTCGAGTCATTGTCGCTAACTACTGTTTTAAAATCACTCGTTTTGATTGGTGTGCGACAACAGATCAGATACCACAAGTGGGAAAAAGTGATGTTAAGGTTACTGGACAATGAGACCAATATCACATTGTATCTATAAGTAATAGGGTAACCTAAATAAAGAATCATCAACAATTTCTCATGATCTTAAACACCCAAGCTAGATACTCACAATGAATTCCTAACTTCATAGGTCGTGTCATAGAACAACCTAGAATATAATTGGTTTTTCAGATAAACTTCAATATTTAATTGCTTTTGAACTAAGGACTATGACTCTTCACTCCATGCAAGTATAAAAACCACATTTTCCATCAGACTCCTCATTTATAAAATCTTAAATGTAATCATGTAAGAAAATAAAGAACTAAGATAAGTAAAGATATCTGCAAGACTTTTACATGGTTGAATGGATGGAGCTTTAGTAAATGATCTCTTTGTTGTATGACTTCTCTACCTTACATACTCAATACAAAGGATCAAATTGTACATCACACTTTAACCCTTTCTTACGATTATTAACTCTTTTTTGGCTTGTACGTCATAGGTGGTGGACACGTGGAAGTCGTGCATGAATATGTAAGTTCACACACTTTTCTTCATCACCATTTGACAACAATATCTAAAGTGTTGAAATACCTCGTTAACTTTTCACATTCTTCTTCTAAATCAACTGTCTCACTCTCTTTTTAGTGACTTCATTGTCTTCAAATTAATGAATTCAAATGAAACAAAATAACCTTATATTTAAAGACCTTCAATTTCACACATACAAGATAACTCATAAATTATCCTAATGAAACAACCACATAATACTTTGTCAAAGCCAACACATTTTACACTTTCAAATTCTTTTACAATATAAAAAGTTAAATTCTCCCCATAGACCCATAAGAAATTTCTTTACTTAATCCACTTGGGTTATCAACTATCCTTATCTATCAGTCAAAAAGTTGCCTTTACATATGGATTGAGAATGTGTGAGACATGACACAATGAAGGATATATAATTGGAGGTGAATATTATTTTAGTGGAAGGTAAAAATCACCACCCTCAAATTCAAATTTCAAACCTATACCAAATAAATAGAATGGACCATATCTATATGTTGTATAAGCATATGTGTCATAAATTATGGTATATAGTGACCTCTAAACCGACCAAGACCAAATATGAGTTAACATGAGAACAAAGATACAACATTATGAGATTTCACACCTGTGGACCAATTGGCCTCACTATTTTGATGTGGACACTTGTATTTTTCAAACCTGTCTTCGCCTATTTTATTTCTCAACACTCACGTGTTATTGTCCAATAATTAGAAACGACATTATAAGCATACAAATTCAGTTCAAGTTTATCAAGTTAAATCTATAATTCAAACAAGAGTTGCAAAATTATGTTTCCTAAAAAAGAAAAGAAAGGCAACTTAAGAAGGATAGTTAATGCATTGTCGGAAATTTCATACAAATTGATTTCATATAAAAGGAAAAGTTTGAAAATTGAGTCCAAGCGCATTCTGTCTATATGAAAACTAACTCTCTAACTGATACTAGTATTAATTTTAATTTGTATGCATACTAAAATATATTTACAAATATGTCTAATTAAATTTTAGAAAACAATACATGGACACATATATCTCAATGGCAAGACTAGAGTATTGGAAATAATAGAAGTGTGAGTAATATGGAAAATAGACTCACATTGAATAAGAATGTGATGATTTGAGCATTTATAAATGGAAGAACTCACACACTTTTATTTTAAGATTTTAGGAGGACAACTAGTGTCTCCACAAATGTGTTGTTCAAACGAAAAGTTTCGATAATAAGAATGCTCCTCTCGATCCTCCCCAATTGTTGCGCCAACATAAAGGAATCAATTTTATTTTTATAAATAAAAGAGTTATGTTATTTTGACGAATTATACTTTTTTTTATCTATTTTTTAAATGATTTTATCCCTATAATAAAACAATTTTAGTTTTGTCTTGTCATTGAATTTTATAGTTATTAAAATATGATAATATTGTTATCGTCATTTAGACTCATTTTGTCCTTGTCTATTTGAGAAGTAAGATGCTTTGGTCCTTTTATTTATCAAAAGATAAAAGATTTTATTCAAACAGAGCATAAGGGGTGCTCAAATCCTCTTACAACAACACAACAAAAAAAAAGCACCTTAAATAAGGGAATACGAAAGCATAGGGTACCAATCATAATAGTTAAAATAAAAAGAGAGAATTTACCTACATTAATCCATTTATAAGAGGAAAGTCTGATAATTGACATACGCTTGTTGAAATTAAGAGTTTTTTCATTGAAGATCATGACATTCCTCTACAACCAAATAGACTAAGATGTTGCCAACCAAATTCGTACACCACTCCACAATCATCCATGTTTTGACCTTCTAAAAACATTTAGAAAATTCCGCCAAATCGCACTAACAATAGTATGAGACAATTTACTCCCTAACCAAATAAGAATAGCCTTCCAAATCGTTTTACTAAAAGAGCGGTTTTAATGAGATGATCTCTAGATTAGAACTTTGAGAACAAAAACACAAGGAGGATCGTTAACAAGCGAAATAACGCATTTGCTAACAAGTTTTCTCGTTGAGCCTATTAAGAATCATCTTTATGTGAACATAAGAATAAGAATCATCTAATGTGAACATAAGAATTTTGACGTGACTTTAACTTTCCACGGATGGATTAATGCCATCCTCATATCAGTTGAAACTCACTCAGTTTCCTCCCTTGTTACCAAAGCTCCATAGAAAGATTTAACTGAGAAAATTTGTTGACTTCTCGATTCCAAATGAAATCGTCTTCTTCTTCCTAAACCAATACTGCTATTTCTTGTTTCTCCTAAAAGCTCCATAATCCGTTGTCTACAACAACAACACCGATTATTGGCCCGAAGTTCCAGCGCATAAAACCTTCAACGCAAACACCCGCTTCTTCCACACACAAAAACACAAACTGATCCACCGCAACATCATAAATTTATGGGATGACTTATTTAAGCGCTTGATTACAAAGTCAATTACTATGCCACAGTGGAATCTGAATGCCATCTTTAATTCTATAAGAAATATTTTTAGAGAATAAAAGATCGGATCCACAATTTATTGCAAGCAAAATAAGATATCTCCACCAAATTGAGTCTCCACTTTAAATATTTATTCTATTGTTGGACATCGCTTCATCTCGGGTTTCGTATCTATATCGCAATTTACTTCAAATAGCTTCCTTTTCCTTTAAAATCCTCAATTTCTATTTGGACAAAACTTAGGTAGAATTCTTTATGTGTGGTTTTACTATTTTCCAATGAAAATATGACAATTATGCTTGAATATCATTTAAGGAAAGAAAATAGGAATAATTTGCATATGTTTAAGAGGAAATTGTACACTTGTCATATTTTCATTAGAAAATAAGAACCACACCTAAAGAATTGTACCTTGGTTTTGTCCTTTTCCATTTAAATAACAAAGCCTTATTGAAGACCTCTATGTATTTAATTCTTCTCCTCCCTCTCTTGAGTTGCACACACAACTGGCCTAATGGGTAGATCTATCTCAATCATTACCTTTCCATTAAAATGCTCGGGATACTATGGATTTCTTTAAGAACCTTAATCGATATTTTATTAAAACGACTATTCCGCCCAATAATAAGTATCTCCCTCTCCATGAAGAAAACTTCCTCCAACAATTATGAATAACATCCTTCCACATACTACTTCTTTGAGGGCTATCTCCCACCATAACACCTAAAAACTTAAAAGGCAAAGCTCCAATATTACAAGAGAGAAAAGTTGAAGCACCTTCCAAATTCTAGTCTCCAATATTAATCCCATAAATGCTACTCTTACGGAGATTAACTTTAAGCCCCAATAAAAATTTGAAGCCTCTCAAGATAGACTTCAAACTCCATAAATTGTCAAGACTATGACTAGTGTTATTACAACACTTAAAATTTAACACTATATTTTAACACACTAAATACATCATTTATAATTACTAACATGACATGAAATAAAAAATTGAAAAATATAACCGTATATACACCATAACTATATTCAGTGTCAGACACTTAAAAAGATGTCAAAATAATATTTCCCTATCATATTCATTAAATTTGTACAATTAGAATATAAACTTAGTCACAGGTAGAATCGTAAAAAAAATTATAGTAGGAAAAACTAGACTTCCTTAAATTAAAATATATTGTTTAACATAGTTGTTAATCATTTTATAATGTATCAATAGTTAACAAAAAAATATTATAAATAACTAAAATTAATTTATTATTTGTTATAATCTAAAATTCATATTCACACCCATGACAACATTACATTGAAAGAGAAGTCATGCCACAATGATGTTGGTTTGTGTTGTACCAAATGATACTAAATAATGATGTAATGCAATGAAAAAAAGAGTTTTTTGAACAATCAAGAAACAATTTGGATTTATAAAGGAGGGAGAAGAGGCAAGAAGAAGAGATAGAATTGGATATAATTATTTTCTTATTCACTTTCTCAATTAGGGATAAGTGATTGCAAATGAATACCAATAACCAACGCTCACTCTAACAAGTGAGAGAACCAGATTATTTATAGACTACTAGCCTATGTATATAACATAAATATATGACATGTGTAGTGGAAAGAATTGTGAGTATAAGTCATTGAATTGACTTAACTCAAAAAATAATAAAAGAGTCATCACCGCGCTTTTATTTTACCCAAAGGACTAGGAAAAAGAGCGAATAAAATTCTAAAAAAATATCAGAGATCTGGGACTGGGGGTTAGTAATGCAAACGGAAAATGTTAGGCACCCAAAGCATCTACGGTACTCCGTAGGAATCCTTTTGAAAACATGTATATGTGTGCTAAAAAAGAGTATTTGTACAAAATGGATGGCGGGGGGAGAAAAGAAGTATTTTTTTTACAATTTTTGGTTTGATAGAACTTCCAATGAATTTCAGGCCTACATACCAACAATGTGCAATGTTGAAATCAAAACCCAATGTATTTCGGGTAAAAAAGATTAAAATTGTGTGTTGTTAATTTTAAGAAAATGTTTGTTTAGAAAAACCACAAAGGGCTCAAAAAGTGTGAATGAGGTTAGGTATTTTTTAGTTTTAAAAAAAGAAAAGTCAAAGTATTATTAAATGAATTGAAAGTTTAATAAGAAAAAGAAGTTTAAAAAATACATGGACCTAAATCCAAGTTTTTTATGAAAGCGATTCGAGTTTTGAAAACAAGAATCCTTTGAAAAAGAGTGAAGATTTTGAAAATTAAAGAATATGGGAGGAGATGAAGAGGCTAACCTAAGTGCATAAAGTAAAAGGTAAGGGTAAAGAAAGATCTAACCAGGTGAAAAATCTAGTACTTGACATCAAAAGTCAATACCATATCCCATCATTTGGATTACCACACAAGCAACAAATAACCAGGAAAAATAACCAAGCTTCAGATAAATCTACGCCTCAGATGAATTTGTGTCTCAAGAAAAGAAATAGGCAGAGTAACAGTTGTATTTGGAGGAAATCCATTCTTAATCGAGTATAATGAAATAACTTGCATACAAGGATAATAACCAAGCAAGACAGAATTATACCAAGGGCACAAAAATCTCCAAGCTGAGGTAAGGGTCCTAATCCTAAGTCCAAAGGTCGAACTCTGAGCATAAGGATAGTAACCAAGTCCAATTAAAAGTTTTTTATGTTTGAGTTGAATTATTAGGTATCTTGGAAAAAAATAAAAATAAAGCTCAAGTGAGCAAATTCAAAATAACAAGAAAAATAAAATGCTCAAGTGAGCAAAGAACAAAAAGAGATATGGAATAAATGCTAAAATTAAAGTGCATAAAAGTAAATAGCATAAAAATAAAAGCGGAAAGTAAATAGCATAAAATGAAAGACAATTAGTAAAGGTTAGCAAGATGACCATCTTGAAACTTGTCAAGTATATATCGAATTTTTAGTAATTAGTCTTCAGCAAGGTGACCATCTTGAAACTTATGAAAACTTATCGAAGCTTGATAGATTACGCGACCGTCGACAAGTTTCAATTGCTTTTGTCAAGTATATCACCGGTTTTAGAATTATCACATCACTTGATCAAAGATGATTGAGAATTTCAAATGGACAAGATTAGTGGAAACTTGCGAAGCTTGATTAAAAATCAACACGACCACCACGACAAGCGCCACAGTGTTGAACCAAAATCAAAGCTCAAGTCATCTTTTGGGGCTTATGTTTGAACATTAAAGTTCATGCCACCAATTGATCATTTTTTGAATCGACAAAAGAAAAAACTAAGATGGAGAAGAAGAAGCAAGTTACAATTTACAATGCATTAGATGAATTTATTCGATCTACTTCATCAATATCAACCAACTTTCTTGGTGGATTTGGTCAAGAGACCTATCAATACCCAAATTTCATTGATGTTGAGGAAGTTTATGACTCAAATAAATTCAAAATCAGTAAAGTAAAAAAGACTTAAAAGTAATTTAAATAATGCATAAAATATCATTTAAATTAGGTTATTTAATTGGACTTTATCGACGAAATACATAAATAGTATTCATACATCAAAATAAAATTCCAAGAAAATTACCTAAAGTCAAACATAAGTAAAAAAATAGCAAAATCAGAAATAAAAATAAAATGAGGTCATCAATATTTTTCAAATGACTATTGGATCCTTCCATAATTTTTTCGGAATTTTAAAATGTCAAAAAGTATTTTAAAACAATTAAAAACATCAAATAAAAGAGAAAAATCATAAAAATATGAAATCTAAAAATGAAATCATGAAAAAATAAAATTTAGGAAGATAATATTTCAAAATATTTTTGTGAATTTTATCATAATTTTTTAGTCCAAAATGAATTTTCCATAATTTTTTGAAGCTTAAAATAATTAAAATACAAAATCAAAAAATAAAATAAAAATCAAAAAATAAAATAAAAATCAAAAAAATATGGACCATCTGATCAATGTCAAAACGTGTTAGTATGCAAATATGATGGAGCTGACACGCTGCGCATGTTATGAAACCCTTGGAAATTCACACCGGATCTATTATAAAAATAAAATAAAATAAAACGAAGAAAAACAAGGAGCGTTGGATCTGACTTCATTTTAAACACACTGGCAATCTAAACGGTCCATAAGTGTTAGAACACAGTAGGCCATGGTCAATGTGAGCGTTTATAACAACAAAATGTCAAACCAATTAGATTAAAACAATTGCCTAATGATCATTGGTTGAAGAACGACATGCAGGTTGTCTTCAACCTCCAGCCACCTGCGAATTGAGATTTTATGAGTTTCTTCAAACGAAATTGTTTGAAGTTCAAACCGTAACATTGGATTCGTCTTCTCCGATCGTAACCTCACCGCAAAAATTTATTTAAAACACACTCGATCGATTTGGAAAACCAGAAAAAGTGTAAAACGATTTTTGAAATTAAATGCTCAATTCGCCATGAAAATGGAAACTAGAAGAAGCTTGAGCTTCGGATAAGAAGAGGCTACATCCTAGCAATTTATATGAAGCAAAATGGACGTAAATTCTACCTGAACGAAGGTCAAATTCAGAGCTCTGAAACTTGACTTGGATAGCACGATTCAGGGCACCTCAACGCATGATTCTTATTCTGCTAGCTTCAGTGAAGTTCAAGGAAGAAGAATCAATGGTTGACTTCAAACTCGAAGGGCTTTGAGAGTAAAACGTTGCAAAAATCGTTAGGGAGAGTTTGAAGAGGTTTTTCCGCTATCAAAGCTTGAGGAAATGTGTGGGGAATGATCCTCTATTTATAGGAGAATGAATGGTGATGAAAATGAGAAGAAATTATGGTGAATTCGTTCAAACCAAGTCAGATGGAATCATGCCAAATGTGTGACTCGAAAGGCATCAAAACGACCTCATTTCACGCATCAAAATGCATCTCGGCAATTAGTTAAACATGTTTAGCATCTATACTTTGAGTAATTCGCCTTGTAATCCAAGTTTACTTGTGATAATTTTCTGATTCGAAGCAAAAATTGGATGTCATGGACCCTCCTTCAAACCTGAATAGCTCATTGCTTAGGGAACTTTATGATGCAATCTTGGACTCTTTGGAAAGCTGAGGTTGTATACTTTTCAATGCACTTGGAAAGGTAGCATTTGACATCTTGAGCTATAATTTGTGCTCCTTTGAAATCATGAGAAAACATCTAACTTTCTACACTTAGAAAAAATTCTTAGTCTTTCACAAAAAGTGACTTATAATCTCTTCAATCCAAACATGGCCTTTCACTCAAAATATGCTTTTGATTTTCAAAGATGATATGAAGTAGACCTCTTGAATGGCATTTTGAAAAAATAATCATCCAAAAATTCCAAAAATTGAGAAATTTATGGCCTTGTGAAGTTGAGGAAAAATTGTTAAATGACCTATAATCTTTTGACTTCTTCAAGCAACTTCTAAATACTTTCAATCCTTGAAACTTAAATGGAGATAAACTTCATATCTTCAAGTTTGTTTTGAAAAAATAATGACCTCGAGATGATAAATGATGATTAAGATATGATCTCTTGAAGTTGATTGATCAAAATTGAGAAATTCATCAAGGACTCGTAATCTCTTGACCTCTTAGGCAAATTTTCAAGCATTTTCTCCTCCTACTAATTGAACTAAGTTGTATTAGACATTCTTAGATTCATTGTGAAAAAATAATGAGATCACGGAGACAAGGGATGATCAAGTTATGCTCATTTTAAGTCATACAAGATAGATGAAGTATCAATCTAGAGAGTTGACAATCATAGACCTCCAAAACAATCTTCTCATCAATTAAACTCCTTGGATAAAATCATATTCATATTATAAGTTCTTTTAAGAATCAAATGACTTTGAAATCATCCAAAAACTTCATACAAATACCAAGATATGGTCCTCGAAGTCCATGTTGGCCATCGAAATTTTTACTAATTCGATATAAACAATGAAGTAGCACTGAGATTTATTTATTCCAAGAAGGAAAGGGGAATATCGAATAAAACCCACAAGAGAAAAGAAATGGTCGTCGAGACCAAGAGATGCAGGTTCGGGTGTCGGTTATGCAAGGGAAGGTATTACCCTTACATCCATCGTACTCGATGGTACCTATTTAGTTCAAAGTGTGTTCGTGTCTTAATGTGAAAATTTACGATCTTCTAAGGTGGAAAGGAGAAATAAAGAGAAGAAATATTTTTATTATTTTTCTCGCTTTGGTCATAAGACGTAGTTTCTACGTACTCCCTCGTGCAATCTCGAAACTCGAGCATCGTAGTTCGCTAGAAAATGATTGTTTGTTGATTAATTTTAAATGAAGAGACAAGTCAACATTTTTAAAGTAGAAGACTAAATCTAAACGCCTCACAAGGTGTGATAAAGAATAAATGACTTCAAACCAACATAAGGGAGGGTTTGAAAACGCCTCTAGTACTCAAGTAGAGAAGTCGAAAACCATGGGGATAGAGGAAGAACATCTCAATTATGAGCAGTTACGTAGCTAACGATCGGTGACTTTTCGCAAACAAGAATCACAACAAAATAAAGTGAGATGTTGTAGCAGCGATTAGAGAGAAAACAAAGTTGCAGAGAGAGATTGTGATAGTGAAGAAACCTAAATCTAGAAACGAGAGCCGCTATATCAATATATTTTCTGTTGATTATCGATTTAGGGTTTATGATTATGGTTGTGGTAAGAGCGGTGATGGTGGTGATTTTCTTGTGAAGCGGAGCAAAGAGAAACTTGCAATCCCTACCTATTTTCTTCTCAATTTAGATGATGGTGATTCTGCGTGGATGCTTTTGTCTTCGTAAATTACTAAAATTATTCACCAAATTTTAACTTCAATAATATTCTATATCAATTTACTTGATGTCGTAACAATTAGCTAGCATAGTGGTGAGATTCTTTTGGGAGCGTGGTCTTGATTCGAGACCTTATACCTACTAAAATTCTATCAATACATTTTTATTTCACTAAAATGTTTGAAGTTAGAATCAAACCCGCATATTCTTAGTACTTAGTGGTAAATGTAATTTCTTAGGTCAGGTGCAGACGCTAGACTTAATAAATAGACATCTTAAGTCAGTTATATAATACAGGTGACTTAAGAAATTGAATGCAAATCATTTTTTTTATTTAATCTTTGTTAGGTCGATTTTAAATTCAACCGACCTAACAAAGTTGTAGATATTTACGAAATTGTCACCGTATCGCTTCTTAAATCAGGTGGCATATGAACTGACTTAAAATCCTCTGCTAAAAATGTATTTTTATACTAGTGATAGTTTCTTTCACAAATTGAGGTACTTAGAACCTGGTAACCATATGATCAATGTCATGCATGTGCATGCATGTATGTCTATGATAATACAATTATAAGCCAGAAACACCAAAATGAAGAGGGTAACTTTTGGGGTACAACATATCTCAAGAGGCATATCTACGGAAGATTCTCGAAAGTATGGTATGTCGAATTTGAAGCCTGTTGTGACTCCTACAAACCCTCAATTCAAGCTAAGTATTGATGAATGTCCCAGTACTGAGGTCGAAAGAGATTATATGAATAGCATCTCATATGCTAATATAGTAGGTTCTTTGATGTATGTTATGGTCTGTACTAGACCCGACATAGAATATGCAGTAAGACTTGTAAGCAGGTACATGGGGAATCCTGGAAAGGCTCACTGGCAAGCATTGAAGTGGATTCTAAGGTACATAACTAAGTCTCTTAACAAAGTCTTTATTTATGGTGAAGCCTTGGGTGAAGATAGTAAAGTAGTAATCGAAGGATATGTTGACTATGATTATACAAGTTGTATGGATTCCTAAAAATCTATTTTTGAATACGTTTTCACTATTTTTGGTACAACAATTAGTTGGAAAGCAACACTTCATAAGGTTGTTGCATTATCAATCACTGAAGTAGAATATATTGCTTTAACTGAAGCTATGAAAGAAGCATTGTGGCTTGAAGGTTTTGCTAAGGAGCTGAAAATTCAAGGTGAAGTTATCATTGTTAAATGTGATAGTCAAAGGGAAATACACTTGTCGAAGAATTCAGCCTATCATGAGAGAACCAAGCACATTTATGTGAGGCTGCATTTCGTCAGAGGGGTAATCGAGTGTGGAGAAGTCCAAGCGCTGAAGGTTTCGACAGATCATAATGTTGTTGATATGATTGTAAAGACATTGTTCAGTTATAAGTTTTTCCACTGTATATAGTTGATAAAGATGCATGAAGAAAGCTAGTTCGTTATTTGATAATAGAGTTTGTTCCAAGGTGGATATTTTTTAGATATTGGATCGAACTTTATTGGGTCAAAGGGTAGCTTTCGTTTCAACAGGATTGGGCATGTTGTCGAAGTATGTTCACATGGTGTCAAAGGTCTCCATATTGTAGTCAAAGTGTGTTCTAGTATGTGGGTGTCGAAATACTAGGATTGTTAGTATTTCAAAATTGGGTCTGTTTGTTATGCCCAATTGTTTAAGTTAGTTTGTAATGTGTGTTTGTGATAAAAGCTCATTGGTTTAGTATGTTAGGTTTATTATAAATAACATACTACTCATCATCATTGCATACTTGTAATATTATTTTGAAGATAAAAGAAAGAATAACAGTTAATAACCAATCTTTGTGTTCTTCTTATTTTTCCTTCCCTTGTTTTGGTTTCATGAAAATTAAGGAACAAGTTTATACTTTGTTTTTAAGGCATTTGATTCACAACAAAAACCAACTACAATAAGCTTATGTCTACTCGTAAGTATAGATGGAGATCTTGATCGATTTTGATGCACATTCCTCTATGTTTGTACTTAGACATTTCTATGATTTAATTTGTTTATTTTTCTATTTTATGATGTTTTTATTATTTTAGATAATTTTTTCCTTTATTTGATTTTTTGAATTTTATTTTCAGCATTTGCAGTTTTTAATAAATAAAACATAACTAGAGCTATGGAAATCGGATCGACGCATTTTACTAATCATTGGAAAGATAAGAGAAAGATCTACAAATTTGATTTTGAAGCCAGAAGCTGATTCAAATTTAGAAGCCTCGAAAAATGTGTTGAAGTTCCTGACTTAGGAAAAATATGTTAGTAAGCGATATAATGGAGACACGATGTGCATGTTATGGACCCTTAGAAATTCACACGGATCATTATAAAAATAAAATAAAATAAAAACTAAGAAAAACAAGGAGGTCGGATCGACTTCATTTTAAACACCGGAAATCAATGGTCCGTAAGTGTGAGAACACGGTAGGCCATGGTCAATGCTTGTAACAACAAAATGTCAAACCAATCGATTAAAACAATTGCCTAATGATCATTGGTTGAAGAACGACATGCAGCCGTCTTCAACGCCATACCTACAATTGAATTTTATGAGTTTCTCCAAACAATTGTTTGAAGTTCAAATCGGTAACATTGGATTCGTCTTCTCGACGATCGTAACCTCGCCTCGAAAACTTATTTAAAACATACTCACCAATTTGGAAAACCGGAGAAAAAGTGTAAAATGATATTTGAAGTGAAATGGACGTGAATTCTACCCGAACGAAGTTCAAATTAAGAGCTCTGAAACTTGACTTGGATAGCACGATTCAGGGCACCTAAAGGTACGATTCTTGTTCTGTTAGCTTCAGTGAAGTTCAAGGAAGAAGAATCAATGGTTAATTTCAAACCGGAAGGGCTTTGAGAGTAAAAATGAAGTTGCAAAAAATCTAGTTAGGGAGAGAGTTTGGCATAGGTTTTTCTGCTATCAAAGCTTGAGGAAATGTATGAGGAATGATCCTCTATTTATAGGAGAATGAATGGTGATGAAAATGAGAAGAAATTATGGTGAATTCATGGAAACCAAGTTAGATGGAATCATGCCAAACGTTTGGCTCGAAAGGCATCAAAACGACCTCATTTCAAGTGCAATTTGCATCAAAACGCATATGGGCAATTAGTTAATGTTTAGCATCTATACTTTGACTAATTCGCCTTATAATCAAAGTTTACTTGTGATAATTTTCTAATTGAAGCAAAATTGGATGTCATGAAGCCTCCTCCAAACCTGTATAGCTCATTGCTTAGGGACCTTTATGATGCAATCTTGGACTCTTTGGAAAATTGAGGTTGCATACTTTTCAATGCACTTGGAAAGGTAGAATTTGACATCTTGAGCTATAATTTATGCTCCTTTGAAATCATGAGAAAACATCTGACTTTCTACACTTAGAAAAAATTCTAAGTCTTTCACAAAAAGTGACTTATAATCTTTTCAATCCAAACACGGTCTTTCACTCAAAATTTGCTTTTGATTTTCATAGATGATATGAAGTATACCTCTTGAATGGCATTTTGAAAAAATAATCATCCAAAAACTCCAAAAATTGAGAAAGTTATGGCCTTATGAAGTTGAGGAAAAATTGTTAAATGACCTATAATATTTTGACTTCTTTAAGCAACTTCAAATACTTTCTTTCAATCCTTGAAACTTAAACGGAGATAAACTTTATATCTTCAAGATTGTTTTGAAAAAATAATGACCTCTAGATGATAAATGGTGATTAAGATATGATCTCTTCAAGTTGATTAATCAAAATTGAGAAATTCATCAAGGACTTGTAATATTTTGACCTCTTAGGAAAATTTCCAAGCTATTTCTCCTCCTAATAATTGAACTAAGTTGTATTAGACATCCTTAGGTTCATTGTGAAAAATAATGAGATCAAGGAGACAAGGGATGATCAAGTTATGATCATTTTAAGTCATACAAGATAGATGAAGTATCAATCTAGAGTTGGCAATCATAGACCTCCAAAAAATATTCTCATCAATTAAACTCCTTGGATAAAATCATATTCATATTATAATTACTTTTAAGAATCAAATGACTTTGAAATCATCCAAACACTTCATACAAATACCAAGATATTGTCCTCAGAAGTCCATGTTGACGCCATCGAAAAAATTTACTAATTCGATATAAACAATGAAGTCGCCACCGAGATTTATTTATTCCAAGAAGGAAAGGGGACTATCAAATAAAACCAACGAGAGAAAATAAATGTTCTTCGAGACCAAGAGATGCAGGTTCGGGTGTCGATTATGCAAATTTAGTTAAAAGTGTGTTCGTGTGTTAATGTGAAAATTTACGATCTTTGAAGGTGGAAAGGAGAAAGAAAAAGAGAAGAAATGTTTTTACTATTTTTGCTCGTCTTTAGTCGTAAGACTTAGTGCCTACGTACTCCCTCGTGCAATGGGAAAGTCAGAGCATCGTAGTTCGGCTAGAAAATTATTGTTTGTTGATTGATTTTAAATGAAGAGACAAGTCAACATTTTTAAAGGAGAAGACTTGTCTAAACTCCCACAAGGTGTGATAAAGATTAAAGGACTCCGCACCAACATGAGGGAGGGTTTGAAAAATCCTCTAGTACTCAAGTGGATAAGTCGAAAACCATGGGGATAGAGGAAGAACATCTCAATTATAAATAAATCATGTCTAATCTTGAAAAGGGTTTTAAAGGTAAAAGGTGCTCGGATGCACAAAAAGCTTGAATGAGTCAAGATTGATTGAGTGGGTGAAAAGTACCGAAACATTAGGCTATCATCTAATGGTTCAAATACTAAAAACTGCATAATTGAGCTCATCCAATCGTCTATCATCCCAAAACTTTATTATGAAATTAGTGAAGTGAAACGAGGTTCACGTTTATTAAGTGTTTTGAGTGAATAAAAGTATTTAGCTTATTCGGCTATCATCCAATAACCTAAAGACTTTAAATTCGATTAAACCGTCTGGCTATCATCTAATAACTTAACCGAATACCACTCAAGTTCTTTTTGATGCAGATAGAATTTTTTTAGCTTATTGGGCTATCATCCAATAATCTAAAGAAGTTAAGTTTGTTTAAAACATTGGGCTATCATCCAACAATTTAAACAAACATCATTCAACTTTTTTTTTGAAAACAACTCGACGTTGGATCGAGGTTTGAGAAGAAGACTCGACATTGGATCGAGTTTTATTGAAAGTGTTTTAAATGCCTTGTGGATGGAGAAAGAACGAATCGGGTTATGATTAACCAAGCCATGAAATGATCGATCTCAAGAGAATAGCCAAGCCTACTCTCTACTATGAAACCCTTATGGAAATTAGAAATTTGGTATGTGGACCAAGGAGCGAGAGATGAAGGAGAAGTGAAATAATTGTAAACAATACAATAGTAAATAAATCGATAAAAAGCCCATACAAGGTGGCCGCACACAAGCATAAGTAATTAAACTACAAGTGTACTAGCAAAGTGGGCTAGTCTACTAAGATGACTAATTGGAACAATTAATCGAAATAGGCTCACCGTAGGAAGGCCGGATCAAGCGTACATGTGTGTATGTGTGGTTATTAACGCTTCTAAGCTTTATCGACTTACGGGTTTAAAATGATTCACATTTGAATATTAGTTTAAAAGTGATATTTTTTTGGTTTGTGTAAGTGTGAATTAAATAAATAATAAAGTAAATGCAAGCTAAATAATTATTACAAGCTTTTGGGGAGAGGTATACATCAATTACAAATGGAGATTAAATGATAAAATAAATAGAAATTGATATATTAATTACAACGCAACAAGGGAGCGAGATACATTTTTTTTCCAAATGGGGATGAAAATAAAATAAAGAGAAGAATCTATTAATTAAACATTGATTAAATTAATTAATCAAGTTAAGAAAAATAGATTAGTAAATTAATCTATTTTAATTAACAACATCAACTAATTAAAATGATGTATAAGTAATAGATGAAAATAGAAAGTGAAATTAGAGATGAAATAGAATGGGAAACTTGAATCACAATAGCTTACACAATAACAAACAAGTTAGTAATTACAAGATAATAAAATCTAAATAAATTTGTATGAACTATGTACATGAATAAAAGAAGAAGTAAGCAACCGATTATAATTGAAACCAAAGAATAATGAACAAGTTATTATTTACAAAGATTAGCATGAATTTAATCAAATGATTCATATGTTATTTGTTTTCCTTTATTGAACTTCACTGCAAGTTTTTCCAATTGTGGGTTTCACAAAACTCTTACTCTTTGACCTTGTCACTAGCTATAAGATTTTGTTTCCCTAATTCAACCAGATCCCTTTCACTAACGTGGCCCAATCTCATGTACCATAGTTATATCTTCGACACAGGTTTCATGGATGCAAAATATGATGATCCACTTACAACCTTAACCTTAAGGATATACAAGTCTTGTTTCATCGCGCCTCTCAAGACTTCCTTAGACCCCCTTTGAATTTCAGAATACCTTTCTCTCTTCTGAAAACATATCCTTTCTTGTTGAATTCACCAAGAGAAATCAAATTTCTCATAAGAACGGGTGAATACCTGACACAAGTCAATAACTTTGTTGACTCGTCTTGGAGCTTGAATCTCACAAAGAAAATATCATAATTTTGTAGGCTTTGTTATTTTCCATCAACACTGATCCACCGTCTTGATCACATAATTTCTTAAACACGTCTTTATTTAGAGCCATGTGCCAAGTACACCCCAAGTCCACAATCTACTCATTTCTAGAGTAGTTGCATTGCCATTATCCTTACCTCTATGATTATTCATAAATCTAGGGCCCACCTTTCTTGTATGACCCTCTTTGGTACAATGGTAACACCTAATTGCAGAAGCATCACCACCATAAGATTTCTTCTGACCTTTACTCTTCTTTTTCTCAAAGATTCCATCTTTCCTTGAGAATTTTCCCTTAATGGGCAATCCTTCAGCAATAGAAGATGGTTTGTGCTCCTTCGTTTGTTCAAATTCTTAGAGTACACGGTTGATTGAACTTCTTCAAAGGTCATAGACTCTATTCATACAAGAGAGTTTCTTTGAAATAGGCACGCGATTTAGGTAAATCACACAACAATGACAATGTTTAATCTTCATCGTTGATACTAACCTCAATATTCTCCAGATCAAGAATCAACATGTTGAACATATCCAACAGCTCCGCCAATACTTTGTCTTTACTCATCTTTAATGAATACAGATCATGCTTCAAGTATAAACGATTGATTCGAGATTTGGTCATGTAAAAAACCTTTGAGTTTCTTCCATACTTCTATTGTCGTCTTCTCCTTCGAGACCTACAGGAGAACCTTATCACCAAGGCTTAATATGATGGTGTTGTGGGCTTTCTCAATCATCATTATCTTCTCCTTCTTTGTTAGGGAAGCATCCATCTTCTTTGATTCTTTCAACGCTTCTAACAAACCCCGTTGAACTAGAAGAGGCTTGCATCTTCAAGGTCCATAAACCAAAATCATTCACGCCAGTGAATTTCTCAATCACATACTTCCTTGATAGATTCTTGATCCTTACTCACTGCACTAGTTGTTGTGGTAAACGATACCAATCAAAGCTGTAATAATGTGAGAAATAGAGAGTTTCTTGAGCAAAAGAAATAGTTCGAATTACGAAGGAGAAAGAAGAGGAAGAAGAAGAAACATAATTGATTATAATCGTTTTTTATTCACTTTCTCAATTAAGACTAAATGATTACTAGCTTATGTATGATGATAAGTGAGATAGTCAGTGAGATAATTAGTCTATTTATGGACTACTAGCTTATGTATGATGATAACATAAATACATGACATTCATATCTACAACATCATAAATCATAAGTGAATATCGAAAACTGCATACTATAACACCTTTCTTAGTCGAACCATGAAGCTACCACTAAACTAAAATTTTATTCAAATAGTACAATCTAAAATTTATATCTCGAATTCAATGGTGAAAGGTGTACCTATAAACACTTCGACACTAAATCATCTACAAAAATAAGTCTAGTTTCAAACACTTTACATATACTCGACTTTCTAACAAGGAAATAATCCAATCTTTTGATTTAGGACTTTTTCATACTCAACTTGAAAAATGTTTGAGTTAAGGTCTCATCCCTTCTGTGATAGTTGGCCTCACAGGTGTACAATCATCATAGGTTGATATTATTAAATTTTTTAGGCTCTTAATAAAGAGTTAAACTTTTAATAACTATTTACCATTACGGATGAAAAAATGAATTGTTCATAGAAATTGATCTAGTTGATGGCAAAACTGATTTAGACCATACCTTGTGTATGTTGAATAGCATTTAATTAAAAAACAGGCCATACATAAAACACACAGATATATTCCCTGTCATAGAATCGACCATTTTTCTTCCATGTTGTTTGTTCATACCTTCTTGCTTTTGGAATCTAAACTAATTCATGTACAGTCAATTTGACTATAGCCCATTACATGTCAAATAATTGGTCAGAAAGAAATGGTTTTGAGTGTTTAATAAGTTTATGTCCTTATAACAACATCTACCCATCATCCTCACACGTGCATGCCAGAGGTTACTTTTGTAAATACATGGTTCATTCTGTCTACTTCGTGTGAAAGATGGCCCACTTTCAATTTAATCAACAAAAACAATTATTTGGTTGATAGATATTCAATTTATATCTTATAAAGTTTAGGTTTAATGGTTGCTTCATCCCTCATTTTCATATTGATGGAAATCCCTCATTTTGACCTATTGATATCCATGGAGGATTGGGATAATGCTTCTCTTAAGATCATAAATGTAAATTTTGTTAAGTGTTAATAATATTTATTTTAGGTTAATTCAAATTTTGGTTTCAATTCATTCTTTTGAGTTTGAGTTATTGATGCAAGTTTGAGTCTTAAGAATGTATTTCATTTTATTTATTGATGGATGTTTGAGTTTTCAAACTGTGTTTTTTATTTAACTTAATGATTGAGGTAATTCAAATTCGACTTATTGACAAAGACTTGAGTTTTAAAAATGTATTTTTTATCTATTCATAGAGGTTTGAATTCTAAAAATATATTTTAAATTTAACCTATTGATAAAGGCTTGAGTTCGGAGAATGTGCTTCGAATTTAATCTATTATTTATGTAGACTTAAATTTTGAAAATATATTTTAAATTTGACCTATTGAAAGAAATTTGAGATTTAAAAATGTGTGTTTTTATATTTCAAATTTGAATCATATTAAGTGCTAATAAACTTTTTTGTTTAGATTAATTCAAACAGCAATTTCAATTGATTTTTTTTTGGATTAGTTGAATTGGATACTGAGTTTTCAACATAAACTGATTCACAACAACCATTTCAAAAACAATTTAAAAAAATTTTACATTTTTTTTTACTATAGTGTGAATTTAATAGATCCAACTCACTAAAATTTTTAGTTAAGAGAAAAAGTTGTCCCACTTTCTAATATACACCTAGTTGATAAAGACTTTAATAAGCAACAAGGTGTATAGACTACATTTTCAACGTCTTGTACGTTTTCCATTCCCAAAAAGTCCATGTAGAAACACTTTGAACCAAAACATTGTATTTATGTGAATGAACTATTATTAACTACTACACAATGAGTCTTTAATGCAAGTACCAAAATATTCCAAACCATTCCATCTCTCTATAGAAGTTCAAAGTTGAAACTGCAGTCTATAGCCTTTGAACCAATTATTTTAATCCATCATGAAGAAAACCATGCAAATGCTTGGCTAAGAACGGAAGAAAAAACAAAAGGAAAGAAAGATAATATAGTAAAGAACCACTCTAAAACAATACAATTTGTGTCCCTTCATTGTAAGATTAGTGGTTATCATGTATTCAAATGTCAAATTGTCCCATCAATATATTTAGGTACCATCAAGATTTTAAATTACAATGCTTATATTGTAGAGAGTTACAATTTGATTAGTGTAAATTATAGTTGCATTGTTATTGTTATAATTGACATTGCATTTCAGGTCATTTAAATAAAATATATCTTTGATTGGGTTAAAGCATACTCAAAATGGATTTTACCACTAAGGTTATTTAATGTACGAGGTTATTTAATGTATGAGGGTTGTTAAAATAAACGTGTACACCGTCTATATATAAATAATCACCATAGGTGGGAGATCAAACTGTGACAATATATTAGTTTGGTTTTTGACACAATACTGAAGCTCACTAAGTCTAATTTGGAAGAAGTTCAGGAGAAAATCCACAAGATTAAGATCACTCTTCTTCAAAATATATTTAGAATCTCGAAAGATTCGTAGTAAAGTATCATTTAAACCACGAAAATATGGTATAAAAGTGGTGAGTTCGACTCGCCTAATTGTTTTTGGGACTTAGGATATTATGGAGTCTAAAGATTAAGTGATCGAGAGACGTTTCGACACTACACTACAAGATTTGACATAAAGGTTCTTTGACAGATGTAGTTAAAGGTTGGAAAGACAGTTTCAAGAGTAAACAACGGTTGAGAGGATTTTCAAATACCAAAGGCACGTGAAAATGCATCAGAAGATCAGTGTAATAAGATAAATGTCTAGTTTTGGAGTAGTTACTGTTATCGACAATTAATGATGTATTTAGTATATAAGTCGATTTAAGTTATGTAACTAAGATTCACAAATTTTATCACGATTCTCTATAGAACTCGAGTATCAGAGTCATAAAGAGAAAAGAGTTTGTGAGAAACATGTACACATTTGCATCCCTTTTCTATTTCTTTAACCAAAGCATTCATTTCATTACTTGTATTGTTTTATTTACTTTATTTCTTTAAACAATTTTGCATTGTTCTTATTGGAAGTTCTTTCCAATTTCTTCATATTCAAACATCAAATTCCTAAGCACAAATATTTCATCAATTGTTTACATAAATTGTTCATAAGATTTTTCCGAGTTTAATCCATTAAGTAACTAAAATGGTGATTTGATTTACTTAAAACATTAGTAGACAAATTAGGCGCACCTAGTGGGACCATTTTGTATAAAAAATATAAACTTTTATAGAAAAGTGTTCGTGTTTTATTGTTTATTTTGTTCTTCATACATGCAATGTATTCAATGTATGTGTGTTTATGCATATGAGGAGTGGTAAAACTCTTGCTGAGATGGTTCGTCCAAAAAATCTTTCCATCCACTAGAATGATGCTTGTAATATAGAGGAACAACTAGTTGAATTGAAGGTTGGTGGTACATGAACTTCAAAGTCCATTTGAGTAACCACTCATGTTATAAGCCAAATATCGTTTGGCGACACTAAAGGTGATGGTTTCGCCACCACAAGTAACAGTATCCAAACTACTATTAGGGTTACACAAACTACCATATGAGGCCTCAGGCCTTATTTTATCTCAAGCTTTCCTTTTAGAAATTTTGGATGTCCATGATGGATCTTATGGCGCTCATCAAGAAGGTCACAAATGAAATGACTTTTATTTCGACAAGAATTTTATTGGCCAACCATTGAAAGATTATATTGAATTTGAAAAGGCTATCAAGAATGGTAGAGACTTGCACTCACTCAACATGTTCTTACAAGTCAGGTTGCATTCGATTTTTAAACCTTCGCCATTTATAAGTTGGGCTTTGGATTTAATTGGTGAATTTAACCTACATCATCCAAAGGTCATGGGTAAATTTTAGTTGGTATAAATTATTTTACCAAGTCGGTCGAAGTTGTTTCTTTGATATATATTGACGAGAAGTGTTAACTAACTTCATTCAAAATCACATTGTCTACATGTTTGGAATTCTCGAAAACTTAACCTATGATCAATGTACAATTTTACTAGTCAAAGATTGATGGTTGAATTTGCTTGATTTAAAGATTAAATTATTGACATATACTCCTATTATGCTCAAGCCAATGACCAAGTCGAAATAACCAACAAGATTATAATAGGCCTAATTAAGAGACATGTGGATCATAACCCAATAAATTGACATAAGACTTTAGACCAAATATGAAGGGCTTGTCGAAATACCTCTAAAGAAAACTTACTCTACTACACTTCAACTACATTTGGTCATTGTTGTACTAAATGTCATACCCCAAAATTTTCCCTCCTTATCATAACCTTTCTTGGATTTGAGGAATTGAGGAATTTGGCATTCACGTATTCAGAATCAAGGTTTTTAGGCATTAATAATATGAATCATGGATTAGGGTTTTGTGCTTAATGATTGAACCAGTTTGCTTTGCATTAAAATGTTACTTATAAAAGAAGGTACTACATTCTATGGTAGTTTAACTTGTCTCGACATTCAAGTATGAGACATCATGTGTTTTATCATGAACTATGTGTGGTTTAATTGAAGATTTCAAAGTGTCATTCTTGAAGAGTTAAAAAAAGGAGAAGAAAGTGTATGTTACATTGGATTGTGGCACATCTCTTAATAATTCTTCTAGTTGTAATCGCATGATACAAAAAGAGTTCAAGTTTTCATATTTTGATAAGTCTATTTAGAGATAAATTCAAATTAATTATCTTGGCAAGCTTTGTTTCAAGGTTTAACTTCAAGATCATCCAAGTTTCTAAAAGCCTAATTTTCAAGACTTTTCATAAGGTTCAAGGTTTTTTAAAAGGAAAGGTGGAATTTGCTTCCAACATTATATCTAAAGGCTATCAAGCATCCATAATTTAAGATTAAACGAAAAGTGTGAAAATAGATCCAAGAAGAAACTAGGGAGTATTTCCATGTTTTATGATTTATCACTCCAAAGTTCTACAAGTTCTAAAAGCTTAAGTTTCTATGGAACAAATTTCAAGTTACAAGAATATAGGTAGTTATATCTCAAAATCCTAATTTATACAAGTTCATTCAAACTTCAAGTAACCAATTCATCAATTGAATTTACAAAGAAGTTCAAGAAGCATACAAGACTTTCAAAGTTACAAGTTCTATCAAGTTTGTTTGCAAAAGAAAGTTGTTGATATAAGGTGAACAAAGAAAGGCAATGTGAATTACAAAAAAAAAGGGGGGATTTTCTCTAAGTTACAATATTCTACGAAGATCTTAATCTACACAATAAAGCTTTGATTGCTTTCTTGAAGTCACGAGTGCTCCAAGCTCCTCCAAGTTATGCTTGTCTTTGCCTCAAAGCCCTCGCCATTGTCGCGACTCATGAAACAAAGAAAATGAACATGGTTAGAAAACATAAACTCATGAACATAAGTAAGAAAGCATTCAAGAAAGTATTTTTGAAATCTCATCATTAGGGACTATTGGCAAGAATCATGATAAGGGTTTTCAATCATATTCAAGAAATCTCAAAGCCTCAACAAAAATCAAATTTTCAATCATTGGCATACATTACTCCTATTGCAAATAACAAAGACAAACTTTGGTTCACAAAGGGAGGTGTGAAAAAGATAACTCAGAACTCATCATAGTTATAGAAACACAAATTCAGGGACAAAAAATCAGAAATGCATCTCATCATGGGCAAACATAACAAGTACAAAAACCACATGTCAGACCCAATACACAAATTCATAAAACCTTTTTCCAGAAAATCAAAAACTCAGCAAGTACATGTCCAACATACAACCAAAAAAAAGCAACGTAAGAATTGCAAGTCTCAGCCCAACAACAACATCAGTTCACACATCAAAGAACTTTACAATTAAAAATTCTATAAGCCCAATAGCAAAATAATTTCCTCAGGCCTGCTATCACAGAGTCAATGACAAAAAAGGCAGCAAAACCCTAATTTCTCACACTATAAAGGCATTTAGTGCACAAAAATCGAGGACCCTCAGAACTGTTCACAAAAACCCTAAAAACTGAAGCAAGCATGAAACCCTAGATATGAGAACCCCAAATCCGAAAATCATTATTTTTCTACCCCTAATAGTTCCTTCAGAAATTCAAAAATTGGAAACAAGAAGAAGAAACGCAAGTCAGAGAAGCAAAAAAGAAAGATCTAACTCAAGGTGGACAAATCAGAGATTCCGGACGCTGTGACTCCGTTTATTTCTCTCTTTCCCTTTTATGCTTTAAATTATTGCATATACTTCGTCATCATCATCGTTTTTCACTCATCTGAACTTAGGGTTTCACTTTTCCCCTTTTAGATCTAGGTAAACCCGTGAGGAATCTGAAAAAACAAAGTAGAGATTAAGATAGTAGAGGACAAAACGAACAAGAAAATGTAAAAAAAATTGAAATTGGAGCCGGTCCTCCTCCATGAGGCGACTTCCGGCACGGTCTATCCTTCTTTTCCAGCGAGAGAAGTCTAGAGAGAGAGAAAGCGGTGTGAAAAGAGAGTAGGATACGTGAGAGAGAAAGGATTATAATTATGTTTAAGATTTTGTTTCATTCTGATTTTTCTTGTTTTATTTTAGTTAATTATGTTGTTAAGTGTAGGTTAGTAGTGGTGACACATGTCACCACCCACTAATTACAGTTTGGAGAAATCCAATGTGGCCTGCCTCTCCGCCTTACTATGCACTTGCCCACTCTCCACCTCTGATCATCATCAGAACCAATGTTCATCTCATCATCCGACGATCATCATTAGATCTGGTATTCATATCATTATCTAACGTGCCAGATTGTATGCCCACGGTATACCATAAAGAGCCACTCGCGTTGGATCATTCAGGAAGCTTGGGATGCCCTTTATTTGGGCTTGGAATATTTCTTACTGGATTTCTTATTAAAACCCCCAGATGTGTATTGTGTGCTTAATTACTTTACTCACCTCTTGTATGCTTATATGAATTATTCACAATTGTACACTTCACACACTTGACATAGACAACTCCATTTCTTTCAATTTAGTTCACATGCCAAAAGGGTCTCATGGTTGAGAATGGGCATGGCCATTCTCACAAGGTTAATCGGAGCCCTAGTTTGCATCGATTAACCATAACCCGAATCTCTCTTGGTTCATATACCAATTATTCATGTACAACGGTTTCATAGTTCGGGATAGGAGCACCTATCCTCATGAGATTAATTAAGTCCATATACTTGATTAATCATGACCCGATTCAATCTCCCTTGGTCCATATACCAAACCTCTTAAAACACTTTCAAATTAACCTCTTAAAACACTTTCAAATTAAATTAATTAATTGAATTTGTTTTCCAAAATGAATTTCATAAAAAAAAAACTTGGATGGTGTTTGTTTAAATCTTTAGATGATAGCTTAATTGTTTAAACAAACTTGAAGTCTTTAGAATGTTGGATGGTATCCCAATAAGCTAAAAATTTGTATCCGCGTAAAAAAAATAGTGTAGTGACATTCAATTAAATTGTTGGATGATAGCCCAATGAGTTAATCGAATTTAAAGTCTTTAGTTTGTTGGATGATAGCCCAATAAGATAAACACTTTTATTCGCACACTTAATAACGTGAACCTCGTTTCACTTCACCCTTTTCATAATAAAGTTTTTGGGATAATAGATGATTGGATGAGTTCACTCGTTCAATTTCTAGTATTTCAATCATTAGATGTTAGCCTAATATTTCAGTACTTTTCACCCACTTAAAATCAACTCAACTCACTCAATTCTTTTTCGCTCATATGAGATTACCAAACTCTTTTCCTACAAAGAGTGTGCAATAGCGATTTCAAATACGAACAAATTTAGCTTTTCAAACAACCTAAACAAGTCAAAGTTCAAGCATTTGAAATTTCTAAACGCACAAAACTTTTCTTCTAAAATCAACACAACCAACTTAAATATTTTCAAGAATAACTATGGAGTTTTACTTTCCCATTGCGAGGAATACATAGGCACAAGGTTTTGAAACCGCGGCAAACTCAAAATACTAAAAGTAAAAAACCCTTTCTTCTTTCTTATTTCTCAATCATAACTTAGAAATTAACGAATATACATACAAACTCTTAGAACTAAACGGGTCTCATCGAGTACGATGGATGCGAGGGGTGTTAGTACCTTCCCCTTGCATAATTGACTCCTGAATTCATGTCTTTTGGTCTCATAAACCGCCTTATCCGTCATCCGTGGGTTTTATCTATATTTTCCCGTTCTTTTTAGAACAAATAAAATTAGGTGGAGACTTCATTGTTTTAAATAATCGATAAATAAACCAGTTATCACAACTGGCGACTTCATTGGGGACGACTTAGTGAGTCTACCCAAGTTTAGTTCTTCGCGTATTTGTGTGTTTGTTTATTTCTTTCCTCTTGATGTTTATTTATTGTTCATGTCCTATTAAGTCTTTACGCTTTATATGTTATCCTGTTGATATATTTTATTATGTTGAGAATTTGTTCGTTATGGTACATAGATAAGCCCAATACCCAAGCTTCTAGGTAATATTTAGGATAAAGGGGTTACGTAGCCTAAGTCCCCCTGACTCCAATGTCTTGTGGACCGAAGCGAAGACTCTGACTTAGAGTTGGTTGTTTTAAGGAGGTTGTTGTCCCACATGATAGTGTATGACATCAATTTCTGGAAAAATGGCCTATAACTCTAAGTTTTTTTTAAGATATCCAAACCTGGACCAACCACTCAAATAAAAGGATTTTGCGTATCCCTCTAAGAGTCGTTTCTTGGAGTATACTTTTGGAAATACAATCACCACATAGGCCGTTCGCATGATGATAATATTTGTTAAAAAGGGGATCTGAGACTCCAAGAAACATTTAGCAAAACAACATTAGAACCAACCTTATATGGGGACTTGTTGGGTAGACGTCGAAACCATGGTCGACCCACCTTGTGGACCAGTTCTATTTGATTTTTATTTGTACTATACATTGCATGCGTTTGCATAAGTTGACTCAGCATATAAATTTTATTTTCAGGGAACCTTATAATATTTGATTGTGCAGTAAGCAAAAAGGAAGAATGGATCCAACGGTGAAGAACATTCCTCATCTCAATTTCAAAGAGCTGAAGTTTGGAAAATTGATAACTCTGGGCGATAAAATTCCACCTAAAATCAGGGCTTATTTTGGGAAAAGATTCGGGAATATTTTGGATTTTCTAACTACCAATGTAAACATGGAAGCTTTGATTGCCTTGGCAAAATACTATGATTCACCTCTTCAATGTTTCACATTCCAGGACTTTCAGCTTGTTTCGACTATTGAAGAGTTTGAAAGAATTCTCAATTGGCCATTAGAGAATGGCGTCCCTTTCATTAATGTAGGAGAAGAATTGAATAGGCCGAGATAGTTTTTGCCTTGTCTCTTCCTGTTATAGAAGTGGCACCATGGGTCACAGATAAAGGCATTCTCAGACAGAGCTTAGAAGATAAGTTATCGAGTTTGAAAGTTCAAGAAGATTGGCCGATCTTTAGTTCCGTTCTAGATTTTCTCATCTTCGGTTTGGTTATGTTTCCAACCAATGAAACTAATTATGTGAGTCCTTCTGCTATCAGTATATTCATGTCAGGGAATCTTATTCCTGCATTGTTGGTTGATGTTCTTTATCATCTCCATGTGAGGCACCAGAAGAGATGAGGGTTAGTTTTGTATTGTTCTCCATTGCTGTATTTATGGTTGAAATATCATATACCCTAGAGTGGACCATGGGAAAAGATTTTGAGAGGTTTGAAATGGTCTCAAAAGTTGGCTTCTGTCACTGCTGATGGTGTATTTTGGCATTCTCTAGGTTGGGGATTTGTTGATGTTATTACTCATTATGGAGGGTACTCTAATGTTCCTTTGATTGGTTATGTGGGCTGTATTAACTATAACCCAAGGTTGGCAACACGGAAGTTAGGGTATCCAATGGAAAATGAACCGAGGGTTGAGAACTTGGAAAGCTTCATTCTACATGAATTTGGCAAAAAAGATTGTGATGAGGTAAGGAAGATCCGAAGAGCTTGGAATCAGATTCAAGAGCGCGCAGAGAGTTGATCAAAAGGGGTGGTGTTGATGGAAAACCCTATCGCCAGTGGGTGATGGAAATGGTACAAGAAATCAAGCTACCTTATTATGTGGAAGTTCTTTCAATCATCCAGAACCTATAGTCACTCATGTTCTGATAGAAGAGAACATAAAGCTTCAAGAGATCATTAGGAAGATGGAGGAGGAAAGGTTGGAGCTACAAATTTCTAACTCTTGCATTTCTCTCAAAGCGGAAAATCTGGAAGCTGACCTAAAAGAAACAAAGGAGGAGTTAGCAGAAAGAAGAAGGAAAAATGAGGAAGATGAAGAGCGCATAATGAGGTATTCTTAAGACTTGAAGAGTGTCGCAAATGGAACCAGGTATCTTCATCAACAGTTGAGAACTGCTCAACAACAGAGGGGGAAAGCCTACCGAGATGAAGAAGTGGTTGAAGAAAAGAAGCTTTGAAAAGCGTCTTAAGGCCAAAATTTTGGAGCTAGAAGCTTCGCACAAACTAATGATATGCTAGAACAATGAGATAGGCAAAGGAGGAAGTTTATATCGCACGAGAGTTGAATTTGGTTGAATTGGTTGAGAAAACCCAAGAGCTGAATATCACAAGAAAGAAAGGGATATCAACAGAGATGCCTATGAAGGCCTTAGAGAGCAATGCCAGGGGTGGATAAATGAGATCCATAATTTAAATTGAGTGTTAGATGAAAATGATGATATTGTGTCCTTTCAATAAGAGTAGAACAAACATTTCTATGAGAGATATTGTGATATGGTGGACATGTGTAACCGCCTGATTGTTGATGTGCCTTGAAGACTTAGGTTGGCTCTAGAAGATCTTGAAGACAACTAGGTGCCTCGGTGTGGTGATTTCCTCTTCCTTTGTCAAGATGTGGTGAACCGATTCAAGGCAGAATCCAGAAATTTGAAGCCTCGTCGTGGAAAACATTTATAGTGGACTAGCATTTATTTTACTTTGTCTCATTGAACCTTTGATGGATGTTGTAATAATTTGAATTCCTAGTTTGAATTATGTTTCACTATTTGAACTTGGTCAATAACGAAGATGTACTTGTCGTTCTAGTTTATCTGAAAGCTCGTTGATTTTGGCTCGATTATGATTCTTTACTTGAATGCTTACTAACCACTAACAAGTTTATAAGAAATTCCCTGAAACTGAAAGAAAAAGTCATCAAAATATTTTTCACATGCATACATATGCATAATCATGCACCTGTTTTTAAGAAAGGTTTCTCATTTTCATCTCGCCTTGCACAGATTCAAGATGACTACTAGGCATCGTACGACACGAAGGGTAACACGAAGAAAGAAGTGGATCAATCGACCGGCAAGTATTGTTATGCAAGCGATCGATAGGTTGAAGTCCAAGATGGATCAGCTCATGGAAATGATGACTACTCAACATAGGAGGGAAGAGGAACAAGCTGCTAATGAAGTTGTTGTTGTTGTCGTTGCTACTACAATAAACAATGTTGCTGCTACTTTCAATACTTCCACAACAACTCATGTTGCAAACACTATCGGGACATAACTTGCCACCAATGCGAGAGTTCACGAAATGCCAACACTCTATCTCATTTGGTTGGTGTGTAGGTACCCAATCATTACTTTATGCTGCCCGACTTCTTGAACCGATAATCATTGTACTTGGCGGCGCATGTTGCTACAGGTTGTGGAAATAATGAGCAAGATAAAGATGAAGATGAGCAAGAGAACAATTGGTCCGTGTCTCCTCAAGTTGATGAAGAGATGCAAGATGATTATATGAGGTAGTATTACCAGGCTCTATACCTTTGGAAACGCTGCTCCTTTTCAAGATGTAGCTCTTGTCATACCCCAAAATTTGCCCTCCATCCTCTCAAGATATTTCATACATCCATACTCAAGGATTCCTCAAGAGTTGATCGGACAAACTCTCTCTAGACAATCAACCCAAACTAGGGTTTGGTATTCCTCGATCAAGATGGACTTCCAACATCTCCAATGGTCTTCATGCTTTCTTATATGCTTTAAAGATTCTCCATGTCAAGTTTCCTCGAACTCGGATGGTTGAAAATCGGTTGTATTGGACAAAAGTCAACTGGTCAACATCTGATCAAACTTCATAATTTTTGGTCAACATCCTCATTTTGAAGTTACATTCATCATTTGATCAAGGGTTGATCATGATTCATCAAGAAAACTCAAGATTTGCTCAAAAGTCAAACTTTCTAAATTAGGGTTTCAGATGAAAAGTCAATGAACTTTGGTGATCATAACTTCTTCATACTTTCTTAGAAATTTTCCAATACCTCTTGTTTTGAAGGAAATTCAATTGTCTACAACTTCATGTCTCACAAGAATGTCCAAAAATGCTTCATTTTAGAGGTATGGCTCAAAACATTCTGGTCATTTTCAAAGTCAACAAAAGTCAACTTTTTGTTTTGAAGATATATTTAGCATGGAAACTCCAATTGATATGAGACCAAAAAGGTTGGTTAGAGGACTCTTAGAGCTTTTCAAAAAGTCTAAGAACACTAAAAAATGTGGAAAATTGAGCAAGATACACCATTCACAAGTTGGGCAATTTTGAAGGAATGCACAAAGGAGATACTTCTAAAATCAATTTTTTGCAAATGGGCTTGCTTTTCTTCATCAAACTTATTCCTCATACAATTAGGAATATCCAAGCCCAATTCCACGAATTTTTATTTTATTTTTCTATTTAATTTGGAATTTATTCATTTAAATACAAATTAAATTTAAAAATAAAGTATAAAATCAAAATTAATTGCAAAATTGATTTTTATTCCTTCCTTGAGACCAAGCAACTCATAAAGGCCAGCAAATTTGAAATTGGATCAATATGGCAAGATTGGATTGAAAATTAATCAAATTTTGAAAATTTGATTTTGTACAAAAATCAAATTTGATTTGCATTGAATGTTGATTGATTCTCTCCCAAAACCATTCCAAATCCATCCAGTATAAATGTATGATGCATACCTATCAAGAAAAGAGGAAAAATTGGCTCAAGAACCCTAACCTAAAGCTCAAAAAACCGTGGCAAACAAGCAAGTGGCAATCATACTTCACCGCTTTCAATCGATTTTGAGGTGTCCAACATTCCTTGATACCTCTTGAGTCGATCCGACCTTTACTTTGATCAAAACCATCCAGAATCGTGAAATCCAAAATCGGTTTGTTCTTGAAAAATCCAAAATCGTATTTTAATTTTCATGCATCTTTAACATGTTTTGTGTTTGTTTTTGTGATTAGTAGGAAGATTGCAAGCTTTACGGGTACTTTAATTGCATTTTCATGGCCGAAAACTCGAGATGCCATAGTTAGGGTTCCTGAGCACGATTTAGGGTTTCCCTTAAACGGAAAAATTAGATCATGAGACCTATACCAATGCATTCGGAATGATCTCAGGAATCGAACCATGCCTTTAGAAATTATTTATATTATGTGTGCTTGATTTTCCAATTTGCGAGTGCATGGCGTCGAACAATGATCGGCGCTAGCTTTAAAAATTCAAATCGGGGCGATGATGAATCTTCAGACGAGGAGACCAGGAGATGACACTTGTCTTTCTTTTACTCGATCCGGTTTTCAAACACGGATGCACACATGGCGTAGTGGTAAAGGCGCTTCCTGTTCCCAGATGCTTCAAAAGGTCATGAGTTCGATCCACGCGGGGACCGGTTTTCATTCTTTTTTCCAAACTTGCATTATTTTCTATACTTTCATATTATTTTAATATTTTGCATAATTTTTAATTCTTTTCATAATTTTATTTCTGCATTAAAAACTCATCAAAAATCATTTTTCTTTTTACATTATTTTCTGAAAATCTTTATTTAATTTATAAAATTAAAAAATATAATTTTGCATGCATATTTATTTTTATTCATAATTTTGCATTTTAATTACTTTTAATTCATTTTAAATTATTAAATTGCATTCAAAAAATCCGAAAAATTTATTTTAGCATATTTATATTATTTCCAGCATGAAATATTTTTCATATTTAAAAATTTGCATTTTTTCTAACATTTTCTCTTGTTTGATTCATCTCGTATTTTCCGATTTCTCATTCTTTTACAGGTTGATCCGATTCAGACGATTCTTCTTTATCATTTTATTTTTCCAATAATGTAGCTTTTATGGGATGTAATAGTTTAAATTAGGTTTTATTTTCTGCAAGTTTAAATTATGTATCTTCCCAAAGCCATGTAATAGCGTAGGACATTTACCTTTCCGCACTTTACATTCGCATTTTAATTTCCGCACCTTATAAATTGTTAGTAATTAGGCGTGTATGACAAGATAATAATGAGCATAGCCACTAACTTTTCAAGATAAAATATAAATCAACACACTTCTCACACACACCCCTTAGGGTAATTCTCTCTCGTTGCCTTACAATTCAAAATGGTCATGTCCCTCGAGCGTAGAGGTATTCTAGCACCCTTCAAAACAAATCATCATAGTCCCTTCGATACAAAGATCATAAGACCCACGATGTAGCCTCCGAATACATGATCTTGACCCTCGATTGTCGCCTACGAAAATGATGATAGTCCCTCGAATGTGCTAGGATACTTCCTACAAGTTGCTTTCTATGACCATCCGATGTCCCCGAATGTCGCTTACATCCAATGAATGGAGTTACCTACCAACTAATGGTATGGATGGCGCTATTCTAAAGGCGTAAAATAACAACGACCAATTCGAGTAGGTAATAAGACTTTTAGTTGCTTGCTCTATCAAAATACTTTTCGCACCACACTTTTGTCAAAGTTCAAACTCTTTTCAAAGCGAAACATTTCGAACACTTTGTATACATTCCTACATGAATCATTACAAAGTCAAGCGAAATGCCTTTTCAAAACATTTTGTCAAACACACGAAAGCACAATTTTAAAGTGATCTAAGAAGCAACTAAGAGCCGTAGATAACTACGGATGGAAAGGGTGCTAATACCTTCCTTTTCATAACCATTCTCCGTACTAGAATCTAACGAAGGTCTTTTACGTACTTTTACCTTCCCTTAATTGGATAAAAATAAAAGTCGGTGGCGACTCTTGCTATCCGCATTTGCGATACCAAAAACACTAAAAGTCGAGTTCAAGTATCAGGCTGGCGACTCTGCTGGGATGACACCTAAAGAGAAATGCCTTAAGGATTTCTAGATCACCTTTATTGCTTTTTGTTTGACTTGCTTGCTTTATCTTTAAGGGTTGCTTGGGTATTATATTGTTGGGGATCCTACACGGATCGGGTTTCCTTTTAGGTAAGTAGCAATAAATCGTCGCGACCGTTAGATGTATATCGAAGCGGTCAACATGATGGCTACGTTAGTGTGACACTTTGGATGTCTGATACTCTTCATTTCCAAGTTGAGGATAGTATTTGGCTTGCGTGGTGTCATCAAGCACTAACTAAACTTTTAGAACCTTAATTGACCCATCTTGGCCATTAGAAAGTAGTGAGATGGCCGACTTTGAGTCTGGACTAAGGTTGGTTGATACTCGATGCTACGCTCATTAAGATCGGACTTTTGGGATATTTTCGATCGACCACTTGGCGGTCGTATTGAAATAAGCGCCTCGAGAAAGATCAATGATGTGAGATTCCTAGAACCGGTTACTATTATAGGACGGATGAACCAACTCAAAATTGTGGTAGGGTAATCACCTATACCTCATGCGAGCCTTAAACCTAGGCTCATTGTGTGAATTGTTTTTATGTGCCAAATATGACATCATGACATCATTTGCATTGCATATCATTTCTAACTATTTCAAGGACCTAGGGACTTATCTTTGCTCTGTTTTGTAGGGTGTTATGGCTTCTAGAAAGACTATCCGAATCAACTTCATGGGTATACCTTCTCAGCTCAAAGAATTGGTTTGAGAGATTCCCGATCATGCTCGGTTCATCAAAGACATGGTTATCTACTTGATTTGGTTATCTCGGTTTGAAGAAGATATGATGCATGTCCTATTCCGTTCTTGATCAAAACACCATTGCTTTACATTCCCAGATTATCAGTTGGTTCCTACCTTGGAAGAGTTCTCTAAGCTACTTGGGGTACCTATTCTTGATCAAATGCCATTCACCGGTTTAGAAAAGGTTCCTAAGTATGAAGACATCGCATCCGCTTTACATCTTAAGCGCTCAGACATTGAAGCCAATTGGGAAATAGAAGCGGAGTTAAGGGTTTACTTTCTAAGTTCCTAATTAAGAAAGCCCGAGAATTCCTCAAGGTTATGAGTTTCCATGCATTTGAAGAAATTGTGGCCTTGCTAATCTATGGTTTGGTTCTATTCCCTAACTCGGATCAATTCATAGATGTCAACGCCATCAAGTTGTTTCTTACCCGTAATCCAGTGCCTACTTTACTTGGAGACATCCTACATTCTCTCCACACTCGTACTACTAAGCGACAAGGAACTCTCATGTGTTGCGTACCATTACTTTCCAGGTGGTTTATTTCGCACCTTCCTCCATCAGTTTTGAAGAACGAACAAAGGTTGAGATGGTCTCAAAGACTACTGTCACTCTCTCATTCAGATATCCGTTGGAGTCTTTTCTCTCAAAAGGATTTCACTTTCATTGGCGTTGTGGAGAATTCCCTAATGTACCACTCTTTGGTATAAGAGGTATTACTTATAACCCTTCTCTAGCTCTACGTCGGTTTGGTTTTGCTCGAGAGACGGTCCACATGATATGCTTCTCCAAGATATTGTGTTCGACTACAATCACGATCTCGAATGCAAGCGAAGGTTTATACACGCTTGGGGCATGGTAAAGAGGCGATACAAGACTTTGGGGCACGAACTCCATTCCTTGGGAACCTTACCTCAAATGGAGTGCGAGCTCGAGCTCAAAACCTCATGATGCCATTCACGCTGTTTTACCCTTAATTATGGAACTGTTGCTATAGGTGGCGTACCCTATCTTATTCTCATCGACATGCCTCACGATTTTGAAGACTTGAAGAGATCACGGATTCACTCAAAGAAGAGGATACATTTGAAGCTCGGTGTTATGCAAGTGAGAAGAAAGTGCTAGAGTTGACAAAGCTACTTCACGAGGAAGCGAAACATCAACGCCTACATCGGCACCAGAGGAAGCCCATGGGAGACTTAGAGCTTTGAGATTTTATGCTTTTCTTTTATTATTTTGAACTATCTTTGTACTTAAAAGAAAGAAAGGAATAAAAAGTACTAATAAATGTTTGTTCATTGCTTGTTTAACAAATTTAAATCTCTAAGGTCCTTGAAAACATTGCATTGCATTCGCATAAACATTGCATATCATAGCATAACATTGCATCACGGTACATTGAAGATTGGTTTTCTCATTTGCTCGCTATTTATTTTAGCGAAAGGCTCTTGAGCAGTCTGTCAAAGATCTTCAAGCTCGAATGCTCGGTTTGACGGATGTTTACCGCTTGGTCCAAGGCCAAGAAGACTGAAGAAGCTCATCAACGAGAAGAAGAAGGTTGTTGGTCTTCTCAACATGGGCGAGCCTACAAAGGTGGTCCTAGAGTGGTCGATCGGATAGAGCTCTCGGAAGGAAGTGTCAAGAAGGAGGATGAGCAAAGTAACAAGGGTGATGGTGAAGGCAGTTAGCACGAGCTTGAGAAGAACTATCATGATGGCCAATACTCGATGAGGATGACAAGTACAAGCAACTTGAAGACCGTTTGAATCTTTGTGGAAAATCGAAGATGTCGGGCTGAATTTTGGATCGAGTCTGTTCACGGTGTTGTGATTCCTCCCAAGTTCAAAGTTTCTACTTTTGCTAAGTATGATGGCGTGTCTTGCCCAAAGGCATTTGAAGTCCTATGTCGGAAGATCAATCCCCTGCGATGTGAGAAAGTTGTGGATGCACTATTTTCAAGAGTTTGTCCGAACCCAATTGGAATGGTATTATCGACTAGAGAATGACCGTATCCGTACTTGGGTGACTTGGTGCTTTCTACAGCATAGTACAATCTTGAATTGACACCCACTCGCATGCAACTACAAAGCATGTCTATGGGTCGTGATGAGAAGTTCAAGGAGTATGCTCGAGTGGAGAGATTTAGAGAGAGTTCAACCACCCTTGTCCAATAGGGAGTTGGTTGATATGTTCATAGAACAAGCAGGCCATTCTTCAATCATCGATTGGAAACTCTTGATAGGATTCACCGGTGATACTTACAACGGCGTATTGAAGTATCAAGTGAGAAGATTGAGATAGAGACATCTTCAATGTGGCGAAGAGATCTTTTGGTGGTAAGAAAGTCGATCTTGTGTATGGTCGGAAAAAGCCGAGCCAAGACCGACGCTCTCAAGAGGCGGTTGTGATCTCCATCCTACATCAGCACAACCTCGGTGAGACAGCGCGTGGCAGCAGCGCGAGGCGGTTTACAAAGATCAACATGCCATTGTCGCAAGCCTTGCAACACATGTTGAAAGCGGTGATTACCTTGAGGATCCTCCTCGAATGTCAACACTTCCTCTCGAGATACAATCCTAATGCTAAGTGTGCTTACCATTCCAATAGCCGGGACATAATCTTGATGATTGTTGGGCTCAGAAGAACAAGATTCAAGATATGATTGAAGCTAAGCAGTTGATTTGATCCTCTGTTGAGACTCGAATGTGATCAGCGCCTATGCCTAACCATGACAAGAGTTCCGACTGTTGGTGATGATACTTATGTTTTCAACATAGATGACTTGACCATTCCTCGATGGTATTAAGAAGAATTTGCTACAAGCGGTGTCACCCATGATGCCCGAGAATTATCGTTGGTGCCCATCACAATGGTGCGGTTGAGAAGGCGTGTTGGTGCATGATGGATAACCGTGAGATACTATTTACGAAACCACACATGCATAATTGTGTGAAATGTCTAAGTTAAAGATTGACAATGCGAACAAAGCTACCATCATATGTGGGATACCTTGGGGCAGCCAAGTGGAAAGTATGATTACATGGTGAAGTACACTATTCCTGAGAGCTACAAGATTCCTATTGAAGATGTTAAGGCGACCGGATGGGGTGACGATTTCCCAGAAGACTATGCTGATGTTAACACCATAAGGATTTCCTCTGCTGATCTTGTGCCTAGGATGGCACCTCTCATCATTACTTCTCCCAGACCAGTTCCGTATTCCTCTAACAAGGCTATTCCTTGGAATTATGGAGCTGATGTTTACTATCATGGCGTCAAGCAAGACCCTCTGACCATTGAAGATCTTACCGTTGAAGCTACCATTCCTGACATTGACAATATCACCGGATCAAGTAAGGTGACTCGAACCGGAAGAGTTTTCTCTCCAGAAATCTCTCCTCCAAAAGACACCGCGACTCCAGCTCGCATTCCAGCTATTCAATCCACTCCCCAAGCTAGAGGGAAAGAACCAGTGACTCATCCTGCTCCGCCAGAAGTACCAAAGGAAGTTACTGAAGACACCTCCAAACAAGAAATGGAGGAAATTCTGAAGATTATCAAGAAGAGTGATTACAATGTTGTGGAACAGTTGAGACAGACTCCTTCCAAGATCTCCATGCTTGCTCTGCTCTTGTGCTCTGAGGCTCATGCTAATGCTTTGGTGAAGTTTCTGAAGAATGCTCACGTACACAGACCACTTTGAAGTTTGTATTGCTAGCACAGGCTGCCAACAACGGCCTAGGCTTCTCGATCTTGATTTAACTCTGCGGAAAGAAACACAACAAAGCCTTGCACATCTCATTGAATGCAAGGCCATTACATATCTCATGTTTTGGTTGATCGGTTACGCTCACGAATATCCTCCCGAAGCGCTTTTGATCGGCTTGATGTCGAAGGGTTGGTTACGAGACCGGTGACATTATTGTGAGAGCTTTTGATGGTTCTAAGCGAGCGATTACTTGGAGAGCTCACTACACTGTTAAAGTCGGTTCCCGGACTTTTGACTCCACATTCTTTGTCATGGACATTCGTCCGACTTACTCTTGCCTACTTGGGCGCTTGGATACATGGGCGGCGTACCTCTACCTTACATGGCTGAAGTACCGGTGAAAGGGAAAGTTGTTATATGGGGTGAAGAGGAGTATAGTCGATCATCTACGGTCATTCCGATACCTCGAGGTGGAGGTGAATTCTTTGAGACTCCTGTCAAGCTTTTGAAACAATGCCCGAGTCATGCACACTCTCCACTGCGCTCTGAGGTTGTTAAGACTCGCCTAGGATGTCCTCATTGAAGGATGCCCAGGCGATGTTGAAGAAGGTAGTACTATTTGGGGCACCTGCTCACGATCTCCCTTTCAAAACAACAAAATGGTTTAGGCTTCACCATCAAATCGAAAGATGATACGCCGTGACGTGGGCCAACTTCCTTTCCGCATCGCGAGTGGAATCCATGCTATAAAACGGCGACAACGGCCCCATCAAGTGGATCTTCCCAACTCAGACAATGGGCTCGACAATTGGAAGGCGAAGATGTCATACCTATCTCCTTTAGTCGGGGTAATTGCTCTTGTTTTTTTTGCTTTTCGTATTTCTTTATGTTTTGAACAATAAACTTTGAAAGCCTAGTGCCTTGCGGGGCATCATGGCTCGTTGCGAGGTTATCATCATCGTTTGCGTTTTCATTCGATTCGTTGGACTTTTGCATTCAATTGTTTATTTTCTTTCTTTACTTTATCACCCTTCAAAAAGCTATGTGTTTCTTACACACACCGTGATACACTGCGAGAATCACTCCGAATCTCGTTAATACGACTATGCTATTGCTAAATATGACTTCATAATCCGATCTACCAAGCCGAAGGCAGTGAGGAAGATTGTGAAGTGCCAGAGAACTTGCGGGCTTTCTGACAAGAAGAGCGAGTTATCTGCCACCACGAAGCGGTCGAGGTTGTGAATTTAGTCTTGTGAAGGAAAAGATCAAGATAGGAGGCGGGTCTTGAGAACATTGTTAAAGAAAGGTTGGTTCGGATGCTACGAGACTATATCGAGGTTTTGCTTGTCATACGAAGACATGCGGGTTTGGGCATTGATATTGTGGTACACCGATTCCGCAAAGAAGGTTTTCTCGGTGAAGCGAAGGTTAAATCGCATCGTCTGAAATGTCGAGAAAAATCAAAGCCGAATTAAGCGATTCAACGGGTTTTAAGCGTTACTTCCTATCCACGATGGGTTGCTAATGTGGTGCCCGTACCTAAAAAATGCAAAATGTGATTACAGAGATCTGAACAAAGCAAGTCAAAGGCGATTTCCCACTTCCTCGTATTGATGTTACGGTTGACAACACCGCTCGGCATAAGGTTTTCTCCTTCATGGATGGTTTCTCGGTTATAATCGGATCAAATGGCTCACGAAGACATGGAGAAGACTACTTTCGTTACATAGTGGGGCACTTACGCTATAAGGTTATGCCGTTTGGCAGCGCGCCACTTACCGGTGCTATGGTGACATTATTTCATGACATGATTCATCACGAGATAGAGGTCTCGTCGGCGACATGATAGCTCGATCCGGCGAAGAAGAACATCTTGATCATTTGCGAAGCTGTTTGTGATTGAAGAAGTTGAGACTCATCTAACAAGTGCACTTTTGGTCGGATCCGGAAAACTCCTAGGATTTGTTGTCGATGGAAAAGGTATTGAAGTTGATCCCGCCAAGGTTAAAGCTATTCAAGAGATGCCGACTCCCGTCTTGAGAAGGAAGTCGGAGGTTTCTTGGGCGATTGAACTACATTGCATTCATTGCACCGCGCTACTTGTGAGCCAATCTTTAAGTTCTTGAAGAAAGATCAAGTAGTGGAATGAAATGATGATTGCGGATCACTTTTGACAAAATCAAGGGTACCTACAAAATCCTCCCATCCTGCCGCCCGCCAAAGGAAGACCTCTTATCATGTACTTGGCGTATTAGAGATTCAATGGGGTGTGCCGAGTGCAGTCGAAAAGAGCATGCAATATACTACCTTAGCAAAAGTTTACCGGTGAAACAAGATACTCACAGCTTGAGAAAACTTGCAATGCTTTGGCTTGGGCGCCGCTAAGGCGATATATGTTGACCCATACTACCTTGTTGATTTCCAAGATGGATCCGATAAAATACATCTTTGAGAAACCACTCTCTCCGGAAGAATAGCAAGATGGCAAATGATCTTGATCGAATCGACATCCGATTACACTTCTTAGAAAGCGATCAAAGTAAGTGTAGTAGCCGATCATTTGGCTCATCAACCGTAGATGACTATCGTCTATGCGATTCAATTTCAGGCGAAGATGTTTTACTAATTCTGATTACGAAGAACGGGCGGACGGAAGGACACGAACAAGGATCCGATGGACTATGGTTTTGATGGAGCCTCAAGCGCCGGCATTGGTGCCATCATTACATCCCTACGGCGGACATCGCCTTTCACCGCGATTATGTTTGATTGCACTAACAACATGGCTGAATCTGACGTGCATCATGGGTATCAAAGCTGCTATTGACTTAAGAATCGGGTTCTTACAAGTGTATGGAGACTCGGCTTTAGTGATCAATCAGTTAAGGAGTGGGATCGAAGCATCCAAATCTTATTCCTATCGAGCATGTTTTGAGTTTGATCCCTACTTGAAGAGATTATTTTGATCACATTCCGAGAAGAGAATTAGTTGGCGGCGTTGGCTACTATGTCGCCTATGTTCAAAGTCGGATGGGACAACGAGGCACCCGGATCATCATTGAGAAGTTTGTGAACCGGCATATTGTTATGAGCTTGATACGGAAGAGAAACCTTGGTACTACGGCGTGAAGAGGTATCTTGAGATTGGGAATATCCATGAGGCATCTATTAATGATAAGAGTTCATGAGAAGATTCTTCCTCGACAGCGACATCTTATACAAGTGCAACCACGACTTGTGCTTACTCATTGTGTAGACGAAACCGACAATACGCATCATGGAAGAGTTACGAGGCGCATTTGGTACTCACTCCGGTGGACACACCATGGCTAAGAAGATTTTGAGAACGGTTACTATTGGTCCACCATGGGCGATTGTCATCATTCGCTTCGATCTTGTCACAAATGCGGATATATGCCGACAAAGTACACGTACCTCGGTACCTCAGATGTTCTATGACTCCTTGGCCTTTTGCAATGTGGGGCATTGACATGATCGAAGAAATCAAGCCTTGCTTCCAATGGACATCGTTTAATCCTTGTGGCGATTGACTATTTCACCAAATGGGTAGAAGCGACCTCATTCGCATCATTACTAAGAATGTTGTGGCTCGATTCATCAAACATAATCTTATGCGATATGGCACTCCGAAAGGATTATCACGGATAACGGCTCAATCTTAACAACAAGATGATCACCGAACTTGATTCAAGATCAAGCATCACAACTCTTCTCCTTATCGGCCTAAGATGAATGGCGCGATGGAAGCCGCCAACAAGAACATTAAGAAGATTATCTGAGAAGATGACGGTGACTTACAAAGATTGGCATGAGATGTTACCATTTGCTCTTCATGGTTATCGCCTTACAACACGAACATCAACGAGGACCCCTTCTCTCTTGTATACGGTATGGGCCGTCTTACCCATCGAGGTTCGGATACCCTCGACGAGTCCTCGGGCCGAGTTAAGCGAAGATGATTGGGTTCGGAACACGGCTTGACAGATTAATTTGATTGATGAAAAGCGACGCATCCATTTGCCATACGGTTTATCGAAGCGAATGATCGAGCATTTAACAAGAAGGTCAAGCAAGGTCTACCAAATCGGTGATCTAGTAGTCAAGCGCATCATCCTTCCACAAGGTGATCCGGGGCAAATGGACTCCCACCTATGAGGGACCATTTGTAGTCAAAACAATGTTTTCGGAGCTATGATACTTAGCACCATGGATGGTGAAGACTTCCCACACCTGTGAGCAGGACATAGTCAAAAATACTACGCAAAAAGAGACCCGCTGGTCGGTGACCTAGGAAAAATAAGGGCATCTGGCGAACCAAAGGGTTCGGAAAAGTTAAGGATATATACAAAACATGTACACGGCAAGTCGAAAACACGAAAAGGCGGCTTGGGCAAAAGGTATCCGTGGGCGAAAACCGAAAGGCGGTCTAGGCAAAAGTTAGGGATTTAAGCGTCGACTATGTCTCTTCGGATCACACCTTCTAGACTACTATCGGCATTCAAGATTCAAATGGCGAAAATCAATTCACTCACTTTCTCTTGACAGGGAGATGAGATAGTTGAAATATATGAGTACTAGCATAGTTGGAACTTAACGAGATTGTTTCCGCATAGCTTTTACCTTTCTTGTGTACAAACTACTTGGCCATCATACGTTTCAAATTAATACAAGTTCTTTCTCTTTACAATTTTTGTTGTTGTCGTTTGCAATAAGTCAACGTTTGTTTTGAATGACTATCGCATTTGACAATAAGAATCTAATCACAAACATACTGCGGGCATACAAAAGTAGTTACTACGGGCTTTAGGAATTGAGATGACGCGAAGGTCACCAAAAACATTCCCCATAACATAATCCCGGAAGTGTCACTCACTAAACCTCCCCAGTGAGTATATGTTAATCCACAGCGATGATTCCACTCAACTAAGAAATGTTACATCGGTCTCGGCGGTAACACTTCATCCCGGCTAAGATGTTTATCCCAGCGGATGTCTCTCAACAATTCCCCTTTTCTCCGTATCGGACTCGAGACTTGGTCGGATAGTACACGGAGAAAATCTACATCTCTATTCCCGTCGAGATTCCAACGGACTGACCCAGTCTCCAACCATCAAATGCTCTCGGTGAGATCCGCTTTCGGTATCCCGATGGGCGCCTCTAATTCTTCCCAGGATCTACATGCAAGATCCCCAACAAATTGCCTCCAGACTCTTCCCGCGGTCTGTATGAGATCTCCAACAGTTTCTCAATCTCTACTTTCCTCAAACAATATCTAGGCCCAAGACTTGGTCGGATAGTGCATCGGAGGAATCAGGATATCTTTCTTCTCCTTCAAGCGGGGTTCTCACCTACCGAAATCCCCAAGCAGAAGTCAGAAATCCTCAAACAGAACATCCGCATCTTCTTCAAGATGGATATGTTTTGAAATACCACAACATCTATCATTCATACATTACTCGTAAAGTCATAATTCATGCATATGTCATTCATATACATTGTCATGCATCATACTTTGCATAAGACTAACAAATATGCTATCAAAATTTCTCTTGTTTTTTTTCTAAAAACAGGTGAAAGTCACTTCCGACAGCTGGTCCAGGATTAAGCCCCGAATCGACGGGAAAACTATCTGAAAGACCACCTCTAGTTGTCCTCAAACGGTGGTCGAGATTAAGCCCGAACCGGCGGAAAACTATCGAAAGACCACCACGGTTGTCCTCCGACGCCAGTCAGGATTAAGCCCAACCGGCGGAAAACTATCGAAAGACCGCCTGGTTATCCTCCGATATGCAGGATGGATCAACACCGATGCCTGAGGAAGCTATCCACATTTTGCCAACTACTATTCCCTCGGGTAATCACGAAGATCTATTACGATCCCTTCTTATTATCAACCACAACTACAGTCGGTGCGACTCGGTTGCCTTGGATGGCATCTTAAGCCCGTCTCCGACTACTTGTCAACATTTCTCCACTTCGAATCTGCATATTTGGTTAAAATCAATACAAACCAATAACTTCATTCAAAAATGAGCACGAAGTCTAACATCGACTCCCTCGGATGGCATCTTAAGCCCATCTCATGCTCCTTCGAAATATTGCGAGCTTAGCGTCGACTCATCCCCAGTAGTATCCGGCTTCTCCAAATGGCATCATAAGCCCATTCCGCATCATCCACCAATGAGTGCAAATTTTCAAGCGTATTGAGTGTTCAATCATCTTCTACCTTGGTCCACGAAAGTGTCAATCTAACCCTTCGATACAAGAAGATGGAGCAGGCATTGTCATACCCCAAAATTTTCCCTCCATCCTCTCAAGATATTTCATACATCCATACTCGAGATTCCTCGAGTTGATCGGACAAACTCTCTCTAGACAATCAACCCAAACTAGGGTTTGGTATTCCTCGATCAAGATGTACTTCCAACATCTCAATGGTCTTCATGCTTCCTCATATGCTTAAAGATTCTCCATGTCAAGTTTCAAGCCTTACAAGTCAGTTTCCTCGGATAATTGCTCGGATGGTTGAAAATCGGTTGTATTGGACAAAAACTCAAGCGTGGTCAACATACTGATCAAACTTCATAATTTTTGGTCAACATCCTCATTTTGAAGTTACATTCATCATTTGATCAAGGGTTGATCATGATTCATCAAGAAAACTCAAGATTTGCTCAAAGTCAAACTTTCTAAATTAGGGTTTCAGATGAAAAGTCAATGAACTTTGTTGATCATAACTTCTTCATACTTTCTCAGAAATTTTTCCACCACCTCTTGTTTTGAAGGAAATTCAATTGTCTACAACTTCATGTCTCACAAGAATGTCCAAAAATGCTTCATTTGAGAGGTATGGCTCAAAACATTCTGAGTCATTTTCAAAGTCAACAAAAGTCAACTTTTGTTTTGAAGATATATTTAGCATGGAAACTCCAATTGATATGAGACCAAAAAGGTTGGTTAGAGGACTCTTAGAGATTTTCAAAAAGTCTAAGAACACTCAAAAATGTGGAAAATTGAGCAAGATACATCATTCACAAGTTGGGCAATTTTGAAGGAATGCACAAAGGAGATACTTCTAGAAATCAAATTTTTGCAAATGGGCTTGCTTTTCTTCATCAAACTTATTCCTCATACAATTAGAATATCCAAGCCCAATGCCACAAATTTTATTTTATTTTTCTATTTAATTTGGAATTTATTCATTTAAATACAAATTAAATTTAAAAATAAAGTATAAAATCAAAATTAATTGCAAAATTGATTTTATTCCTTCCTTGAGACCCAAGCAACTCACAAAGGACAAATTTGAAATTGGATCAATATGGCAAGATTGGATTGAAAATTAATCAAATTTTGAAAATTTGATTTTGTACAAAAATCAAATTTGATTTGCATTGAATGTTGATTGATTCTCTCCCAAAACCATTCAAATCCATCCGTATAAATGTATGATGCATACCTATCAAGAAAAGAGAAAATTGGCTCAAGAACCTAACCTAAAGCTCAAAAAGTGGCAAACAAGCAAGTGGCAATCATACTTCCGGCCGTTTTCAATCGATTTTGAGGTGTCCAACACATTCCTTGATACCTCTTGAGTCGATCCAGACCTTTACTTTGATCAAAACCATCGAATCGTGAAATCAAAATCGGTTTGTTCTTGAAAAATCAAAATCGTATTTTAATTTTCAAGCATCTTTAACATGTTTTGTGTTTGTTTTTGTGATTAGTAGGAAGATTGCAAGCTTTACGGGTACTTTAATTGCATTTTCATGGCGGGCTTCGAGATGCCATAGTTAGGGTTCTGAGCACGATTTAGGGTTTCCCTTAAGCGGAAAAATTGGATCATGAGACCTATACCAATGTATTGAATGATCTCGAATCGAACCATGCCTTTAGAAATTATTTATATTATGTGTGTTGATTTTCCAATTTGCGAGTGCGTCGAACAATAATGGCTAGCTTTAAAATCAAATCGGGGACGATGAAGCTTGTGAGACGAGGACCAGGAGATGACACTTGTCTTTCTTTTACTCGATCCGGTTTTCAAACACGGATGCACACATGGCGTAGTGGTAAAGGCGCTTCCTGTTCCCAGATGCTTCAAAAGGTCATGAGTTCGATCCCTGCCAGGACCGGTTTTCATTCTTTTTTCCAAACTTGCATTATTTTCTATACTTTCATATTATTTTAATATTTTGCATTATTTTTAATTCTTTTCATAATTTTATTTACGCATTAAAAACTCATCAAAAATTATTTTATTTTACATTATTTTCGAAAATCTTTATTTAATTTATAAAATTAAAAAATATAATTTTGCATGCATATTTATTTTTATTCATAATTTTGCATTTTAATTACTTTTAATTCATTTTAAATTATTAAATTGCATTCAAAAAATCCGAAAAATTTATTTTAGCATATTTATATTATTTCCAGCATGAAATATTTTTCATATTTAAAAACTTGCATTTTTTCTAACATTTTCTCTTGTTCGATTCATCTCGTATTTTCCGATTTCTCATTCTTTTCTGAGTTGATCCGATTAGAATGATTCTTCTTTATCATTTTATTTTTTCCAATAATGTAACTGTTTATGGGATGTAATAGTTTAAATTAGGTTTTTATTTTCTGCAAGTTTAAATTATGTATCTTCCCCAAAGCCATGTAATAGCGTAGGACATTTACCTTTCCGCACTTTACATTCCATTTTAATTTCCGCACCTTATATTTAGTAATTAGGCGTGTATGACAAGATAATAATGAGCATGACCCACTAACTTTTCAAGATAAAATATGAAATCAACACACTTCTCACATGCACCTTAGGGTAATTCTCTCGTTGCCTTCAATTCAAAATGGTCATGTCCCTCGAGCGTAGAGGTATTCTAACATGCCTTCAAAACAAATCATCATAGTCCCCGATACAAAGATCATAAGACCCACGATGTAAGCCTCCGAATACATGATCTTGACCCTCGATTGTCGCCTCGAAAATGATGATAGTCCTTGAATGTGCTAGGATACTTCCTACAAGTTGCTTTCTATGACCATCGATGTCCCTTGAATGTCCCTTACATCCAATGAATGGAGTTACCTACCAACTAATGGTATGGATAGCGCTATTCTAAAGGCGTAAAATAACAGCGACCAATTAAGTAGGTACTAAGACTTTTAGTTGCTTGCTCTATCAAAATACTTTTCACCACACACTTTTGTCAAAGTTCAAACTCTTTTCAAAGCGAAACATTTCGAACACTTTGTATACATTCCTACATGAACCATTACAAAGTCAAAGCGAAATGCCTACAAAACTATTTTTTTCATAACCATTCTCCAAAATCTAATCTTTTACGTACTTTTACCTTCCCTTAATTGGATAAAAATAAAAGTCGGTGGCGACTCTTGCTATCCGCACATTTGCGATACCAAAAACACTAAAAAGTCAGTTCACCGTATCACAGCTACACAGAAGATGTGCAAAGATTTGGCTGAGCAAATGAAAGAGCTAGGAGGAAAAAGCTCTGTTGGCATGAGTGCGTTGGAGATGTGTCTTGTACCCGATGTTGTGATCCCACCGAAGTTCAAGGTTCCTGACTTCGAAAAATACAAAGGGGTAAGTTGTCCAGAGAATCATTTGAGGATATATTGTCGTAAGATGGCGGCACACATTAAAAATTGCAAATTGATGATACACTGTTTCCAAGATAGCCTTTCAGAGGCATCCCTTGATTGGTATATGCAATTGGAGAAGTCTGATATTCGTTCCTGGGATGATCTGTCTACTACTTTTTCTAAATAATACCACTACAATACTATCATGGCTCCTAACCATACACAGCTATAGAACATGTCTCAAAAGGAGAAAGAGTCATTTAAGGAATATGCTCAGAGATGGAGAGAAGTTGTTGCAAGGGTTCAACCGCCCTTAGTGGAAAGAGAATTGAATGACGTGTTTATGGGAACTTTGCCATCTCAGTATTATGAAAGATTGTTAGGGAGTACTTTTATGATTTCTCTAACTTGGTGATCATGGGTGAAAAGATAGAAGAAGGTTTAAAAACTGGTAAGATATCGGGAGGAACTGTCGGATCCCCTGATGCAAAGAAACCATTCAATGGTTTTAAGAAGAAAGAGGCTGGGGCCAACGATGTCTATGAACCAAAGGGTAGAGGAACAGGGCGATAGTCAGCTAGATCTGCTCCTATTCAAGTTCTATACATAACATACACTTATGTTGCCGTCATGAAATACCCTGGCATGCCTTATCAGCAACAGATGTAGATACCAGTGACTTTTCCTGCTCAGATTTCCCCAAATCAAGCTTCTCAACAACAACCGATAAAAAGTCCTAGCAAAGGTCAGGTCTAACCTAAGAATGCTCATTATCACAGATATACTAAGGAGGAAATCCAGACAACTCCCATGACATATACAAGTCTCCTGCTGTATCTAGTTCAAGATGGAAGGGTGGTTCCTAGAGAGTTAAAGCTTGTGCCTGGACCACCCAAGCCACGGTTCAATGAAAATGCAAGATGTGCTTTCCATGCCAATTCTCCTGGTCATACTACTGAAGATTGTTTTGCATTCAAGTGCAGGGTTCAGGAGCTTATTGATCAAAATTTGTTGACCTTCGCTGATGTCCCTAATGTTTCTAGTAACCCGTTGCCAGGACATGGGGCATCATCGGTAAATGCTTTGGTCGAAGATGAAAGGATCCTAGTTATGGATGTGAATGAATTAAAGACTTCATTGAAGGTGGTATTTGAAGAATTGAGAAGATCTAATTTGCTGAAAGGTATCCATGATGATTATCAAGTATGTCATGATGACCCACGACAATGTTCAGAATTCAAAGTATATCTACAGAGGTTAATGAGCCAACACAAAATTCAGTTTAGTCGGACGCGTCTTGAGAATGAAGTGTATGTTATGGTTCCATTGATCAACAATAGGAGGATCCACATACCTCTGGTGGTTCTTGTCACGATGAATGAATGACCAGTTACCGTTGTCGGGCCAATGGTGATTCACCCCTTATTCAGATTCCTTATGAAAATACTAAGGTTGTACCATGGAATTATGCTTCGGATGTTGTTGTGGGTGGAAAGCTTGTGGTATTGGAAGAACCTACTATTGAAAATATTGTCGGTACAAGTAGCATGACCCGTAGTGGTCGTATCTATCACCAAGATTTGACAAGGAGTAGGGTTGCAGAGAAAGTGTTAGAACCCCCCAGAAGAAAAATATAGGTGTTGATCTAAGTGTAGAGGAGTTGAAGGATGTCTTCAACCCAAATGATGAAACTCTGAAGATATTTAAGAGGAGTGATTATAAGGTGATTGACCAACTTAGCCAAACTCCTGCAAAGATTTCAATATTGTCCTTGCTGAAAGTTTATGAAGCTCACAAAATGGCCTTGCTGAAGTTCCTTGACAATGCGTTTGTGGCTGAAGACATTACAGTTAATCAGTTGGATATTGCCATTTCGGGTTTGAATGATAGTAGTTTTTTGTTCTTCACTGATGTGGATCTCCATCCGAATGGATGTAATCATAATATGGCTCTTCATATTTCTATCACTTGTGGTGAAATGACTCTTGCTAGAGTATTGGTTGATACAAGCTCAGCTCTGAATGTGATTCCAAAGATAACTATGGCCCAGCTACATGTAGATGATGCGGTAATAAGACCCAGTTATTTGGTAGTGAAAGCTTTTGATGGCTCTAGAAGGATGGCGATGGGAGAAATTGATCTCCCGGTGCTCATAGGACCTCAGTTGTTCAATATCACTTTCCAAGTGATGAACATTTTCCCAACTTATATATGTCTGTTGGGAAGACCCTGGATACATGGAAGAAAATTTGTTACTTCGAAACTCCATTAGAAGTTGAAGTTCTTATTGCATGACCAAGTAGCGGAGGTTGGTGGTGAAGAGGACTACGTAGTTAGCCATCTGTCTGAATTCAGGTACATTGATGTGGGTGATGAGGTGCATGAGACTCTCTTTTAGGCGCTAGAGATTGTGGGTTAAGTGCAAAAAGAAACCAAAATCATTGAGAAGCCCAAAGTAACATGGCTTGTGGAAGGATGTTAAAGCCCTCATTGATAGCTGAAACCTAAAAGGTTGGGTAGAAGTTGTGGATGTGGTGGAAAAGAAAGACAAGGGTGGAATTGGGTAACAGCCCTCCTTCAAGATCAATGGAAGACCAGAAGCGGGCAAACGACAAGTCCCTAGTCTTGAAGATACCTTCGTTGCAAAAGGTTTTCGTTCTAACGAAGCTATCAATGCTATTGATGAGGATGGGCACGCAACTGACTTTTCCAAGATGGTGTTTCGCACTCCCCCTGACACTGCTCCTAAGAATTAGACTCTCAAAGATGTTACCCCGATCATTTCTTTTTCAAAGTAATTTCTTGTTTTTCAAAACAAAATCTTGTGCTCTACCCAAGGCACGAAGGATTGCTTTATAGGGCTCGTCGTTTTAATGAATAAAATTTTATCTTCAATAAAAAGTGCATTTTTTTATTCAGTTTGAGATCTTTGTTTATCTTATTTGGTTTTACTTTCTTTTCAATAGTATACAACACTTTCGTTTTAATTTTTTTCATGGGTAAATATACATACATAGCTAAAAAGAGAATCAATCATTTATGCAGAGTACCTGAAACTAAACTTGTTGGACATAGTCGTGCTATTATTCCTTTTGACTTCGATTTCCAGATCAACCAAACTGAAGAAGATAGTGAAGATGATTGTGAACTCCCTGAAGAGTTAGCACGTTTGGCGAACATGAAGAGAAGGTGATCCAACCTCATCAAGAACCAATGGATGTGATCAATCTGGGGTTTGAAGAGGACCGTAAGGAGGTCAAAGTTGGAGCTGCTTTGGAGCAAGGAGTAAAAGATGAATTAGTCAGTTTGTTGCAAGACTATGTGGATGTGTTTGCATGTTCATACCAAGATACTCCCGATCTCGACACTGATATTGTTATGCACAGGCTACCATTAAAGCCCGAATGTTCTCCTATGAAACAGAAACCAACGAAAACACATACAGAGATGACCAAGAAGATTTGAGATGAAGTCAAGAAGAAATTTGAAGCTAGTTTCCTTGTTGTGTCAGTATATCCGGACTCGATTGCCAATATTGTACATCCCCGAAGGAGGAAAAGTGCGAATGTGTGTAGATTATAGAGACCTGAACAAAGTTAGCCTGAAGGATGATTTCCCTTAGCCTCATATTGTTGTCTTGGTTGACAGCACGACTCAGTCTTCTATATTTTCTTTTATGGATGGTTTCTCGGGGTATAATCAGATTAAAATGGACCCGAAAGATATGTTGAAGACAACTTTTACCACCCCTTGGGGAACTTTCTGTTACAAGGTTATGCCATTTGGATTAAAGAATGCATGGGGCAACTTATCAAAGAGCCATGGTAACCCTTTTCCACAACATGATGCATAAAGAAATAGAAGTGTATGTGGACGATATGATTGTTAAATCTCAGACGGAAGAAGAGCACATTATTCATCTAAAGAAGTTGTTCGATAGATTGAAGAAGTATAGACTTTGTCTGAATCCCAACAAGTGTACTTTTGGGGTTCGATCTAGGAAGTTACTTGGTTTCATAGTGAGCCAGCGGGGCATTGAAGTGGATCATGAAAAAGTAAAAGCCATTCAGGATATGCCTGCACCAAAGACAGAGAAAGAAATTTGTGATTTCTTGGGACGTTTGAATTACATTTCCAGGTTTATATCGCATTTGACGGCCACTTGTGAACCAATGTGCAAGCTATTAAAGAAAGATTAGGCTATCATGTGGAATGATGATTGTCAACGAGAATTTGATAAAATTAAAGGGTATTTGCAAGAACCACTGATATTAATACCACTTATGCCAGGGAAACCTCTTATAATGTACTTGGCTGTGCTTAAAGGATCCATGGGTTGTGTTCTAGGCCAACATGACGAGACAGGAAGAAAAGAGCATGTGATATATTACTTGAGTAAAAAGTTCACAGATTGTGAGAGTCGGTACTCCTTGTTGGAAAAGACTTGTTGTGCTTTGGCATGGGTTGCTCGCCATTTGAGGCAGTATATGGCGTGTCATACCATGAAGCTAATATCTAAGATGGATCCCATTAAATATATTTTTGAGAAGCCAACTTTGGTAGGATTGCTCATTGGAGGATGATGTTATTGTTGCGGTATAGCGGCAAGCAAAGAGTTAGTATTATTTTTAGGGTGATATATCGGTTAGGTTATATCGTATCGTGTCCACAGATTGGTTATTGATTAGATGGTTCGACAATTCTACCGTTAATGAGTTTGAGATTAAAAGAAATGAAAATAAAAGACAAAAAGTAAATGAACAAAAGTATAAAGGATAGCGACTTATCAGGAGCGAATGTAAACTACCGTCACGACATAAATCTACCACCCATGTTATACTCGGCCTCGATACTCGTCCGTGTCATCACATACCTCTCACAACCTTGGTTATTCCTAACCCAAATTGAGAATCCTCCTAAATCATCTCAATACCCATATACGGCTATCTCAATAACACATGAGTCATGCGTCACCTCATACCTATCTCTAGCATACTTCACCAGCGAGGCATTAAGTTCGGATACTCTATAGTGAATGTTAGATCTAAACCCATTCCTAGCATTCGAAACTAACAGATAATCATCCTAGGTAAGAATCTAAGCAATCTATTTCTAGCAAAGCTCAAATCCCAACATAAAGTAAAACCCAAGTCAATCACCGACACAAATTAAGTAAACAAACTTTATACAACGCCAAGGCGATAAATATACATGAGTTATTAGTAGATATACATACAAAACCCAACAAAAGAGATTACATAGAAGAAGAAGAGAACAAACATTTCTTGGTTTGTCAACATCAATCGATGAGGATTCGACTCGGATCAACAAAATGCAAGCTCAATGTTGTTTTCAAAGCAAATCTATCAAAAATATGAAGGTGATGGTGTTGGAACTCAAAATACCCAACCCATAACCTAAAAATGTGTTTTGAGCCCTTTTAAAATTTTGATGTCGTAGGGCGCGCTAAGCGTATTAATGCTATCGTGATGCTGCTATTTTCAGCATTTTATTTTTGCCGTATCTTGAGAACCGTAACTCGGAATTGCGCCCGGTTTGAAGCGTTGGAAAGCTTATTTAATGATCTATCCAACCATGAAGAAATATCAACCAAATTGATGATTTTTATTGTGTTGAATTTGAGCTTTATTCGATGACGTATTGTGCAAAATCGCACTCTTGGAGCTTAGCCTTTGGCCTTTATTACTCGATGCTCAATTATGAATGAATACCTATAAAGAGATGAAAAACTATCAAATGATACAATATTTACACAAAACTCAATTATTCTATTATGTACACATTTATACTAAAAGCGGGGATTTATTGAAGAATATCAACAAAAGAACGGATAAGTGCCACAAAATGTATATACAAAATAACTACATTTTGGCACTTATCAACTCTCCCCAACTTGAAACATTGTTTGTCCTCAAACAAAGTCAAGTAAACCTAAAGAAACAAAAGATGATAATAAAATAATCACAAATCAACAAGTTTTTAAAGCGGAAAACAAATGTATGGTTCAAGCGAAAACCTACGCGAAAACAAACTTACCACTACACTACAACAATAATATATAAGCGAAACAAATCCTAAGTACAAAATCATGCAAAATATTCTAAAACAAAACAAGCTCAATCATGAATCACACCTAGCAAAAATTCATGGGTAGATGAAGAACACACAAAGGTGAGGGATAAAAAACACTCCTCCACAATCTTGCAAACAATAGACTAAATTATGCATTCATCCAAAAACGTATTGAAAATACAAATGCAAGAATCACAAGGGCTTTTCAAGGTTGTAATGTGACTTGGTTAACAAACAAGTGATAAGTCCTAAAGCTAATCGAAACAAAAACTTGCCTAAACCTAAGGGAGTGATCAACTCACAAAGTTCCAAACAATACAATTTCAATCAAACTTCTTCTTCATCACAAATTTCACAACACACCTCACTTATTAAAATAACATTATTCCCACTCTTTTTGTTTTTCCTTTTCAAAGCTTTTCTCTTTTTTTTTTTTCCTTTTCTAATCTTTCTTTTCCATTTTTTTCTTTTAACTTAACCTCATACTAATCACAATATAAGTACATAAACATTCCTCTCCAACTTGAATTCAACCAACATTAATGTGTGAATACTCCCTACTTTCTAAGGCAAGGTAAAAATTCATACAACAACATATAGTTGAGGGTTCAAGAAACAAAGAAATCAACATCCATACAAAAAAGATGAATTGACACTCATAGACAAGCATCAAGTTCAAATAAACATGGATATCGATAAAAGCTCAAAGGGGGTAACAAAGGTTCACACACTCACAAGGTGAATTGAATATTTGGCCAAGGTAGTTATGGTCAAAATCAACAAAATGCCTTGATCATGTTCTTGCAATCATACAATCAACACAAAATAAAAGATTAAGCATAATAAAATCTAGTTAAAACAAGAATGTGGACTCTCATATGTAAACAATGGAAAGCTTCCTCACATTTATGGTTAAAAAGGGGACTAAAGTGATTCAATTCATGAGCAAGTAATGCAAAAAGAATGAATAGCATGGCAATTATACAAATGATAAATTTTCTAAACATGTTATGCTATAGAAGCGATAAACAAGTACACGCGTGTAGGAACTTTGAAAATTATCATTACCATACATCCGCGAGTTGAAACGATCAAACTCGAAAAATCACCAAATGCAACCTTAAACTAACAAACCAAAATTTGAGTCCAAACAATAACAAAAGAATTAGAAAAATAATACTAATTTTATTCAATACAAAAAGCCTTGGTGAAAGTGGGAGAAAGGAAAACCAAGTGAAATTTTAAAAGAATTCACTGGCCCTGCATAGCAAAGCGCGCTAAGCGCCAGTGAGGCTACGATTCGAGAAAAATGAGAGCAACAGGTGCAACTGCTATGCAAGCTCCACTTACACACCTATACAATCTCATTTACAAATCTCAACAATATTTACAATACATACACACTTCCACAAGCTAAAACACTACAAACTTGTGGAAAATAACAAATTGACATAACAAAACAAAAGCAAATAACAATACATAAACTTGGTGAAAAAGAATTAACAAGTTGAAAAGTGAAAGTTTGAAATTAAGAGCAAGTCCTATTTCAACTTGTTAAAACATAAGCCACCAAACAACATAAACAAACAAAAACATGCTTGTTTTACGTCGTAAGCTCGACGCCTTTATTGTGCGAGCACTAGTAACCTCCTCTCGTCATGCCATGGTATTGCCACACCGCGCAAACCTAAAGAAAGTGTCCTAACATTCACACAACAAACGTTACGAGTACGAGACAATTCACAACATCACATGAAAACTAAGAAAATCACAAATATGTACAAGTATGGAAAGTAAACACATAACATGTACAAGTAACATATACAAGTTCATATACAAGTTCATATACAAATTCTATACAACATATACATTAATTACAAAATTCAAAAACAACGGAATTATCACAATACAGAAACAATAAAACTAATCCCGACAGCGCCATTTTATTCGCGGTATAGCGGCAAGCAAAGAGTTGGTATTATTTTAGGGTGATATATACGGTTAGGTTATATCGTATCGTGTCCAGAGATTGGTTATTGATTAAGGTTCGACAATTCTACCGTTAATGAGTTTGAGATTAAAAGAAATGAAAATAAAAGACAAAAAGTAAATGAACAAAAATATAAAGGATAGAGACTTATCCGGAGCGAATGTAAACTACCGTCACGGACATAAATCTACCACCCATGTTATACTCGGCCTCGATACTCGTCCGTGTCATCACATACCTCTCACAACGTTGGTTATTCCTAACCCAAATTGAGAATCCTCTAAATCATCTCAATACCCATATACGGCCTATCTCAACAACACGAGTCATTGCGTCACCTCATACCTATCTCTAGCATACTTCACCAGCAGAGGCATTAAGTTCGGATACTCTTTAGTGAATGTTAGATCTAAACCCATTCCTAGCATTCGAAACTAGATAATCATCCTAGGTAAGAATCTAAGCAATCTATTTCTAACAAAGCTCAAATCCAACATAAAGTAAAACCCAAGACAATCACGACACAAATTAAAAAGCAAACTTTATACAAGCCAAGGCGATAAATATACATGAGTTATTAGTAGATATACATACAAAACCCAACAAAAGATTACAAAGAGAAGAAGAAGAGGAACCAAACATTTCTTGATTTGTCAACACCAATCGATGAGGGATTCGACTCCGGATCAACAAAATGCAAGCTCCAATGTTGTTTTCCAAGCAAATCTATCAAAAATATGAAGGTGATGATGTTGGGACTCAAAAATACCCAACCCATAACCTAAAAATGTGTTTTGAGCCCCTTTTAAAGAATTCTGATGTCGTAGGGCGCGCTAAGCGCGGTCTGCTATTTTCAGCATTTTATTTTTGCCGTATCTTGAGAACCGTAACTCGGAATTGCGCCCGGTTTGAAGCGTTGGAAAGCTTATTCAATGCTCTATCCAACCATGAAGAAATATCAACCAAATTGATGATTTTTATTGTGTTGAATTTGAGCTTTATTCGATGACGTATTGTGCAAAATCGCACTCTTGGAGCTTAGCCTTTGGCCTTTATTACTCGATGCTCCAATTATGAATGAATACCTATAAAAGAAATGAAAAACTATCAAATGATACAATATTTATACAAAAACTCAATTATTCTATTATGTACACATTTATACTAAAAGCGGGGGATTTATTCGAAGGATATCAACAAAAGAACGAATAAGTGCCACAAAATGTATATACAAAATAACTACATTTTGGCACTTATCAACTCTCTAACTTGAAACATTGTTTGTCCTCAAACAAAGTCAAGTAAACCTAAAGAAACAAAAGATGATAATCAAATAATCACAAATCAACAAGTTTTAAAGCGGAAAACAAATGTATGGTTCAAGCAGCAAAACAAACTTACCACTATACTACAACAATAATATATAAACGAAACAAATCTTAAGTACAAAAATCATGCAAAATATTCTAAAACAAAACAAGCTCAATCATGAATCACACCTAGCAAAAATTCATGGGTAGATGAAGAACACACAAAGGTGAGGGATAAAAAACACTCCTCCACAATCTTGCAAACAATAGACTAAATTATGCATTCATCCAAAAACGTATTGAAAATACAAATGCAAGAATCACAAGGGCTTTTCAAGGTTGTAATGTGACTTGGTTAACAAACAAGTGATAAGTCCTAAAGCTAATCGAAACAAAAACTTGCCTAAACCTAAGGGAGTGATCAACTCACAAAGTTCCAAACAATACAATTTCAATCAAACTTCTTCTTCATCACAAATTTCACACCAAACACACCTCACTTATTAACATAACATTATTCCCACTCTTTTTGTTTTTCTTTTTCAAAGCTTTTCTCTTTTTTTTTTCTTTTTCTAATCTTTCTTTTCCATTTTTTTCTTTTTTTTTCTTTTAACTTAACCTCATACTAATCACAATATAAGTACATAAACATTCCTCTCCCCAACTTGAATTCAACCAACATTAATGTGTGAATACTCCCTACTTTCTAAGGCAAGGTAAAAATTCATACAACAACATATAGTTGAGGGTTCAAGAAACAAAGAAATCAACATCCATACAAAAAAGATGAATTGACACTCATAGACAAGCATCAAGTTCAAATAAACATGGATATCGATAAAAGCTCAAAGGGGGTAACAAAGGTTTACACACTCACAAGATGAATTGAATATTTGGCCAAGGTAGTTATGCTCAAAATCAACAAAATTCCTTGATCATTTTCTTGAAATCATACAATCAACACAAAATAAAAGATTAAGCATAATAAAATCTAGTTAAAACAAGAATGTGGACTCTCATATGTAAACAATGGAAAGCTTCCTCACATTTATGGTTAAAAAGAGGGGACTAAAGTGATTCAATTCATGAGCAAGTAATGCAAAAGAATGAATAGCATGGCAATTATACAAATGATAAATTTTCTAAACATGTTATGCTATAGAAAGCGATAAACAAGTACCTGACGTGTAGCAACTTTGAAAATTATCATTACCATACATCCATGAGTTGAAGCGATCAAACTCGAAAAATCACCAAATGCAACCTTAAACTAACAAACCAAAATTTGAGTCAAACAATAACAAAAATTAGAAAAATAATACTAATTTTATTCAATACAAAAAGCCTTGGTGAAAGTGGGAGAAAGGAAAACCAAGTGAAATTTTAAAAAGAATTCATGCATAGCGAGCTAAGCGCTACACGATTGAGAAAAATGAGAGCAACAGTGCAACTGCTATCTAGCTCCACACACACTATACAATATCATTTACAAATCTCAACAATATTTACAATACATACACACTTCCACAAGCTAAAACACTACAAACTTGTGGAAAATAACAAATTGACATAACAAAACAAAAGCAAATAACAATACATAAACTTGGTGAAAAAGAACTAACAAGTTAAAAAGTGAAAGTTTAAAATTAAGAGCAAGTCCTATTTCAACTTGTTAAAACATAAGCCACCAAACATAATAAACATAAACAAACAAAAACATGCTTGTTTTCGTCGTAAGCTCGCGCCTTTATTGTCTGAGCACTAGTAACCTCCTCTCGTCATGCCATGGTATTGCCACACCGCAAACCTAAAGAAAGTGTCTAACATTCACACAACAAGCGTTACAGTCGAGACAATTCACAACATCACATGAAAACTAAGAAAATCACAAATATGTACAAGTATGAAAAGTAAACACATAACATGTACAAGTAACATATACAAGTTAGTATACAAGTTCATATACAAATTCTATACAACATATACATTAATTACAAAACTCAAAACAACGGAATTATCGCAATCTGAAACAATAAAACCAATCCCGCAGCGCCATTTTATTCTTGGTATAGTGGCAAGCAAAGAGTTGGTATTATTTTTAGGTGATATATACGGTTAGGTTATATCGTATCGTGTCCACGAGATTGGTTATTGATTAGTCGTTCGACAATTCTACCGTTAATGAGTTTGAGATTAAAAAAATGAAAATAAAAGACAAAAGTAAATGAACAAAAATATAAAGGATAGGCGACTTATCAGGAGCAGAATGTAAACTACCGTCACGGACATAAATCTACCACCCATGTTATACTCGGCCTACGATACTCGTCCGTGTCATCACATTCCTCTCACAACCTTGGTTATTCCTAACCCAAATTTAGAATCCTCCTAAATCATCTCAATACCCATATACGCCTATCTCGACAACACGAGTCATTGCGTCACCTCATACCTATCTCAGCATACTTCACCAGCGAGGCATTAAGTTCGGATACTCTATAGTGGATGTTAGATCTAAACCCATTCCTAGCATTGAAACTAACGGATAATCATCCTAGGTAAGAATCTAAGCAATCTATTTCTAGCAAAGCTCAAATCCCTAACATAAAGTAAAAACCCAAGACAATCACCGACACAAATTCGTAAAGCAAACTTTATACAACGCCAAGGGCGATAAATATACATGAGTTATTAGTAGATATACATACAAAACCCAACAAAAGAGATTACATAGAGAAGAGAAGAAGAGGAACCAAACATTTCTTGGTTTGTCAACATCAATCGATGAGGGATTCGACTCCGGATCAACAAAATGCAAGCTCCAATGTTGTTTTCCAAGCAAATCTATCAAAAATATGAAGGTGATGGTGTTGGAACTCAAAAATACCCAACCCATAACCTAAAAATGTGTTTTGAGCCCCTTTTAAAGAATTCTGATGTCGTAGGGCGCGCTAAGCGCGGTATTCGTGCTATGCGCGGTCTGCTATTTTCAGCATTTTATTTTTGCCGTATCTTGAGAACCGTAACTCGGAATTGCGCCCGGTTTGAAGCGTTGGAAAGCTTATTTAATGCTCTATCCAACCATGAAGAAATATCAACCAAATTGATGATTTTTATTGTGTTGAATTTGAGTTTTATTCGATGACGTATTGTGCAAAATTGCACTCTTGGAGCTTAGCCTTTGGCCTTTATTACTCGATGCTCCAATTATGAATGAATACCTATAAAAGAGATGAAAAACTATCAAATGATACAATATTTACACAAAAACTCAATTATTCTATTATGTACACATTTATACTAAAAGCGGGATTTATTGAAGAATATCAACAAAGAACGGATAAGTGCCACAAAATGTATATACAAAATAACTACATTTGGCACTTATCAACTCTCTAACTTGAAACATTGTTTGTCCTCAAACAAAGTCAAGTAAACCTAAAGAAACAAAGATGATAATCAAATAATCACAAATCAACAAGTTTTAAAGCGGAAAACAAATGTATGGTTCAAGCGAAAGCGTACGCGAAAACAAACTTACCACTACACTACAACAATAATATATAAACGAAACAAATCCTAAGTACAAAAATCATGCAAAATATTCTAAAACAAAACAAGCTCAATCATGAATCACACCTAGCAAAAATTCATGGGTAGATGAAGAACACACAAAGGTGAGGGATAAAAAACACTCCTCCACAATCTTGCAAACAATAGACTAAATTATGCATTCATCCAAAAACGTATTGAAAATACAAATGCAAGAATCACAAGGGCTTTTCAAGGTTGTAATGTGACTTGGTTAACAAACAAGTGATAAGTCCTAAAGCTAATCGAAACAAAAACTTGCCTAAACCTAAGGGAGTGATCAACTCACAAAGTTCCAAACAATACAATTTCAATCAAACTTCTTCTTCACCACAAATTTCACAGCAAACACACCTCACTTATTAACATAACATTATTCCCACTCTTTTTGTTTTCTTTTCAAAGCTTTTCTCTTTTTTTTTTTCTAATCTTTCTTTTCCATTTTTTTCTTTTTTTTTCTTTTAACTTAACCTCATACTAATCACAATATAAGTACATAAACATTCCTCTCCCCAACTTGAATTCAACCAACATTAATGTGTGAATACTCCCTACTTTCTAAGGCAAGGTAAAAATTCATACAACAACATATAGTTGAGGGTTCAAGAAACAAAGAAATCAACATCCATACAAAAAAGATGAATTGACACTCATAGACAAGCATCAAGTTCAAATAAACATGGATATCGATAAAAGCTCAAAGGGGGTAACAAAGGTTTACACACTCACAAGATGAATTGAATATTTGGCCAAGGTAGTTATGCTCAAAATCAACAAAATTCCTTGATCATTTTCTTGAAATCATACAATCAACACAAAATAAAAGATTAAGCATAATAAAATCTAGTTAAAACAAGAATGTGGACTCTCATATGTAAACAATGGAAAGCTTCCTCACATTTATGGGTAAAAAGGGGACTAAAATGATTCAATTCATGAGCAAGTAATGCAAAAAGAATGAATAGCATGACAATTATACAAATGATAAATTTCTTAAACATGTTATGCTATAGAAAGCGATAAACAAGTACCTGACGTGTAGCAACTTTGAAAATTATCATTACCATACATCCGCGAGTTGAAACGATCAAACTCGGAAAATCACCAAATGCAACCTTAAACTAACAAACCAAAATTTGAGTCCAAACAATAACAAAAAAATTAGAAAAATAATACTAATTTTATTCAATACAAAATGCCTTGGTGAAAGTGGGAGAAAGGAAAACCAAGTGAAACTTTAAAAGAATTCAGGCTCTTGCATTCGGAAGCGCGCTAGCCAAGCGCTAAGCCCTTCACCGATTCTGAAAAATAGCGACAGCAATGCAACGCTATCAAGCTCCACACACACCTATACAATCTCATTTACAAATCTCAACAATATTTACAATACATACACACTTCCTGCTAAAACACTACAAACTTGTGGAAAATAACAAATTGACATAACAAAACAAAAACAAATAACAATACATAAACTTGGTGAAAAAGAATTAACAAGTTGAAAAGTGAAAGTTTGAAATTAAGAGCAAGTCCTATTTCAACTTGTTAAAACATAAGCCACCAAACAACATAAACATGAACAAACAAAAACATGCTTGTTTTACGTCGTAAGCTTGACGCCTTTATTGTGCGAGCACTAGTAACCTCCTCTCGTCATGGCATGGTATTGCCACACCGCGCAAACCTAAAGAAAGTGTCCTAACATTCACACAAAAATGTTACAGTGCGAGACAATTCACAACATCACATGAAAACTAAGAAAATCACAAATATGTACAAGTATGGAAAGTAAACACATAACATGTACAAGTAACATATACAAGTTCATATACAAGTTCATATACAAATTCTATACAACATATACATTAATTACAAAACTCAAACACAACGGAATTATCGCAATACAGAAACAATAAAACCAATCCCGACAGCAGCGCCATTTTATTCGGCGGTATAGCGCAAACAAAGAGTTGGTATTATTTTTAAGGTGATATATCTGTTAGGTTATATCGTATCGTGTCCTGATTGGTTATTGATTAGTGGTTCGACAATTCTACCGTTAATGAGTTTGAGATTAAAAGAAATGAAAATAAAAGAAAAAAAAGTAAATGAACAAAAAGTATAAAGGATAGACAGCTTATCCGGAACGAATGTAAACTACCCGTCACAGACATAAATCTACCACCCATGTTATACTCGGCCTACGATACTCGTCCGTGTCATCACATACCTCTCACAACCTTGGTTATTCCTAACCCAATTGAGAATCCTCTAAATCATCTCAATACCATGTCGGCCTATCTCAACAACACGAGTCATTGCGTCACCTCATACCTATCTACAGCATACTTCACCAGAGAGGCATTAAGTTCGGATACTCTATAGTGAATGTTAGATCTAAACCCATTCCTAGCATTCAGAAACTAATAGATAATCATCCTAGGTAAGAATCTAAGCAATCTATTTCTAGCAAAGCTCAAATCCCTAACATAAAGTAAAAACCCAAGACAATCAAGCACAAATTAAGTAAAACAAACTTTATACAACGAAGGCGATAAATATACATGAGTTATTAGTAGATATACATACAAAACCCAACAAAAGAGATTACAAAGAGAAGAAGAATCAAACATTTCTTGGTTTGTCAACACCAATCGATGAGGATTCGACTCGAATCAACAAAATGCAAGCTCAATGTTGTTTTCCAAGCAAATCTATCAAAAATATGAAGGTGATGGTGTTGGGACTCAAAATACCAACCCATAACCTAAAAATGTGTTTTGAGCCCCTTTTAAAAATTCGATGTCGTAGGGCGCGCTAAGCGTATTCGCTAAGCGCGTATTCGCTAAGCGCATCCTATATTTCAGCATTTTATTTTTGGTATCTTGAGAACCGTAACTTCGAATGCGCCCGGTTTGAAGCGTTGGAAAGCTTATTCAATGCTCTATCCAAACATGAAGAAATATCAACCAAATTGATGATTTTTATTGTGTTGAATTTGAGCTTTATTCGATGACGTATTGTGCAAAATCGCACTCTTGGAGCTTAGCCTTTGGCCTTTATTACTCGATGCTCCAATTATGAATGAATACCTATAAAAGAGATGAAGAAATATCAAATGATACAATATTTACACAAAAACTCAATTATTCTATTATGTACACATTTATACTAAAAGCGGGGGATTTATTCGAAGAATATCAACAAAAGAACGGATAAGTGCCACAAAATGTATATACAAAATAACTACATTTTGGCACTTATCAGTTATCAGAATATGACATCCAGTATGTGACGCAGAAGGATATTAAATGTAGTATCGTATCTAAATGCCTCGCTCACCAGCTAGTGGAAGATTACCAGCCAATGTAATTTGATTTCTCGAATGAAGATGTTATGTTTATCAGAGATTGTAATATTCCCGGCCCAAAAGAAGGACCTGAACCAGGGTCACGATGGACCCTAGTGTTCGATGGTGCATCTAATGCAGTGGGTCATAGAATTGGGGCAATTATTACTTCTCCAACAGGGTATCACATTCCATTCACCTCCAGAATCTGTTTTGATTGTACAAACAACATGGCAGAATATGAAGCTTGCATCTTTGCGATTGAAGTAGCCATCGACTTAAGGATCAAAATCCTCAAAGTTTATGGAGACTCAGCACTTGCCATCTTCCAGGTCAAAGGAGAATGGGAGACTCGTAATGAAAAGTTGATTTTGTATAGGGATCATCTTTTGAAGGTGATACCGTATTTTGATGAGATCACTTTTCATCACATTCCTAGAGAGGAAAATCATATAGCTGATGCTTTAGCCACTTTATCTTCAATGTTCAAGGTTAAGTTGGCTAATGAAGCGCCTTCCATCACTATTGAGCGTCTGGAAGAACCTGGTTATTGTATGTCGTTTGATGAGGAAACTGATGGTAAACCGTGGTTTTATGATATCAAACAATACACGGAGAACAACGAATACCCAAAAGGGGCATCTATCACCGATAAGAAAACCTTGAGGAAATTGTCTGCTAATTTTTTTCTAAAGTGGTAGAGTGTTGTACAAGCGGAATTTTGATTTGGTCTTGCTCAGATTTCTGGATAGACATGAAGCAGATCAACTTATCTAAGAAATACATTAAGGTTCTTTCGGTATTCATGCAAATGGACATGCAATGTGTCATACCCCAATTTTTGACCTAATATACCACCTTACATCTGCATCATTGCATCAATAACAGTTCAGAACAGAATTAATCGGGTGTAGCTTCTATAGGTCAAAATTAGGGTTTCACAAAATTTTCATCTGATTCAAGAGATAATCAATCAAGGTTTAAGTTTTATTCACCTCATTTGATCTATCTTTATCAAACCATCAACCTCTGATCTTCAGATATCAAATTTTTCCTCATGATCTATTGAGGATCGACCAATTAGGGTTTTCATCGAGGATGAGCAATCTCTGATTTTCTGATCAATGAATGACTTTTTTGATTAGAGATTGATCTTAATATCTTAGATACAACATGTTGACCTAATTTCTGGATACAAAACATCACAGAAGTTCACAGATTTCATCAGTCAATTTCTGAATCATCTAATGAAATTTCATCTGCACTAAAAAGTCAAACTTTGACTTTTGGTCAACTTTTTCAAGATAAAACTTTTTCAATCATCAAAATACTTCAAATGATCCATCATGATCATAAAAAATCAAGAAATTTGGAAAAGTCAACAAAAAGTCAAAAATTCCAACACTTAGAAAAATTTTCAAGTGTTAAAATTTCACACTTTTTCCAAAATTCATGGCATTTTTTCACATATTTCCACTTTGAATTGGAAAAAACTAAAAACATGAAAGTTGTAGCCCTTGAAACAAGCTTTCCAAAATGTCCAAGAACTCTCAAATCCATGGAGTCTAGCTATACTTTTGATTTTGAAACATAGAGCTCCAAAATCCTTGATTTTCAAGTACAAAGTTCAAGATTATAGGTCATTTTTGAGTTTCTTCTTCTAGAAGCCATGCCACCTTGCAAAGAGAGTTATAGCTGATAAAAAATTAGATGGAGAGTAATTATGATGGGATAAGATCAAGTTGAAAAATTAACCATGGTTAAAAGGAAGCTTTCTTTTGCATTTAATGCAAAAATGACTTCCTTGCCCTCTAAAACAACTTGTAAATACCAAAGCCATTTCCTTCCCTTGCCATTGAACTTGTGACCTATAAATAGAGGTCATGTTGGCCAATTCAAACCACACCAAAGCTATGCAAGAACATGCTTTCTCTCTTCTTTCTTAAAATTCAAGAAACATAGTTCAAATTGAGAAATTTTGCATTTTTGAAAACTTGTGAAAAAAACATGAAAGATTTGGTGTCTAACATGTCTTAAAATCAATATGTAACTTGTTTGAAACTTAAAATCAACACAAGAAACACTAAAAAACAGATTTTGCATTTCATGTTTCAAGCTTGCCCAAAACTGCCTTAACTATCGAATTGGATGTTTGGCTTGAACAAGTTGTGATTTTTTCACTCAAACATCATCAACATACTCCATATGGATGATGCAGATCATTAACTTCCATCTGTGTGACTCTAACATCAAATTCGAGTTTCACTTTGAACCATATGCGGTGGACTTGGTCGAACAATTCAAGCAATTTCGGTGAGCGGACCTTCCTCACATCCTTGAAGGCCGTTGGTGCTATAGGAATCATCAAAACACAGGAAGCGCTCCATACTGATTTCGATCTCGACTTGAGCGGTAAGAACACGAACTTCAAACTCTATGATTCCTTGCCTCGGTCCAAAAGCTCTTGGCCATTTTGTTTACGCTATCAGCGATCAATAACCCTCAATCAATTGATCAAATCATTCACCATACGATTTCAATTAGGATTTTCGGTTTTAGGGTTCTTCGTGTTCTTGCAAAATTCAATCATGTTAAAGCGAAAATAAATGAAATTAAACAACATAATCATGTTCACAGGCTCAAAGCGATCAAGTTTGATGTTTACCGTTCAATTTCATCAAGAAATAAGGATTTGAGGATTGATTGAAGATTGGAGGAAGAAGATGAACAACTTCAGCGTTTTTCAAATTCAAATATCCATTTAAAATATAATTAGTTGGTTTGACTTCAATACGGATGTATTGCCCCAGTGATTTGCCAGCTCACTCTTAAGTCATTTATACCTTGCCTTGCCTTGAGGTCCGGGTTCGAGTAGCCTTGGGACCATTTTTTTAAAACTTTGTAATTTTTCTTCATTTGTTACAAACTTTGACTTTTCAAAACCAATCAAAACTCCTCATTTTGAGGTGATTTTTTATACTTGTCAATTAATGTATCTATTTTAAGATAGTGTCAAAATTTTCAAAAAACTTTCATCGATTATATTTTTATCGGGCAGCAGTACTTTTGAGTACGTTTCAAAGCACTTTAAAGGTGATTTTTCAAACTTTCGAAGCCAATTTTTTCAAAACTTCTTGTAAGTAAATTTCCTCTTTCAAAAACACTTTCAAGATCATTTTTCAAAACTTTTCATCAAACTTACATCTTTTCCATGATCGATCCGATTTGTGATAAAACTAAATTCGTTTTCTCTCGAATATCTTAGATCATGGGCCTCCCTACGTGTAAGTCCCAAAATTCTTTTATGTACATAATTATTTCCTTGTACATATCCAATTCTTTTATGTACATACCAATCTTACTTGTACATGATCTGGATATCCTGTAAATACTCAAATGCGAACTTAAATCGTTTGTTTTCGTTTCGTTTGTATATACACTGAATACCATTGGTATAAAAGGAGCATTTTCCGTGGCGCTTTAAAACCAATGGGCCACCCTTACGGTGTAAGTCCCAACTATCTTATGTACATCCACATCCTCCTGTACATAAATACTCATTCGTGTACATATTTACTTCCTTGTACACAATTCAAACTTGTAAATAATCAAGTTACGCTCGTTTTAAACGTTCGTTTCACAAACACTTGTTTATATTTACTTCACAAACTCTTGTAAATAAACATCATACATCTGTTTATATTTCCTTCATAAACTCCTGTGAATACATATCACACACACCCTTGTTTATACAACTGTCTAGTTATAACATAACAACTAGTCTAACATTAGGTTCCCACAGTTTAGCCTCCTCTTGGGCTTTGTACAAGGTAACTCATTTCATCTGAGTTCAGCCTCCTCTTAGGCTTCATATAAGAAAACTCATTCATCTGAGTTTAGCCTCCGCTTAGGCTTCATATAAGACAACACTCTCCTATTGAGTCGGCCTCCTCTTGGCCGTTCAAAAGAACTCCTCATTGAGTTTAGCCTTCTCTTGGGCATCATACAAAGAAAGAGACAGAAATCTCTTATGACCTCTATTGGGCTTCAATACAAAGAATCACCAGCTAGGATAGAACCCAGAGAGTATAATTTCTCAGTGAAATTGCTCTTGATCCTAAGGGGATGGTTTCCCGATGAAATTCCTCTTAAAGCCAAAAGTCAGCCATACCCTATAGCTTCCTCTTGAGCTTCATACAAGGACCCTCGATGACCCTCCGAATGCCTCCTCTTGGGCTTACAATACAAGGACCCATGAGATTCTTAAAAGCATCCCTTAATCCAAATAATTTCTCCTCGAGATTTAGACATTTATCATCTCTATGGAAGAAGTATCTTATCTATCACATCACATACAATCAAAAACTTTTCAAACTCTTTTCAAACAAAAAATCTCTTAATTGTAAGTGGTAACGCTTGTACACTCAAGAAAAACACCCAATGCTTACAATTAAAGATTCAATCATCTTTTTCAAACATCTTCTTAAACCTGTAAGTGGTAACGTTTGTACATTCAAGCAAAACACCTATAACTTACGACGAAAGATTCAATCATTCAAACTTTTCAAAATGTATGTGATGAAATAGATTAGATACATTTTTCATTAAGATGACATTTGTCCGTGTCTCTTACTAATATCCCGTTGCTTTCACTAGCATAAGTGGGAACTACGATTGCTCTGACTTTCTCAACATCCTTTTGAGAATACGTGAGCCTGAGGTCTCATCCTTGCCGAGCAAATTTCTTTCTCTCTCAAACCAAATAAACCATAGATCCCTTTAGATCTGAGCTACAAATGCTTTGATTCCCATTAAGGGATATGTATGCAGAGGATCCAAAGATCTTTGCGAGCACAATAATAACAAAACCTAGGATCCCACATAATCTATCATTCTTAAAAATCCAAAGGAGAAACTTTCCCAATCATAGAAATAGCAATTTAAAACACACAAACATATCAAACGTATTCATATATAAAGCTATAGATAACTATGTATATTTAGGGTGCTCCATCTATTCCCTTTATATAACAAACCCCCTTACCCGGAATCTCCCCAATGCGTTGCGTCTAGTTTGCGCTAGTCGTAATGCATATCATATCAATTGAGGGTATTGCACTTTCCTTTTTCATAATCATAATTTCTTGTGTTGAAAATAATAAAGCTTGATGCTCATGCATCTTTATAAACAAATCAAAAGTAAATCGTTTAGGCGAGATTGAATTGATTCGATTCCTAATGGCGTCACTTTTAACGAGGAAAAATGGCGACTACTGCTGAGAGTCGCTAAACTTTGATTTAAAAAAATGTGACTCTGCTCAAGAGCACCAAGCTTTTGTTTTCAAAAGAAAAAGGGTTAAGCTTTCATATGTGCATATGTTTGTTTTTCTTTATTGTGTGTTTTGCGATTTCATCGATGGAAAGAAATTCTAACGGTTAGAAACATTTTAAGATCTAGGTGGGGTATAGTCCTATTAACTTGTGAGAAGTCTCGGTACTTACAGAGTTAATTTGAGATCCTCTCTCGGTGGAGGTTGTCTTAGGAGTATTTGTGTTTAGCAAGTATTTGCGAAGACATTTTGCTTTCAAGAGAACTTGCGGTGGTGGTACATGGAACACGTAACCCATCACAGCCATTTAGGATGTAGTGCGAGAAATTATTCGGCGTAAGCCTAGAATAGTGTCATGCGAGACTACGATCGGCGAGTTTTCTTGAAAATATTATTGGACTTGAGTATTCAACAAATCAGATAATATTTCAAAGAGCATTGAGCACATATTATCAATAGAACTGTTTCCACGGATGAATAAGCCCTTAGAACTTACCCGTTTGATTCTTATCGTTGGCCTCATGCTCGTGACTCGACGCTTGACCGTGTGTATAACTACTAACCATGTTTGTAGCATTCATGCATTCATTCAAAAACTTCATTTCTCTTCCCATTTCCAAAGAATTTAGAGATTTTTATTTGTAAATATTTTAGGATAAAGTGATGGGCGTGGAGGAAGATTCACCAAGAATCAGTTTTAGAATTCACGGCGTAGGGAAATGAAGAGTTAGCATCCTTGGTAGAAGATCCCTCGGATTTGAGCTATGGAACTCTTTAACTCTTACGAACACTAACGTTGATGAAGGACTTCTCAAAACTTTTGTTTAGTTTCACGATCCGATCTATCATTTGTTTCACATTCCACGACTATCGGTTGATGCCTACTTTGGAAAATGCGCACATGCTAGGTATCTCGATGTCGAACAAAGTGCCTTTCAATGGTTTGGAAGCCATTCCTAAGTCACGATCATTGCAACAATGACTCACTTAAAAATATGAGATAGACAAAAACCTAACTACCAAGGAAAACTCTTAGGACTAACTTCAAGTTCCTAATGGAAAGGCTCTTAAATTCTCGAAGCGGTAGTATGGTAGCTTTTGAAGCTATTTTAGTTTACTCATCTATGGATTGGTGTTGTTTCCCAACGTCCCAAGTTTCGTTGATATCAACGCCATAAGGATCTTTCGATTGAAATCCGTTCCCACTTTGCTTGGTGACACGTATTTCTCCATTCATCATAGGAATCGTCAAGAGATGGAACTATCGTGTGTTGTGTGCCTCTTTTTCAAATGGATTGTCTCACACCTAAATCTCCTATCTTTCGGAAAACAAAGGCGATTGGCATTGGTCAAGAAGACTCATGTCTCTTATAAGCGGCGATATCCATTGGTATACACAATGAGAGGAAATCATTGAAAGTTGTGGAGAATTTACCAGCGTACCTCTCATTAGTGCGAAGGAGGAATAAACTACAACCCATTCTTGGCGAGGCGTCAACTCGGTATGCAAACTCTAGTAAACCTCTTAGTTTTGATGGAAGCTATTTCTATCATGAAGGGGAGGATTCTCAAGGTTTGAAATCCAGAATGATAAGAGCTTGGCATCACATTCGAAGGAAAGGAAAGGGTAATGCAAGGAATTGTGTACCAATGGAAATCAACACTTCTTGGTTGAAGAAAAGAGCAAAGGAATTTCGAATGCCTTATGCTTATGAAGAACCTATGTTCTCGACAACTTCCAAATCAACAATTTTTCCCGTCGAGACTATGGGAGAATACCAAGAAGCTTTGGCCAAGATGAGGCTAGAGAAAGAAGCTTTGGAAGACAAGTTCCTTAAGTGATCTAAAAAAAAGCTTAAAAGCGGGTCAAAGATCATGAAAAGGCTTTACTTCCAAGATGAATGGCTCATGGAGAAGATGAGAAGATTAAATCGAGAAAAATATAATCAAAAAGAAAGAAAGAAAGCTTGACAACAGCGATCCTGCTCATGACGAGTGGAAGAAAGTCATCAACAAGCTAAAAAAGCAACTCACTATGGAAAAAAATGAAAGCTAGATCAAGCCTTTGGATCTTCATCCAACGAGACGACTAATTAATTTAGATTGTAATTTTATCATTTATTTTATCATTTATACGAGCCATGCTCAAAAACAAAAAGTGTTGTAATCTTCTTTCAATAATAAATAAAATGAATGTTTTCCATCAAATATTTTCCAGAAATTTCTCTTTTAGCGTAAATTCTTTGAAATCTTTCTTCCATTCATAATCATCATACTTTGTATATCGAGTCTATTGTAGAGTTTGATCTTTTGGAATTTTTCGAGAAAAAAAATCGCAAGTATCGCGTCTTAGGTTTCTAGACCACGTCCACCTACTCGAACATACAATACCGTTCAAAAAGAATAAAAGGATTTGGCAAGAAAATGTTGAGCTTATACCATGACAACAACACCGAAAGAGGTGGAAGACTCACTTCTTTGGTCAATTCGTTGGCATAGCATAAAGCAACATCAGCGGTCAAAATCAAAATTTGAGAATCACTACTACTCAGCTTTCGACGATTCCACTCTTGATATGCGGAAAGGTTATCCATGGGGCATGCCTTTTAATTTCGGCATCGGTTTCATCAACCGACTTCAAACAACCACGCGCCTACTTTGCAAAACTCAACACTTACTCCAGCATGGGTAACTTTTCCAAGTTACTATAGCGGTTTCTCCGATCCGCGAACTCCGCTTTCCACTATCCACGAAGAAGTATCATAATCGGCGACAACACGAATCCTCGTGGCCCGATGGAACTCTCCAAGAACAACTCCTCAAAATGCAAAGATTATAACGATTCGAGGGAAGAATTGTTTGGGAAGAACGCCCATGATCGCTTAGTTCCTCGCAAAGATACCGCAAATTCAAAGTCCACGACTTTGAAAAGTATAAAGGAAATTCTCCGCCTCCATACGATGTCGGAATAACGACAATCACTAGTTGTTAATTCACTACTTCAAGATAGTCTCACCGTTTGCCTGTGGTACATGGGACTACTGTGAATATCCAAACATTCAATGATTTAGGTGAAGCTTTTGTCCAGCAATATAAATTCAAAATGGAATAACTCCGCTCCATGTCTCAAAAGGATAGAGACATTCAACATTACGCAATTCGCCCAAGTCACCCATTAGAGAAAAGAAATTCTTAAACACTCTTGGCCTAACAAAACAATTCCGGATTTCAAGATGGTAAGCATGAATGCGGCTAGAAAAGAGTTAAAAGCAAAAGATAAAACGTCTAGTGGAACTAAGAAGTTGGAACCAATTTTCCAAAAAAGGAACATGACATAGGATGGTATCCAGGAAACAGCGAAAAATGTCGATCAACAATACCACCGCACCTGATTAACCTCACGACCTCGACTGCGGTTCAACAATCAAACGCTTTCTCGGATTCCGATGGCGCCGCATACAAAAAAAAATCCCGCGAAAAAAATTACCACCTCCGTTTAGATAAATTGCCGGCATATCTTCATCAAGCACGCCGGGCATACCGTTAGTAAGGTCAATCTTCTTTCCTTTCGAAAACACCGCCAATCCACCACTCCAGTCACAATGATGATGATACTAAGACAGATCGGTATCTTGTCACAAAACGTGAACCGGCATACGCACCATTATTTAGTACCACGATTATGCACTGCGCCGCGAAAATGCCAACCGACCGAACATAAATCGGCAACTGACAGACATGCATCTGAAGCAAAACGCTTCCGTGAATACGGTGGGCATTTTCCGCATCAGCATATCCACAACTCGGAAATTCCCAAAGTAGCGTTATTGTCCCAATTCAATATGCCCAAGCGCGTTTGAATATAATGGTTCAAATGTTCCAGGGTCTCCTTTGGTAATTTGCTTGGTCTGTTTCAAACAGCAACGCAATACCGCGACTATGATAGAAGATGGGAAAGAAACCCATGCCAACTCTTTCATAACAAAGCGAGATCGGACGAGTACGCAGTGGAGGTACATACTCCACTACCACATGCATGTTGTTCCTGTTGTTAGACAAAATCCGATTAACGTTTCCGAGAATCCCGAGTTCCGTTATTAATCAAGCAAAGATGTTGGTCCGCTGATAGAACCGACATTAACTGATTCGATGAGATTTTGAAACTAATCAAAGCGAGTCACGGATCGGTGATCGAGACTCCTCAATTCGATATTATCTACTTTTGAATTAAAGCTCAGAAGCTTTGATGAGTACTAGATCAATCTTACGTAGATCATGGCGTGACTAGACCGGTTTGGAGGTATTGTGGCAACATAACGACTTGCAATAATTTAAGCTTGATGAAGAACTCCCATAGGAAGGAAAGATCATAATTTGGCTCTGCATATCTCGATGATTTGCCATCGATTCTCTATCAGCGTACTAGTGGATGCGGTTCATTCTTGAATGTAATGCCAAAAGCGACTCTAGCTCGTTTAGCTTACAAAGGAACAGGATGAAGTTCAATGACATAGTGGTAAGAGCCTTGACGGGTCAGGAAGTACATTAAGTCGATCTCCGGTGACAATTGGTCATACCTTCCAAATCACTTTCGGTCATGGATGTGCGGTACTTCTTCTGATTGTTTGCTAGGAAGACCACGGATACGAAGCGGGGCGGTGACTTCCACTCTCCATCGGCGAAGTTCACAATAAATGTGAAGCTAGTAACCATCATCGGTGAACAAGCTTTACTAATAAGCCATTTATCCGATTTTCTTTCATCACGACCAGACGTTGAAGGGCCGATTCAGGACATCCGTTAGAAGATGAATCTACGAGCAAAAGGTCATCTATCTCCTCTTACAAAGCGGTAGAGATAGTGAAAGATGGTAATCTTGTAGGTTGAGGACAAGTAATAAAACACATCAACGAGACAAAATCCGGGCTCGGGTTTGCTCGATATTCCTAAAGACAAGCAAAGGGATGAAACACTCGTCCAATCAAAAGTATTCCACGGTGGGGTTTCTTAAACCCTATTCTTCAAGTTAACGTTCTTACCAATGAAGGTGAAAGATGATTTCTCTGGATCTGAAGAGTGGAGCACTTATCTAAACAGTTCTGAATATGTGTCTTAGGAAGAATCATACGCACCGTACTATCCTCCAACTGATCAATTCAAAGGTATGTCCCTACAAAAGAATAAAAATCCACATCCCTTAAAGTTTGGGATACCTTGGGAGAACCAAGTGGAAAGTTTGACTACATGGTGAAATACACTGCTGACTCAAAAATTAGAATTGAAGACATCCAACCTACTGGATTGGGTGATTCTTTTGAGTATCCTAGTCAACCAGAAGAGGTGTACACATCTTCCCGATCCCCATCAACCGATTGAGGTTCCAAATGAAGATCTCTGCTTTAACGCGCCCGTGGAGTTTGTTAAACCAGATTTTGACTATCACTACATCAACGTAATTACTGAAGATCAGGAATACGATTCGGGATACGAACTAGAAAGTGTCGCCGACAATGAGTCTCTTCATTCAGAAGATTGGAGAGTACATCCCCAGAATTCAACGCAAATGCCAATAGAAAGTACATATGTTGTATCCCATGCTTCCGATCTATTCATCAGCGGGAAGAAGATCGCTTTAGCGAAGACAAAGGCAAGGTCAAGTCGTCGAGTCTTCAAAGCTGCTCAACCAACGACCAAAGTCTACTCAAGGATTAAACCAAGTGGAAAGTTACAGTACCTCGACTTCAAGGAGTTCGCCACTCTTGAAACACTGTTGAAGTTCGGACTAATGTTCATAGTCCTAAGTAGTTTATCTTTGCTTTTGTTTTGAACTCTCACTTACGCCAAAGTGAAGAGATGTTTTATAGGGTGTAACTTTTAAATAATTTCTCTTTGTCTTGCCCAAGACAAATGAGTTTATATTTTAGGGCCTGTTTCATATTGTGAATCATAAATAAAATCGTTGTTTGATTCCACACTTTGTGTTTGTTTCGTTTTACCCTTCTTGGAAATGATAATCCTAAAAACACAATAAAAATCTTCAAAATATATATATATATATATATATATATATATATATATAATCCATCCACATTAACTTTTCCAAAAAAATGAAAAAAAAGATTAATCAAACATAAATCAAATATGCAGTTAACGGATGGACAAATCCATTGAGCATAATAACTACATTCTCCCAACTTTGAAATTCCGTGAAGTCGCCAGGAAGAGTTGAAGAAGAGATCCCAGATGAGATCTCTCATTGCTTAAGCACGAGGAAAGAATCATTCAACCTCACAAAAGCTTAAAGCAATCAACTTAGGTTACGAGGAAACAAAAAAAGTAAACATCAGACTTAAAAAGCAACGTCAAGAGCAAACGATAGATCTTCTCAAAATATGTTGATGTGTAATTGGTCCTACCAAGACATCGGGTTTAGATACCGCATCGTGGAGCATCTTTTCCATTAAAATGCCCACGGTTAAGCGAAGCGAGAAGAGTTCACCACGATATGGCAAAAATCAAAAAAGTTCAAAAGCTTTCGTATTTGGTTTCCTTGTCACCGAATATCCTCAATGGCTGCCAACATAGTGCTGTCTTCAAGAAAGATGGAAAGGTTAGAATGTGTGTTGACTACAAGGTTTGAACAAAGCTAGTCAAATGATTTCCCACTACAACATCGACATGCTAGTGGATAGTCGCAAAAAGTTCAGCGTCTTTTCCTTCATGGAGGTTTCTCTGATTCAATCGGATCGAATGGCTCCCGAAGACATGGAAGACATGCTTCATCACGCCATGGGGCACATTTTACAAAGTAATGCCGTTTGGATTAAAGAATCACGCTTTATCAAAGGGCAATGACTACTCTCTTTCATGACATGATGCATAAAGAGATCGAATTCTCGTGGATGACATGATAGCAAAGTAATCTTGAAGAAGAGCATATAGAATATCTCTTGAAATTGTTTTGACTAAAATTTCAACCGCTTTGAATCTAACAAATGCACCTTTGGGGTAAGATAAAACTCCTAGGTTTCATAATCGTCAAAGAGGTATTGAAGTTGACCACGACAAAGTCAAGGCTATTCAAAATGCCTCGCCACATACAGAAAAGCAAGTAAAATTTCTTGGGCGGTTGAAATACATCTCGATTTATCTCTCAAATAGCACCTGGGCCAATATTCACTTCTCCGCAATCAAGAGGTTGTGTGAAAGATTGCCAAAAGCGTTTGCCAATATCAAGGTACATAAGAACCACCAATATTGATTCCTCGGTCGAAGGAAGACCATTAATCATGTACCTTACCGTGCTAGAAGATTCCATGGGCTGCGTGCAAACAGCAAGATGAACCGTAAAAAGGCACATGCCATTTACTACACGAGTAAAAAGTTCACAGTTGTGAAACTCGTTACTCCATGCTCGAGAAAACATGTTGTGCTTTGGTGTGGATTTCAAAATGTCTCCATGCACAATCAATCACGACTTTGTTAATCTCAAAATGGATCCAATTAAATGCGTCTTTGAAAAGCCTACCTTAAGGAAGAATTGCTCGATGGCGATGCTATTATCGAATATGACATCGATATCGTGCTCAGCGGTCAAAAAGCATCCTCGCCATCACGGCTTATCAACCGATCCGCGAATACCAACCTCTCAAGTTTGACTTCCAGCGAGGATGTTATGTACTTAAAGATGAAAGATTGTGACGAACCTAGCGAAGAGGTCGGATCCATAATCTAGATGGGGCTTAATTTTTGATGGAGCGATTAATGTCTTGGAAATAGAAAGGCATCATCATCACTCCAGGGTTCTCACATCCGTTTTCGCGGATTACTATTTGATTGCACCAACAACATCGCGAATATGAAGCTTATCATGGGTATTGAAGAAGCCATCGACTTAAGGATCAAGATCCTTGACATATATGGAGATTCCAATCAACCAAATCAAAGACAAGTATGAAACTCATCATCTTGGTTTGATTCCTACGATTATGCAAGGCGATTGTTAACTTTCTTCAACAGTTGAGCGCATCATATCCTCGAGATCGAAAATCGCGGGATTGGCCACTTTATCTTCCATGTTCAAAGTCAACAATTGGAATGATATGCCTAAGATCCGTATCATCGCGAAAAGACCGCATATGTATTTACATGCCGGTCTTCGATGATAAACCGTGGTTTCCACGACATCAACGTTTCCTTCAAACTCGAGTACCCACTCGGAGAATCGTACAAAGATAGGAAAACTCTAAGGAGGCTTTCTAGAAATTTCTTCACAAATGAAGATGTTATATACAAAAGAAACTTCGACATGGTCACTCGAATGTCGGCAACGGAACACGATAATCCATGAAGTGCATAAAGGTTCCTTTGGAACTCATTCGAATGGGCATGCAATGTCCGAGAAAGATCTTCTTGACGGTACTATTGGATAACAATGGAATCGATTCTTTGTAAACACGTCAAAAGATGTCCGAAAGTGCGGATCTCGCGGATAAGATCCATGTGCCACCGACTCTACTCAGCGTTCTCTCTTCTTGGCCTTTCTCCATGTGGGGCATCGCGATTGGGATGATCAAACCAAAAGCCAACGGACATCGCTTCGATCGGTAGCTATTGATTACTTCACCAAATGGGTCGAGCGACATCTTACGCCAACGTCACAAGACAAGTGGTTGTGAGGTTCATCAAAACAACCTCATTTGCGATATGGAGTTCGAGTAAGATCATTACGGACAATGGATCGAACTTGAACAACAAAATGATGAAAGAACTGTGAGGAATTCAAGATCGAGCATCATAACTCATCTCCTACCGGCCAAAGATGAGCAGGCGTGTTGACTGCCAAGAACATCAAAAGATCGTCCGGAAGATGGTCATCACTTACAAGGCGGCGCGAAATCGCCATTTGCTGCTGCATGCGTATCGTACTTGATACACACTTCAATAGGAAACTCCTTTTCTCTAGTATCGGCATGGGCAGTGCTCCCGTAGAAGTTGAGATTCCGTCAATGAGAGTTCTCATAGAAACTAAGTTATCGAGGCTGAATGGTGTCAAGCGAGATACAACCGGTGAACTTAATCGAAGAAAAGCGACGCTCGTGTCACGGACAACTATATCAAAGAAGAATGAAGAAAGCATTCGACAAAAGGTCGACCTCGTGAATTAGAGAAAGCGACCTCGTGCTTAAAATATTACATCTTTTCAACAAGATTCTAGGGCAAATGGACTCCTAATTACGAAGCCCATACATCGTCAAAAGAAGCTTTTGGCGGTGCCATGACTCTCACGACCATGGGCGGTGATGAACTCCCACATCACAGTGAATCTTGATGCGGTCGAAATACTTTGTCTAAAAACAAAAGAAAAGCTCGGTAAGTCAAAAACCGAAAAGGCGGCTTAGGCAAAAAGCGTCTCGGTGGTGAAAATCTAAAAGGCGGTCGGGCAAACATTAGAGACAATAAGCGAAATTATCTGGTAGATTGAAAACACGAAAAGGCAATCTAGGCAAAACTAAGGATGCAAAAATGACAAAATAGCGCATTAATACATGCCCGTCAATGAAAGAATCTTCCATCAACGGATCTTCATCAACTCTTACGAAGCAACAACAGGTTGGAATTTAAAATTGCTAGGGATAATAGCGGTTATTTGCTTTCAATGTAGCCTTTTCCCAATAAATTATCATTTCCAACTTTTGTAAATAGTTCATGGAATCACGCCTTTGGCTGATTACCATTCTATCAATAAATTTGAGCCTTGTGCCTTTTGTTTGCAATTCTTGCTTTATTCGATTTTGCAAAATAACGTTTTTATTGTGAAAATCACTTTTGAAACTAAAAGGTTTTAAATGAATTTTACTTCAAAATTTTGAAATAAAAGCAAAATTTTCCTTTGAACTATGAACACAGAAGGAACTTCAACAGTTTTCTCCATGAGTGTTTCGATCTCCGAAAGATAGAACAGCTGCTACAGAAGTCTTCTTCTCCTTAGCAGGGATCATCAAAGGACGGTATTCTTATCCAAAAAAGATTTCCCAACAAAGTTGCCAATGAAATGCCTTTTGCGAAAGTTTAAAGCATGCAACTCATGTTCATCATCGATAAACATCTGGCATGGGCTGCAGTTTCTTGAGTATTTATTTGTGGCGTAGTCCTTTTCCCAAATACCTTTTTGTTGTCTTTGTCAAGTATCGTCGACATGCATATGACATTCATAACATTCATCATACATAATAGCATCATTAATGCATTTACGCATTCCTCGATGTTTGCTTCCATATCCTTTGGTTTATATTACATTTACTCATGAGGGTATGTTATATCTCTAGTAGGTTATTCCCCAAGCAGAAAAATACATTTTTTCTCTCCTATTCCCCAGCTGAGATCATTCCTCATCGGGAATAAAGTTTTGATTGACCGTTTCTTTCCAGTTCATTCATGGATAGAACCTTGTCTCTAACCAACAAAACAATAAGCAATAGCCTCGTCATCCAAGGCGCTTATTTTCTTTTCATCTTGAAGCTTGTCGTAAAAAGATTGTTCTTCTCGTAAGTTCAAATCATGACGAGTTCAAGAAATCTCCACGTTGTCTTTCTGTCTAAAAAAAAGTGTCTTTCAATCAAAATCCATCTTCTCAAGAAAGATCCGAGCAAGATTGTATGGAAAATAGAAACTCATTTGAGATCTTTTCCATCTTTGTTTATTTTCACTGAAATTGAATACTCGTAAATTTCTCAAGAATTACCTTGTTATAGTTATCACTCGGCGATAATTGGTAATCTCTTGAGCTCATTACCATAAACTATCACAAGGTGATAATTAGTAATATCATCTTCACTTACCTTAAACATTGTCACAAATGGAAGGTAATCTCTTTGTTTCAAAAGCGAAGCAGATATTCACATACATTGTGAATCTATTTTCTCAGTGAAACCTTTTGCTTGTTTCCCAACAAAGCGATTCTCTTTCTTAGACAAATTGAGTCATCCTCACAAATTTTCCCGTCATATCAATCTTTGATATCTCACAGGTGAATCTTCTTACAATCATTTTCCGCATTTTTGGTATCTTAGGTCCAAAATTTGCGTATTACGATATTAAGTCTCTTCACTATCGAGGCGAAGATATTCATCTTCATATCCCAGGTTAAAGAAACTTAAATAGGGCATCTGTCATACCCCAATTTTGACCTAATATACCACCTTACATACGCATCATTGCATCAAACAATTGAGAATAGAATTAATCGGGTGTAGCTTCTACAGGTCAAAATTAGGGTTTCACAAAATTTTCATCTGATTCAAGAGACAATCAATCAGGGTTTGAGTTTTATTCACCTCATTTGATCTATCTTTATCAAACCATCGACCTCGATCTTGGATATCAAATTTTCCTCATGATCATGAGGATCGACCAATTAGGGTTTTCATCGAGGATGAGCAATCTCTGATTTTCTGATCAATGAATGAATTTTTTGATTAGAGATTGATCTTCATATCATAGATACAACATGTTGACCTAATTTCTGGATTCAAAACATCACAGAAGTTCACAGATTTCATCAGTCAATTTTTGAATCATCTGGTGAAATTTCATCTGCACTGAAAAGTCAAACTTTGACTTTTGGTCAACTTTTTCAAGATAAAACTTTTTCAATCATCAAAATACTTCAAATGATCCATCATGATCATAAAAAATCAAGAAATTTGGAAAAGTCAACAAAAAGTCAAAAATTCCATCACTTAGAAAAATTTTCAAGTGTTAAAATTTCACACTTTTTCCAAACTTCATGGCATTTTTTCACATAGTTCCACTTTGAATTGGAAAAAACTCAAAACATGAAAGTTTTAGCACTTGAAACAAGCTTTCCAAAATGTCCAATAACTCTTAAATCCATGGAGTCTAGATATACTTTTGATTTTGAAACATAGAGCTCAAAATCCTTGATTTTCAAGTACAAAGTTCAAGATTATAGGTCATTTTGAGGTTCTTCTTCTAAAGCCATGCCACCTTGCAAAGAGAGTTAGAGCTGATAAAAATCAGATGGAGAGTAATTATGATGGGATAAGATCAAGTTGAAAAATTAACCATGGTCAAAGGAAGCTTTCTTTTGCATTTAATGCAAAAATGACTTCCTTACCCTCTAAAAAGCAACTTAAATACCAAAGCCATTTCCTTCCCTTGCCATTCGAACTTGTGACCTATAAATAGAGGTCATGTTGGACAATTCAAACCACACAAAACTATGCAAGAACATGCTTTCTCTCTTCTTTCTTAAAATTCAGAAACATAGTTCAAATTGAGAAATTTTGCATTTTGAAAACTTGTGAAAAACATGAAAGATTTGGTGTCTAACATGTCTTAAAATCAATATGTAACTTGTTTGAAACTTAAAATCAACACAAGAAACACTAAAAAGCAGTTTGCATTTCATGTTTCAAGCTTGCCCAAAGCGCCTTAAGCTCGAATTGGATGTTTGGCTTGAACAAGTTGTGATTTTTCACTCGAACATCATCAACATACTCCATATGGATGATGCGGATCATTAACTTCCATCCTAACATCTCTAACATCAAATTCGAGTTTCACTTTGAACCATATGCGGTGGACTTGGTCGAGAACAATTCAAGCAATTTCGGTGAGCGGACCTTCCTCGCCATCCTTGAAGTAGTTGGTGCTATAGGAATCATCAAAACACAAGCTGGAAACGATACATATTTCGATCTAAAACAGGTAAGAACACGAACTTCAAACTCTATGATTCCTTGCCTCCATCAAAAAGCTCTTGGCCATTTTGTTTACACTATCATTGATCAATAACCCTCAATCAATTGATCGAATCATTCACCATACGATTTCATTAGGATTTTCGGTTTTAGGGTTCTTGTGTTCTTGCAAACTTCAATCATGTTAGCGAAAATAAATGAAATTAAACAACATAATCATGTTCAGGCTCAAGCGATCAAGTTTGATGTTTACTTCGTTCAATTTCATCGAGAAATAAGGATTTGAGGATTGATTGAAGATTGGAGGAAGAAGATGAACAACTGCAGCGTTTTTCAAATTCAAATATCCATTTTAAAATATAATTAGTTGGTTTGACTTCAATACGGATGTATTTTTGCCCAGCGTTGCCAGCTCCTCTTAAGTCATTTATACCTTGCCTTGCCTTGAGGTCCGGGTTGAGTAGCCTTGGGACCATTTTTTTCCAAAACTTTGTAATTTTCTTCATTTGTTACAAACTTTGACTTTTTCAAACCCAATCAAAACTCCTCATTTGAGGTGATTTTTGTACACTTGTCAATTAATGTATCTATTTTAAGATAGTGTCAAAAATTTTCAGAAAAACTTTCATCCGATTATATTTTTATCGAGGCAGCGGTATTTTTGAGTCGTTTCAAAGCACTTTAAAGGTGATTTTTTCAAACTTTGAAGCCGATTTTTTCCAAAACTTCTTGTAAGTAAATTTCCTATTTCAAAAACACTTTCAAGATCATTTTTCAAAACTTTTCATCAAACTTACATCTTTTCCATGATCGATCGATTTGGATAAAACCAAATTCGTTTTTCTCTCGAATATCTTAAGATCATGGGCCTCCCTCACGAGTGTAAGTCCCAAAATTCTTTTTATGTACATAATTATTTCCTTGTACATATCCAATTCTTTTATGTACATACCAATCTTACTTGTACATGATACAGATACCCTGTAAATACTCAAGTACACACAAACTTCGTCCGTTTGTTTTCGTTTCGTTTGTATATACACTGAATACCATTGGTATAAAAGGAGCATTTTTCCCGGTGAAACTGCTTTAAAACCAATGGGCCACCCTTACGGTGTAAGTCCCAACTATCCTATGTACATCCACATCCTCCTGTACATAAATACTCATTCGTGTACATATTTACTTCCTTGTACACAATTCAAACTTGTAAATAATCAAGTTACGCTCGTTTTAAACGTTTGTTTCACAAACACTTGTTTATATTTACTTCACAAACTCTTGTAAATAAACATCATACATCTGTTTATATTTCCTTCATAAACTCCTGTGAATACATATCACACACACCCTTGTTTATACAACTGTCTAGTTATAACATAACAACTAGTCTAACCAGTAGGTTCCCCACAGTTTTAGCCTCCTCTTGGGCTTTGTACAAGGTAACTCATTTCATCTGAGTTCAGCCTCCTCTTAGGCTTCATATAAGAAAACTCATTCATCTGAGTTTAGCCTCCGCTTAGGCTTCATATAAGACAACACTCTCCTATTGAGTCAGCCTCCTCTTGGGCTTCGTTCAAAAGAACTCCTCATTGAGTTTAGCCTTCTCTTGGGCATCATACAAAGAAAGAGACCAGGAAATCTCTTAACAACCTCCTAATGGGCTTCCAATACAAAGAATCACCAGCACTAGGATAGAACCCAGAGAGTATAATTTCCCGATGAAATTGCTCTTGATCCTAAGGGGATGGTTTCCCGGTGAAATCCCTCTTAAAGCCAAAAGCCAGCCATACCCTATAGCTTCCTCTTGAGCTTCATACAAGGACCCTCGATGACCCTCGGAATGCCTCCTCTTGGGCTTACAATATAAGGAACCATGGGCTTCTTAAAAGCATCCCTTAATCCAAATAATTTCTCCTCGAGATTTAGACATTTATCATCTCTATGGAAGAAGTATCTTATCTATCACATCACATACAATCAAAAACTTTCAAACTCTTTTCAAACAAAAACATCTCTTAATTGTAAGTGGTAACGCTTGTACACTCAAGCAAAACACCCAATGCTTACAATTAAAAGATTTAATCATCTTTTTCAAACATCTTTCTTAAACATGTAAGTGGTAACGTTTGTACATTCAAGCAAAACACCACAACTACTTACGAAAGATTCAATCATTCAAACTCTTCAAAATGTATGTGATGAAATAGATTAGATACATTTTCATTAAGATGACATTTATCATGTCTCTTACTAACATCCGTTGCTTCCACTAGCATAAGTGGGAACTACGATTGCTCGACTTTCTCAACATCCTTTTGAGAATACGTGGCACAAGTCTCATCCTTGCCGAGCAAATTTCTTTCTCTCTCAAACCAAACAAACCATAGATCCCTTTGATCTGAGCTACAAATCTTGTGATTCCCATTAAGGGATATGTATACGAGGATCAAAGATCCTTGCGAGCACAATAATAACAAAACCTAGGATCCCACATAATTTATCATTCTTAAAAATCCAAAGGAGAAACTTTCCCAGATCATAGAAATAGCAATTTAAAACACACGAAACATATCAAGCGTATTCATATATAAAGCTATAGATAACTATATATATTTAGGGTGCTCCATATTCCCTTTATATAACAAACCCCTTACGGAATCTCCCGATGCGTTGCGTCTAGTTTGCGCTAGTCGTAATGCATATCATATCAATTGAGGGTATGCGACTTTCCTTTTTCATAATCATAATTTCTTGTGTTGAAAATAATAAAGTTTGATGCTCGCGACATCTTTATAAACAAATCAAAAGAGTAAATCGTTTGAGCGAGGAGATTGATTGATTCGATTCCTAGCAGCGCGTCACTTTTATTGAACACAATGGAAGAAAATTCTTAGAGTTGGCTACTCTTGGATGACAATGGAAACAAATTGTGTTGTTTATGCATTAAGGTGTCATAAGTGTAAAATTCATCTGATAAAGTGCATGTACCTTCTCCTCTAAATGTCACGACTTCACCATGGTCTTTACGTGGAATAAATATGATTGGAATGATTAATGAAAAGCTTCTAACGGACATCGTTTCATGCTAGTTTCTATAGACTATTTTACTAAGTAGGTTGAGGTTGCTTCATATGCTAATGTGACACGGCGAAGGTTACGGTTCATCGAGAATGAAATAATTTGTCGTTCACGGTACTCTAGCAAGATTATTACCGATAATGGGACAAATATGAACAATAAGATGATGAAGGTTGTCGCGACAATTTCAAGATAGAGAATCATAACTCGTCATACGGGCCGAAGATGAATGGGGTTGTTGAAGGCTGCTAACAAAAAATTAAGAAAATCCTTGGAAGATGGTAAAGGCGTATAAGGATTGGAGCAGAGATGTTGCCTTTCGCTTTGCATGGATACGAGAATATTTATTCGCACTAGCAGGGGCAACACCCTATTCTCTCGTCTATGGCATAGAAAGTACTTCCATAAGTTGAGATTCCTTCCCTCGGAGTTAATGGAAGCGGAGTTAGAATAATGGGTTTGAAATAGGTATGACCATTTCAACTTGATTGAAGAGAAAAGATTAATGACGCTTTGTCATGGCCAACTTTACTAGAAGAGAATTAAGAGATTTTGACAGAAATTACACCCTCAGTATTCAAGGTGGGTGAATTGGTCTTGAAAAGGATCATCTCTCCACACAAAGACCCTCATGGAAAGTGGGTACCAAACTATGAAGGGCCATATGTGAAGAAAGGTTTTCTCAGTGGAGCTCTTATTCTTACCAACATGGATGGAGAAAATTTGGCACATGTTGTCAACTCAGACCTGGTCAAAGTATTATGTCTAAAAAATAAGAAGAATAAAAATTAAGCCGGTAAGTTAAAACACGAAAGAGCGGCTTAAATAAAGAGGGTATGTCTCGTTTGAATCAAAATCTAAAAGTGATTCACACAAAACTTAGGAATATTTAATGACATAATCTTGTAGCATGCGATTCTATATCACAACAAAAGCTTAGATGGAAAGGATCGATTCAATCACCATCTCCAAAGTGATGTGATGAAGAATAGCGATCGGAGGAATAGCATGTTTATAGCTCAATGAAGTTCAATTTCAATTTCGTTGTTGTTTTTAAAAAAGTGTATATAGGCGTATTCTCTTGTATGTTCCTCATAAAGGAATGTGCATCTTTATGTACCAACTCCTCATATGAGTTATTCTTCTCATATCTTAAATAAAAGAATTTCTCAGTTGAACAATTTTCTTCTGATAAATTTTTGTCTTTTCTGCCTGTTTAGCTTAATGTCACTAGTATTTTGGATTAAAATTGTAAACCTTTAAAAACAGTGAAATAATAAAGCTTTCGAAAAACTTTAAATTGTTTTGATCTATGGAATGTCAGAGAATGATTGATTGTCCAAATGTTGTGTCTGTTTCGACAGAATGGAAGTGCATATGTAATCATCATGGTGACAACTAAGAACTAGTCTTTATCTCCTCTTCAAGGGATTGGTGTATCTTACCAACAGCAGTTATGGCTCAATGGTGCATCGCTTGTTATGGTTGATAATTTTCTTTCAATGTTCAACGGTGTCGGGGATTCAGTTTGATAGCTAATGCATTAACTAGTATATTCATGCATTCATTCATATCATATCATGTAATATATTCATGCATAAACACCAGCCAAGACTCGGGATATTTCAAGATTAGCCAATTGTTTTCCTCAGCAGAATCAGACTTTGAAGACTATTTCTCAAATGACAAACTTATTTCTTCCCGATAAAAGCTTTAAGATTTGTTCATAAATTGATCTACAACAATGATGATTCTAAAATAGAATCTCTTCCAAGGTGGTCGATATTCCCAGAAGTGAACTCTCGAATCGGAATTTCTTGGGTTTTCCCCGATGATCTTTCCCATAGCGTTTCTTTTGAAGTTCCCCAGAAGCTACAAGTTTCCCCAAGAGGACCTATGCGGCAGGGATTGCAACAAATCCATATTGTTATTCTCTCCGGATAACAACTTCCCGAGTAGGTCTTAGTATCAACAATCCTCTATAGACTCGATTCTGAGCTCTCGATTAATCTTATATGAATCTCGGTGTGTTTATTCCCCGATTATACTCCTCGCTTATCCAACAAGCGTGCATACACCGGTGGGATTGTTAAAGATTTCATAAGATCTGTTGTAACATCAAATTGTTTGAACATGTCGATTACATGTTATCGCTATGCGTTGTCGACGATTCTAGCATATGGAAGTTTTATCCACGATGGAAGCGTTTATTCCCCTATAATGTTGAACTTGATTCCTTTTCCCCGATGGAGTTATCTCTTGATTATAGGAAATTCACTATCATTTCGGCGACAAAGGCAAGAAGATTTTGTCAATGATAAAATTGTTTGACATGTCTCGAATATGTTTATTACTGACCTCCATCATTAAGACAGTTGCAAAGATGGAAACATGTCAACTATTGAAACATTTGTGTAGGACTTGTATGCTAAACATGAATTATTTTATCCCAGAAGTTCACTTTTGGTCTTGATTCTTGAACTTGTTCTCTTTGCAGATTCTTGGGCACTCTATTAATCATCATAATTATAGCAATTGAGGAAATTTGCTATCTTTCCTTCTACAAGGATTACCATGGAGCCTTTCAAGTAGTAGATCAACAAATGCCTCAAGTCAAAAAATGCCTCATTTGAGAGATATAGGCCAAGACATTATAGTTCCTTTCAAAAGTCAACAAAAATTCATCTTTTCTCAAAGAAGCTTACATGAACTTGGAAGCTTAAAATGGAATAAAACCAAAGAGAGGTTTTATAGGACATCTTAACCTTTCTAAGTCAAAGATCCCTCATATATTGAGAATTGAGTAAGATGTGATTGGTGCAAGTTTGGCAATTTTGAGAAATTGAATGAACTCCAAATTGAGAAAAATCATAATTTTGGGCTAGTATTCCTATATTTTTGGGTCTAAACATATTCATGGCCTTATAGAGGACCCCTAAATCCATTCATTTATTCTTTATGATTTTTGTATGTATTTTATTCCTTTAAATGCAAATTAAATCAAATAAAATATAAAAATTATGGATTTAGGCACAACTGATTTCCAATCACATTGAAGGCTCAAGATCACAATAAAAAGATGGAAAAAAAACACTTGAATCTCATTAATGCAATATTGGCCAAGATTGGAAGTTTTTCATTTAATTTTCAATCAAATATTTTCGCCATGAAGCACAAGATTTTTTCCAATTTTCTTGACCTAATCTCTTCTCTATATAAACACAACACCCTCATACAATAGGGAGCATGAAATTTCTTGCCTCAAGAGCTACCCCTAAAGCTCTCAAAATTCCTCAAAACAAGGTCACAAACAAAACCCTTGCAAGAAATCACCTTAAAATCTCAAATTTTGTCAATCTAGGGCAAACTTGCAACCCTATCTCTAGCCTCTCTCAAAAACAGCCGTCAAATCAATTTCAAAGGTGCAGTAGAGAGTAAGTATTAATCATTCTTGACAATCAAAAGCGTCTGAAATATGAATTACAATCATCATTATGTTGCATACTTTTGAGAATTTCATATTTCTATTTTACTATGCTTTGATTGAAGTAATAACTCTAATATTTCTAGGTGTAACTACAGGGTTTAACCCATCTCATGAGTACCATAATGCTAGAATAATCTATCACCATGTTTGGACCGATTTGCGTATTTTGCTCGTATGTCTGTATACGGAAGAATTAGCCAAAATTATGGCCCAATGAATTTTCAAGGGGATTTATGGGGTAGGGTCTTCTTGGATCACTAACATGCTCTATTTTGCAGGTTGAAAGAATTAACTCGCGGGAGAAGGCGAATGGGCGTGGGTTCAACACTACTTCATGCACTTATTCTTATTATTTTTACTAACCCTAATTCTTTTCATTATTTTCACTAATTGCCTTCTAAATATTTTTCTTTTTTCTAAAATCATAACTTGATTAGTTCTAGGATTAATTGGTGAATAATTTTCTTAAAACTAATTAGAAATTAGGTATTTTTAATTACTATTAACATTAAAATTAATTAGACTTTAGGTTTTTGTTAATTAAAATTAATTAAATTTAGGTATTAATTATTTATTAACACTTAAATTATTTTCTATAAAAAAAACACCAAAATATTTTTTCTAACACATAGAATTTTTAGGGCATTTAACACTTTTTTTCCTAACATTATTTTTCTTATCTTTTGCTATTTAAATTCCTAGAACAATTGCATAGGTACTTTTCTATTTTTTTAATAGGTTAGATTTATATTCTCCCATATTTCATTATTATGTAACTTCCAAAAGCCATGTAATAGCGTAAGATTTAATTTCACTTTATACCTTATGTATATATTTAAGCTGTTAGTAATTAAGGTTTCTATGGCAGACTAAAATAAATGATAGATAACCTAATTTCAAAAGATACTATAACTAAATTAACGCATTCCCACCGTTACCTTAGGGTATCCTCTCTTGTTGTCTTACGAATAATGGTCATGTCCCTCGAGCGTAGGGATATCTTAGCAAAGAACCTCGATTAAAATCATCATAGTCCCCTCAAAGATCATAGTTGTAACACCCCATATTACCCAAGGTTTAATATGCAAAAATCGGAGTAATTTAAAATTTCATAAATTCAATCTTGAGGCATCACACCTTCAAAACAACTCACTTTAAAGCAGTTTTCTTTAAAGCATAAATCTAGGATACATAGCATCGTCGGAAATCATAAATTGATTCATAAAAATCAAAACATCTTCTTAATTAAACTTCTTTAACAATTCATGTTTTCATAAAATATGATTCTTATTTACAAAAGGAAAAAACAACAAAAGAACAACAACAATGACAACATAAATATTCCCCCCGAGTGCTACGTATCAGAGTGACACCGACTCAACTAATAGCAGCTATAATCTCCGTCTTCATAACCTGCATGTTACCAATATAAAGGTAGCAGTGAAACAAGTAAAGGGTGAGATAATCCAAACACATATAATTAAAGGCATGATAATATATATATATATATATATATATATATATATATAGTTTCGGAATTATAAAGGGTATAGATTAATAAGTGCAATTCCAACACATATCCAAAACTCACATACTCTTATCGTCATTCTAATGTATAATCTACACTTTATAGCCATAACCTCATCGGCATAAATCATCACACAACACATAAATTTCCATCACCACGAAATCATCGTAAGTTAATCGTCACTAATCAACACGGCAATCATAAACAACAACATCACACAACAACATCAAACAATGCTAATAACATAAGCAACATAAATAAAGTCATCACAAATTGGCTAAAGTCCATCGTCGCTTTTGGCATAAAAGTCCATAAATCACAAACATCATCACATCATATTTGCATTAAGCATTTCATCAAGTTAAATCATCACAAAACTCATCATTTATATTCATCGCAATTCAACATCATCCATCAATTAAAACCGCGCCAAACAACTCACATAAACATAGCCGACTCCATGAGACACAACTATGTTATGCATGTGGTACCTATCGCTTTGTCCATATTTAGGAACACTTGGCATAAAAGCCTCATGTCTTGGCATAAAAGCCTCGTGCTTGGCATAAAAGCCCTCGTCGTCAATGCAATGTATGTGACTCGACAATAAAATAACACAACACAAAAACATCATCATCGCTCATCAAGATTGGCATAAAGCCCACATCGCCATAATTTATCCACATCAAGATGATTATATCATCACATCATATTTGCATTATGAAACACATCACTAATAATTCATCATCGTCAAAAATCATGCATTCACAAATCGGAAGCATTTATTAACAATCATCAATATAATCATCACATCATCATGTACAAAGACTTATATCATCGCATCGCATATTATCAAGTATTCATTAATAAATACATCGCCGCCAAACATTATGTTTAATCACACCACATCATTGTCAATTTATTCACTAAATTCCGAATCACGGAAAATAGTCAAACACCTATAATCGTCGCGAAAGTCATTTCCTAATAATCGACATTAATCATAATTGTCAACATCGAAATCGGATTGTCCATCGTGCCTTAAATCTACTAAAAGCGTAATCCGATTCAATTTCCGTAATTTGGCCTATTTCGGATCATCTCGTAAAACTCGTAATTCGAAAACTAACCTCACCACTACGTTCTACGTCGAACTTAGCTAACGCGTCAATTTCGTTGAATTCGGACAACTTGCTTCGATCGTCGATTCTGAAATCAAAAATCAAAATATAATCGGGTTCTAAATTTAATCGGCTAACTTATGCTCTAGTTATATTTTATTAATACTAACTAGTAGTGTATGGAATTGGGTAAATGAAAAGAGCGAAACTAGCAACTAAAATTATGCGAAAACATAATTTACGCGAAAATAGCAAAACTCATGCGCATCTGAGCGCATCACAGAAAATCCTTTTGCCTTCCCCTCACGTAAGGGGCGCCGTCCGGGTTGGCTTTAAGGAAGGAGGTGGGTGCCTCGAAGGGGACGGTGCCCCACACTTGGATGTAGGCGCCTCCCCAATACCACCACCTTCCATTTCCTTCTTTTCTCACCGCATAATTTTGTTTCTGGTTTTTCCTTTTTCAAAACATTTCTGATTTCTTCCATTTCCATTTCTATTTTATAATTTTCCATTTCTACTACTAGCAATGAAACACACCCATAATCCACTCTAATCCAACTTTTCTAAACTATTTCAACAATCAACCAACCAAACTCGAGAATCAACCTATCAATTTCTCCTAAATCAAAATATATCTATCAAACCCAACTATATGGAAAAGAAATTAAACCCCTTACCTCTAGCTTGGTTGATTGCAAGATGCTCAACAAAACCTCAACCTCATGCTTGATCTTGCTCCTCTTCTTTTCTTCCCCAGAAACTCTCTTTCTCGACTTCTAAGTTGGCTTTGGTGTTATGTTGAAAGAAAATGAGAAAGTGTTTATAATGTGTTTCTTACTAGCAACAAGGTGTATACAAACTCATAAATGCTCCCACCCTAACTTATTTTTTATAATTAACACACTAATAATATCTAATCATATTATTAATCGATTAATTAAAATAATTTTGGGGAATTAAATATCGGTCGAATAATATTTTACCAGCCGAGGACGGAATAAAG